>JAUIMM010001489.1:1200000-1698044 GCA_031769625.1 Taudactylus pleione | reverse complement strand
TGTTATCTTACGCCCAGGGATGGCGTCTCAGCTAGTGTTATCTTACGCCCAGGGATGGCGTCTCAGCTAGTGTTATCATACGCCCAGGGATGGCGTCTCAGCTAGTGTTATCTTACGCCCAGGGATGGCGTCTCAGCTAGTGTTATCTTACGCTCAGGGATGGCGTCTCAGCTAGTGTTATCTTACGCCCAGGGATGGCGTCTCAGCTAGTGTTATCTTACGCCCAGGGATGGCGTCTCAGCTAGTGTTATCTTACGCCCAGGGATGGCGTCTCAGCTAGTGTTATCTTACGCCCAGGGATGGCGTCTCAGCTAGTGTTATCTTACGCCCAGGGATGGCGTCTCAGCTAGTGTTATCTTACGCCCAGGGATGGCGTCTCAGCTAGTGTTATCTTACGCCCAGGGATGGCGTCTCAGCTAGTGTTATCTTACGCCCAGGGATGGCGTCTCAGCTAGTGTTATCTTACGCCCAGGGATGGCGTCTCAGCTAGTGTTATCTTACGCCCAGGGATGGCGTCTCAGCTAGTGTTATCTTACGCCCAGGGATGGCGTCTCAGCTAGTGTTATCTTACGCCCAGGGATGGCGTCTCAGCTAGTGTTATCTTACGCCCAGGGATGGCGTCTCAGCTAGTGTTATCTTACGCCCAGGGATGGCGTCTCAGCTAGTGTTATCTTACGCCCAGGGATGGCGTCTCAGCTAGTGTTATCTTACGCCCAGGGATGGCGTCTCAGCTAGTGTTATCTTACGCCCAGGGATGGCGTCTCAGCTAGTGTTATCTTACGCCCAGGGATGGCGTCTCAGCTAGTGTTATCTTACGCCCAGGGATGGCGTCTCAGCTAGTGTTATCTTACGCCCAGGGATGGCGTCTCAGCTAGTGTTATCTTACGCCCAGGGATGGCGTCTCAGCTAGTGTTATCTTACGCCCAGGGATGGCGTCTCAGCTAGTGTTATCTTACGCCCAGGGATGGCGTCTCAGCTAGTGTTATCTTACGCCCAGGGATGGCGTCTCAGCTAGTGTTATCTTACGCCCAGGGATGGCGTCTCAGCTAGTGTTATCTTACGCCCAGGGATGGCGTCTCAGCTAGTGTTATCTTACGCCAGGGATGGCGTCTCAGCTAGTGTTATCTTACGCCCAGGGATGGCGTCTCAGCTAGTGTTATCTTACGCCCAGGGATGGCGTCTCAGCTAGTGTTATCTTACGCCCAGGGATGGCGTCTCAGCTAGTGTTATCTTACGCCCAGGGATGGCGTCTCAGCTAGTGTTATCTTACGCCCAGGGATGGCGTCTCAGCTAGTGTTATCTTACGCCCAGGGATGGCGTCTCAGCTAGTGTTATCTTACGCCCAGGGATGGCGTCTCAGCTAGTGTTATCTTACGCCCAGGGATGGCGTCTCAGCTAGTGTTATCTTACGCCCAGGGATGGCGTCTCAGCTAGTGTTATCTTACGCCCAGGGATGGCGTCTCAGCTAGTGTTATCTTACGCCCAGGGATGGCGTCTCAGCTAGTGTTATCTTACGCCCAGGGATGGCGTCTCAGCTAGTGTTATCTTACGCCCAGGGATGGCGTCTCAGCTAGTGTTATCTTACGCCCAGGGATGGCGTCTCAGCTAGTGTTATCTTACGCCCAGGGATGGCGTCTCAGCTAGTGTTATCTTACGCCCAGGGATGGCGTCTCAGCTAGTGTTATCTTACGCCCAGGGATGGCGTCTCAGCTAGTGTTATCTTACGCCCAGGGATGGCGTCTCAGCTAGTGTTATCTTACGCCCAGGGATGGCGTCTCAGCTAGTGTTATCTTACGCCCAGGGATGGCGTCTCAGCTAGTGTTATCTTACGCCCAGGGATGGCGTCTCAGCTAGTGTTATCTTACGCCCAGGGATGGCGTCTCAGCTAGTGTTATCTTACGCCCAGGGATGGCGTCTCAGCTAGTGTTATCTTACGCCCAGGGATGGCGTCTCAGCTAGTGTTATCTTACGCCCAGGGATGGCGTCTCAGCTAGTGTTATCTTACGCCCAGGGATGGCGTCTCAGCTAGTGTTATCTTACGCCCAGGGATGGCGTCTCAGCTAGTGTTATCTTACGCCCAGGGATGGCGTCTCAGCTAGTGTTATCTTACGCCCAGGGATGGCGTCTCAGCTAGTGTTATCTTACGCCCAGGGATGGCGTCTCAGCTAGTGTTATCTTACGCCCAGGGATGGCGTCTCAGCTAGTGTTATCTTACGCCCAGGGATGGCGTCTCAGCTAGTGTTATCTTACGCCCAGGGATGGCGTCTCAGCTAGTGTTATCTTACGCCCAGGGATGGCGTCTCAGCTAGTGTTATCTTACGCCCAGGGATGGCGTCTCAGCTAGTGTTATCTTACGCCCAGGGATCGGGGCGTCTCAGCTAGTGTTATCTTACGCCCAGGGATGGCGTCTCAGCTAGTGTTATCTTACGCCCAGGGATGGCGTCTCAGCTAGTGTTATCTTACGCCCAGGGATGGCGTCTCAGCTAGTGTTATCTTACGCCCAGGGATGGCGTCTCAGCTAGTGTTATCTTACGCCCAGGGATGGCGTCTCAGCTAGTGTTATCTTACGCCCAGGGATGGCGTCTCAGCTAGTGTTATCTTACGCCCAGGGATGGCGTCTCAGCTAGTGTTATCTTACGCCCAGGGATGGCGTCTCAGCTAGTGTTATCTTACGCCCAGGGATGGCGTCTCAGCTAGTGTTATCTTACGCCCAGGGATGGCGTCTCAGCTAGTGTTATCTTACGCCCAGGGATGGCGTCTCAGCTAGTGTTATCTTACGCCCAGGGATGGCGTCTCAGCTAGTGTTATCTTACGCCCAGGGATGGCGTCTCAGCTAGTGTTATCTTACGCCCAGGGATGGCGTCTCAGCTAGTGTTATCTTACTCCCAGGGATGGCGTCTCAGCTAGTGTTATCTTACGCCCAGGGATGGCGTCTCAGCTAGTGTTATCATACTCCCAGGGATGGCGTCTCAGCTAGTGTTATCTTACGCCCAGGGATGGCGTCTCAGCTAGTGTTATCTTACGCCCAGGGATGGCGTCTCAGCTAGTGTTATCTTACGCCCAGGGATGGCGTCTCAGCTAGTGTTATCTTACGCCCAGGGATGGCGTCTCAGCTAGTGTTATCTTACGCCCAGGGATGGCGTCTCAGCTAGTGTTATCTTACGCCCAGGGATGGCGTCTCAGCTAGTGTTATCTTACGCCCAGGGATGGCGTCTCAGCTAGTGTTATCTTACGCCCAGGGATGGCGTCTCAGCTAGTGTTATCTTACGCCCAGGGATGGCGTCTCAGCTAGTGTTATCTTACTCCCAGGGATGGCGTCTCAGCTAGTGTTATCTTACGCCCAGGGATGGCGTCTCAGCTAGTGTTATCATACGCCCAGGGATGGCGTCTCAGCTAGTGTTATCTTACGCCCAGGGATGGCGTCTCAGCTAGTGTTATCTTACGCCCAGGGATGGCGTCTCAGCTAGTGTTATCTTACGCCCAGGGATGGCGTCTCAGCTAGTGTTATCTTACGCCCAGGGATGGCGTCTCAGCTAGTGTTATCTTACGCCCAGGGATGGCGTCTCAGCTAGTGTTATCTTACGCCCAGGGATGGCGTCTCAGCTAGTGTTATCTTACGCCCAGGGATGGCGTCTCAGCTAGTGTTATCTTACGCCCAGGGATGGCGTCTCAGCTAGTGTTATCTTACGCCCAGGGATGGCGTCTTAGCTAGTGTTATCATACTCCCAGGGATGGCGTCTCAGCTAGTGTTATCTTACGCCCAGGGATGGCGTCTCAGCTAGTGTTATCTTACGCCCAGGGATGGCGTCTCAGCTAGTGTTATCTTACGCCCAGGGATGGCGTCTCAGCTAGTTTTATCATACTCCCAGGGATGGCGTCTCAGCTAGTGTTATCATACTCCCAGGGATGGCGTCTCAGCTAGTGTTATCTTACGCCCAGGGATGGCGTCTCAGCTAGTGTTATCTTACGCTCAGGGATGGCGTCTCAGCTAGTGTTATCTTACTCCCAGGGATGGCGTCTCAGCTAGTGTTATCTTACGCTCAGGGATGGCGTCTCAGCTAGTGTTATCTTACGCCCAGGGATGGCGTCTCAGCTAGTGTTATCTTACGCCCAGGGATGGCGTCTCAGCTAGTGTTATCTTACGCCCAGGGATGGCGTCTCAGCTAGTGTTATCTTACGCCCAGGGATGGCGTCTCAGCTAGTGTTATCTTACGCCCAGGGATGGCGTCTCAGCTAGTGTTATCTTACGCCCAGGGATGGCGTCTCAGCTAGTGTTATCTTACGCCCAGGGATGGCGTCTCAGCTAGTGTTATCTTACGCCCAGGGATGGCGTCTCAGCTAGTGTTATCTTACGCCCAGGGATGGCGTCTCAGCTAGTGTTATCTTACGCCCAGGGATGGCGTCTCAGCTAGTGTTATCTTACGCCCAGGGATGGCGTCTCAGCTAGTGTTATCTTACGCCCAGGGATGGCGTCTCAGCTAGTGTTATCTTACGCCCAGGGATGGCGTCTCAGCTAGTGTTATCTTACGCCCAGGGATGGCGTCTCAGCTAGTGTTATCTTACGCCCAGGGATGGCGTCTCAGCTAGTGTTATCTTACGCCCAGGGATGGCGTCTCAGCTAGTGTTATCTTACGCCCAGGGATGGCGTCTCAGCTAGTGTTATCTTACGCCCAGGGATGGCGTCTCAGCTAGTGTTATCTTACGCCCAGGGATGGCGTCTCAGCTAGTGTTATCTTACGCCCAGGGATGGCGTCTCAGCTAGTGTTATCTTACGCCCAGGGATGGCGTCTCAGCTAGTGTTATCTTACGCCCAGGGATGGCGTCTCAGCTAGTGTTATCATACGCCCAGGGATGGCGTCTCAGTTAGTGTTATCATACGCCCAGGGATGGCGTCTCAGTTAGTGTTATCATACGCCCAGGGATGGCGTCTCAGCTAGTGTTATCTTACGCCCAGGGATGGCGTCTCAGCTAGTGTTATCTTACGCCCAGGGATGGCGTCTCAGCTAGTGTTATCTTACGCCCAGGGATGGCGTCTCAGTTAGTGTTATCATACGCCCAGGGATGGCGTCTCAGCTAGTGTTATCTTACGCCCAGGGATGGCGTCTCAGCTAGTGTTATCTTACGCCCAGGGATGGCGTCTCAGTTAGTGTTATCATACGCCCAGGGATGGCGTCTCAGCTAGTGTTATCTTACGCCCAGGGATGGCGTCTCAGCTAGTGTTATCTTACGCCCAGGGATGGCGTCTCAGTTAGTGTTATCATACGCCCAGGGATGGCGTCTCAGCTAGTGTTATCTTACGCCCAGGGATGGCGTCTCAGCTAGTGTTATCTTACGCCCAGGGATGGCGTCTCAGCTAGTGTTATCTTACGCCCAGGGATGGCGTCTCAGTTAGTGTTATCTTACGCCCAGGGATGGCGTCTCAGTTAGTGTTATCTTACGCCCAGGGATGGCGTCTCAGCTAGTGTTATCATACGCCCAGGGATGGCGTCTCAGCTAGTGTTATCTTACGCCCAGGGATGGCGTCTCAGCTAGTGTTATCTTACGCCCAGGGATGGCGTCTCAGCTAGTGTTATCTTACTCCCAGGGATGGCGTCTCAGCTAGTGTTATCTTACGCCCAGGGATGGCGTCTCAGCTAGTGTTATCTTACGCCCAGGGATGGCGTCTCAGCTAGTGTTATCTTACGCCCAGGGATGGCGTCTCAGCTAGTGTTATCTTACGCCCAGGGATGGCGTCTCAGCTAGTGTTATCTTACGCCCAGGGATGGCGTCTCAGCTAGTGTTATCTTACGCCCAGGGATGGCGTCTCAGCTAGTGTTATCTTACGCCCAGGGATGGCGTCTCAGCTAGTGTTATCTTACGCCCAGGGATGGCGTCTCAGCTAGTGTTATCTTACGCCCAGGGATGGCGTCTCAGCTAGTGTTATCTTACGCCCAGGGATGGCGTCTCAGTTAGTGTTATCTTACGCCCAGGGATGGCGTCTCAGCTAGTGTTATCTTACGCCCAGGGATGGCGTCTCAGCTAGTGTTATCATACGCCCAGGGATGGCGTCTCAGCTAGTGTTATCTTACGCCCAGGGATGGCGTCTCAGCTAGTGTTATCTTACGCCCAGGGATGGCGTCTCAGCTAGTGTTATCTTACGCCCAGGGATGGCGTCTCAGCTAGTGTTATCTTACGCCCAGGGATGGCGTCTCAGCTAGTGTTATCATACGCCCAGGGATGGCGTCTCAGCTAGTGTTATCTTACGCCCAGGGATGGCGTCTCAGCTAGTGTTATCATACGCCCAGGGATGGCGTCTCAGCTAGTGTTATCTTACGCCCAGGGATGGCGTCTCAGCTAGTGTTATCTTACGCCCAGGGATGGCGTCTCAGCTAGTGTTATCTTACGCCCAGGGATGGCGTCTCAGCTAGTGTTATCTTACGCCCAGGGATGGCGTCTCAGCTAGTGTTATCTTACGCCCAGGGATGGCGTCTCAGCTAGTGTTATCTTACGCCCAGGGATGGCGTCTCAGCTAGTGTTATCTTACGCCCAGGGATGGCGTCTCAGCTAGTGTTATCTTACGCCCAGGGATGGCGTCTCAGCTAGTGTTATCTTACGCCCAGGGATGGCGTCTCAGCTAGTGTTATCATACGCCCAGGGATGGCGTCTCAGCTAGTGTTATCTTACGCCCAGGGATGGCGTCTCAGCTAGTGTTATCTTACGCCCAGGGATGGCGTCTCAGCTAGTGTTATCTTACGCCCAGGGATGGCGTCTCAGCTAGTGTTATCTTACGCCCAGGGATGGCGTCTCAGCTAGTGTTATCATACTCCCAGGGATGGCGTCTCAGCTAGTGTTATCATACTCCCAGGGATGGCGTCTCAGCTAGTGTTATCATACTCCCAGGGATGGCGTCTCAGCTAGTGTTATCATACTCCCAGGGATGGCGTCTCAGCTAGTGTTATCTTACGCCCAGGGATGGCGTCTCAGCTAGTGTTATCTTACGCCCAGGGATGGCGTCTCAGCTAGTGTTATCATACGCCCAGGGATGGCGTCTCAGCTAGTGTTATCTTACGCCCAGGGATGGCGTCTCAGCTAGTGTTATCTTACGCCCAGGGATGGCGTCTCAGCTAGTGTTATCTTACTCCCAGGGATGGCGTCTCAGCTAGTGTTATCTTACGCCCAGGGATGGCGTCTCAGCTAGTGTTATCTTACGCCCAGGGATGGCGTCTCAGCTAGTGTTATCATACTCCCAGGGATGGCGTCTCAGCTAGTGTTATCTTACGCCCAGGGATGGCGTCTCAGCTAGTGTTATCTTACGCCCAGGGATGGCGTCTCAGCTAGTGTTATCTTACGCCCAGGGATGGCGTCTCAGCTAGTGTTATCTTACGCCCAGGGATGGCGTCTCAGCTAGTGTTATCTTACGCCCAGGGATGGCGTCTCAGTTAGTGTTATCTTACTCCCAGGGATGGCGTCTCAGCTAGTGTTATCTTACGCCCAGGGATGGCGTCTCAGCTAGTGTTATCATACTCCCAGGGATGGCTTCTCAGCTAGTGTTATCATACTCCCAGGGATGGCGTCTCAGCTAGTGTTATCATACGCCCAGGGATGGCGTCTCAGCTAGTGTTATCTTACGCCCAGGGATGGCGTCTCAGCTAGTGTTATCTTACGCCCAGGGATGGCGTCTCAGCTAGTGTTATCTTACGCCCAGGGATGGCGTCTCAGCTAGTGTTATCATACGCCCAGGGATGGCGTCTCAGCTAGTGTTATCTTACGCCCAGGGATGGCGTCTCAGCTAGTGTTATCTTACGCTCAGGGATGGCGTCTCAGCTAGTGTTATCCTACGCCCAGGGATGGCGTCTCAGCTAGTGTTATCATACGCCCAGGGATGGCGTCTCAGCTAGTGTTATCATACGCCCAGGGATGGCGTCTCAGCTAGTGTTATCATACGCACCTTGCTCCACCCACTTCAGGGCAATTTTGATAAACCCACTTCTTCTTTTCATACCACCCTGAACATGTCTCTGGCAGAGAAGGGATGTAAACTCCGCCACTTCCCAAAATGGGAAAAAAAATTAAATCAATTGACGAGATTTATGTTCACAAAAACGCTGGTGATAATCCCGGTGTTACACAGATTCCACCGAAGACCATACTGTAAGCAGCGAGGTTTACAGCACAAATGACACCATGCTACACGTAAGCAGCGGCCTCATCCACTGAGAGATATACGGTCACATATAATAAAAGACTCCGTTTACGAGACAGAACTCCATTGATGAGACATAGGGGCCTATTCATCATCGAAGGCCGTATGGCCTCCGATGATGAAGTTTAGAACTCGCTGCAAGGGTTACTTTAGTATCCAACTCGCAGCGGGGGAAGCCTGACCCCGGAGCGATTCATCATTGCTCCGTGAGGGGACAACTGCTCCGAAAAGTAGTTGTCCCCGTAGAAAGTATCGCAGCTACAGAAGTTACTTACCTGCTCCCCGTCGTCCCGGCTATGCATGCGTGATCTCGGGTTACGCATGCGCACAACCACCGGGGAGCTGGTGAGGAGGCGGCGGAGGGATCCTCTCGGATCCCTCTTCGCATCCCCAGAACTCCTTCCCATAGGAAGGAGCGAGCATCCGAGAACAAGTGCCTTCTGAATATGGCGCTTGTTCTCGGCAGCAAACTCTGAAAACTTTCAGTTCTCGGAGTTTGCTGAATACCTGGGGGAGGGGTCCGACAGGACCCCTAATGATGATTGGCCCGGTAACTTAAAAATGCGTTTCCGCATGGATATCGGGCCATTTATCGTTTGATGAATAGGCCCCATAAGCTTACTGCTGTTTGTGACTGTACCGCTTACACCATCTATAAATGGCATTAGCAGTATGGTCCCTATATTCGGCAATGAGGACCCACCAAAAGCCTTTCCAGCCTCATCGAAGTCTTGCAGGCTTTGATTAATCCCATCGAATGAAAGTACAATGCGAATGCACAGTCGGACGTCGCACATGTCGATTAGTTAACTTCCCTGGACCTCGCCGGTGAGTCTTGTTAAATGCCGGTGGAATATTCATTAGTATCACTGTGATACTAAACTAAATATACTGTCTGCATTCATTACCGTTTATTAAATGGAGCCCAAAGACATTTACTGTTTACATATTGTGCAATCAATATTTGTTACTTATGAAGCCAATCTGGGTATATTAATTCCTCCTTATGTTAATAATTATGGACCCCAAAAACAGGTTATAGGACCCTGACCCCATAGGCTGCAAACTTCTACCCTATGACCTATATATACTCTACACCCAAGGAATGACCTTTCATACTGTTATATGGAGATTTTTGGCTTCATAACACCTTTGTAAAGGAGAAGCCACGCTTCTTACAGTCAGAGGCTCAGGAGTCGGAACAAAGAACAACTTGTTAGGGTCACCATGGACGGACATTACAACGCAAAGAACAACAACAGCTAAGAGAGGCCACACTTATTTCATAGTCATAAAACTATCGCACTTCTTTTGGCGGAGAAATAATAAACAATTTCCAGTCAAGATGACCTAAAATTCCTGGCTACCAAATAATCTGGGTTTGGCAAGTTCTATTCATGTCCATTTCACTCATTTCTATAAACACTATGGTTATTCTGAGAAATACACATCATAGAATATTCCCGAAATGGAAACACTAAAGGGCTTTAAACACAAGAAGAAAACACGTTGTAGTTTGGATGGTTTCGTCCATAGAGGTGGTTTTGTTCAGGAGAGGAAAACAGCATTGTTAGCCAATTAGGGTTAGGGTTGGTCAAAAATATGATTTAAATTAGTTTCCGTCACCCATGGTCTGACTGTTTCCATTGCAGAGTGCGCCCGTGCCGTGGGACATGGAGTTATAGGGTAGACGTGACTTTACTGACCACAACGGTCTGGCTGCTCACTGATTTATTACTGCAGTAATCGGATTTGGCAGTCATTCTGTCTATAGCAAATACAGGTGTTCTGCAATCTCCGATCCCGCAGGAAAAGTCTCCTTTCATGTCCTACCATAAACTTGATCCTATTCGTGTTCATATTTTTCTCCTGTGCTGCACCCCATCTATATAGTACTTTACATCAGCCTCTCTCCCGACCTCCAGACTCCCCATCCCTCACAGCACTTCCTGATTAAAGCCTACACTGAGAAACGCGTCAGTCACTCTGGGACCTTTTTATAATCATCTGGTTTTAGACCAGATCATTAACATTTCTTATCGCAGCGCTATATCTACATACCTATCAATGGGTCTCCTTTAGCATCGATAAGCAGTGATAACAATCAGTACTACAATATATCTTGGAGGGGTTTGGGTACGGGATGCTGGTGCTCAGGATCCCGGCGCGGACATCCTGACTGGGTTACAATGCCGACACCTACCGGTAAGTAGCCTAACCCTACGCCTAAATTATTATTATTATTATACTTTATATGGCGCCACAAGTGTTCTGCAGCACCTTACATAGTACATAGAACTAATAGGTGAACAAGAAACATTAACTTACAGTACATTACAGTGAAAGACAAGGACACGACTTATATACATTGCTGCAATAGCGATTAAAGCACTCACAATAAGCTGCCGGGAGTTGGCAGTCCGGTGTTAGGTGCCTTTATGGGGAGTAAGGAGTAGAAGAAAATGTAAAGAGAAGCACATGAGGGAAGAGGTCCCTGCTCATGAGAGCTTACATTCTAAGGGGAGGGGCAGACAGACAGGCATGACACAGAAGGGGAAGATAGGAAGGAAAGAGCATGAGGTGGGTTAGGATGAGTGCTGAAAGGCCTTGATGAAGTAGTGGGTCTTGAGAGCCCGTTTGAAGATTTGTAGAGAGATGGAGAGTCTGATAGGGAGAGGAAGAGCATTCCAAAGGTAGGGAGCAGCACGGGCAAAATCTCGGATGCGGGAGTGGGAGGAAGTAATCAGTTGGTAAGAGAGGCGGCATGCATTAGTTGAGCGAAGTGGGCGGGCGGGAGTGTGAAGGGAGAGAAGGTCAGAAATGTATGCAGGAGAGGATTTGGTGAGGGCTTTGTAGGTGAATGTAAGAACCTTGAATTGGCATCTAAAGGGGAAGGGGAGCCAGTGTAGGGCTTGAAGGAGAGGGGAAGCAGATGTAGAACGTCTGGAAAGGAAGATGAGCCGAGCAGCAGCATTGAGAACTGATTGTAGTGGAGAGAGGTGAGAGACTGGGAGGCCAGCTAGGAGAAGGTTACAGTAGTCCAATCTGGATATGACCAGTGAGTGGATGAGGGTTTTAGTGGCATCCTGGGTGAGGAAGGGTCTAGTCCTGGAGATATTTTTTAGGTGAAAACGGCAGGACTGCGAGAGGTGCTGAATGTGCGGTTTAAAGGAGAGGGAGGAGTCTAGGATAACTCCAAGACAGCGTACTTTGGGGCTAGAGGAGATAGTTGTGCCATCAATGGATAATGAAATTGTGGAAAGTGATGTAGTGGAAGAGGGTGGGAAGATGATCAGCTCAATCTTAGACATGTTAAGTCTAAGAAAGCGCTGTGACATCCAAGAAAAGACAGCAGAGAGACAATTGGAGATA
This sequence comes from Taudactylus pleione, assembly GCA_031769625.1. Taxonomy (NCBI): domain Eukaryota; kingdom Metazoa; phylum Chordata; class Amphibia; order Anura; family Myobatrachidae; genus Taudactylus; species Taudactylus pleione. Next base: position 1,686,490 of record JAUIMM010001489.1, on the reverse strand, counting down.
CGGGTAAGGAGCGAGGGGGAGAGCGAGGGGGTGGAAAGGTAAATTTGAGTATCATCAGCATAGAGATGATATTGGAGGTCAAAGGAGTTAATGAGTTCACCTAAAGAGGATGTATGTAAGGAGAAAAGGAGAAGTCCAAGAACAGAACCTTGGGGAACTCCTACTGTTAGTGGAAGTGGGGGGGAAGAGGAGTCATGAGAGGACACAGCAAAGGAACGATCAGAGAGGTAGGAGGAAAGCCAGGAGAGGGCAGTGCCATGTAAACCGAGAGAGTAAAGGATTTGCAGGAGGAGAGGGTGGTCTACAGTGTCAAATGCAGCAGAGAGGTCAAGGAGAATGAGCAGAGAGTAGTGGCCCTTGGATTTGGCAGCAAGGAGGTCGTTGCTGACTTTCGTGAGGGCAGTTTCAGTGGAGTGGAGAGATCGGAAGCCAGATTGAAATGAGTCAAGGAGGGAGTGAGAGGAAAGAAAGGTGGTAAGGCGGTTGTAGACAATACGCTCAAGGAGTTTGGAAGCAAAAGGGAGAAGAGAGATGGGTCGATAGTTGGAAAGTATGTTAGGATCAAGGGTAGGTTTTTTAAGAATGTGGGAGACAAGAGCATGTTTGAATGCAGAAGGGACAGTGCCAGATGATAGGGAGAGATTAAGGAGGTGAGCCAGATGGGAACAGGCAGAAGGAGACAGGTGGGAGAGGAGACGGGAAGGGATAGGGTCAAGAGGGGAGGTGGAAGGAGGGGAGGACTGGATAAGGGCCATGACTTCCTCTCCAGAAGCAGGGGAGAAGGATGTCAGAGTTGGTAAGACAGAAGGGGAGGGGTGGTAAGGGCAGGGAGGGGGAGGAGTGCTGAGGGTCTGATGGGATATGATGTCCTCACGTATGGAGTAAATGTTAGATGTAAAGTAGGTGGCAAAGTCGAGGGCAGAGAGCGAGGAGGGGAAGGGCAGAGGAGGGAGTTGAAAGTGGCAAAGAGACGCCGGGGGTTTGAGGACTGGGAGGAGATGAGGTTCTTGAAATATGTTTGTTTGGAGAGAGACAGGGCAGCACTGTAGGAAGAGAGAATAAATTTAAAATGGAGGAAGTCAGCCTTAGAGCATGACTTTCTCCACTGACGCTCTGCAATTCTTGAACACTTTTGTAGGTATCTGGTGCATTTGGAATGCCAGGGTTGTGGTGTGGATCTGCGAGGGTGAGTATTTATTGCCGGAGCAACAGAATCAAGAGCAGAAGTAAGGGAGGAATTGTACAGGGAAATAGCTTGTTCAGGACAGGAGAGAGAAATGATAGGGGAGAGAAGAGAGTCCAGCAGGGAGGAAAAAGCAACAGTGTGAATAGCCTCAATGTCACGCTTCTTACAGTCAGAGGCTCAGGAGTCGGAACAAAGAACAACTTGTTAGGGTCACCATGGACGGACATTACAACGCAAAGAACAACAACAGCTAAGAGAGGCCACACTTATTTCATAGTCATAAAACTATCGCACTTCTTTTGGCGGAGAAATAATAAACAATTTCCAGTCAAGATGACCTAAAATTCCTGGCTACCAAATAATCTGGGTTTGGCAAGTTCTATTCATGTCCATTTCACTCATTTCTATAAACACTATGGTTATTCTGAGAAATACACATCATAGAATATTCCCGAAATGGAAACACTAAAGGGCTTTAAACACAAGAAGAAAACACGTTGTAGTTTGGATGGTTTCGTCCATAGAGGTGGTTTTGTTCAGGAGAGGAAAACAGCATTGTTAGCCAATTAGGGTTAGGGTTGGTCAAAAATATGATTTAAATTAGTTTCCGTCACCCATGGTCTGACTGTTTCCATTGCAGAGTGCGCCCGTGCCGTGGGACATGGAGTTATAGGGTAGACGTGACTTTACTGACCACAACGGTCTGGCTGCTCACTGATTTATTACTGCAGTAATCGGATTTGGCAGTCATTCTGTCTATAGCAAATACAGGTGTTCTGCAATCTCCGATCCCGCAGGAAAAGTCTCCTTTCATGTCCTACCATAAACTTGTTCCTATTCGTGTTCATATTTTTCTCCTGTGCTGCACCCCATCTATATAGTACTTTACATCAGCCTCTCTCCCGACCTCCAGACTCCCCATCCCTCACAGCACTTCCTGATTAAAGCCTACACTGAGAAACGCGTCAGTCACTCTGGGACCTTTTTATAATCATCTGGTTTTAGACCAGATCATTAACATTTCTTATCGCAGCGCTATATCTACATACCTATCAATGGGTCTCCTTTAGCATCGATAAGCAGTGATAACAATCAGTACTACAATATATCTTGGAGGGGTTTGGGTACGGGATGCTGGTGCTCAGGATCCCGGCGCGGACATCCTGACTGGGTTACAATGCCGACACCTACCGGTAAGTAGCCTAACCCTACGCCTAAATTATTATTATTATTATACTTTATATGGCGCCACAAGTGTTCTGCAGCACCTTACATAGTACATAGAACTAATAGGTGAACAAGAAACATTAACTTACAGTACATTACAGTGAAAGACAAGGACACGACTTATATACATTGCTGCAATAGCGATTAAAGCACTCACAATAAGCTGCCGGGAGTTGGCAGTCCGGTGTTAGGTGCCTTTATGGGGAGTAAGGAGTAGAAGAAAATGTAAAGAGAAGCACATGAGGGAAGAGGTCCCTGCTCATGAGAGCTTACATTCTAAGGGGAGGGGCAGACAGACAGGCATGACACAGAAGGGGAAGATAGGAAGGAAAGAGCATGAGGTGGGTTAGGATGAGTGCTGAAAGGCCTTGATGAAGTAGTGGGTCTTGAGAGCCCGTTTGAAGATTTGTAGAGAGATGGAGAGTCTGATAGGGAGAGGGAGAGCATTCCAAAGGTAGGGAGCAGCACGGGCAAAATCTCGGATGCGGGAGTGGGAGGAAGTAATCAGTTGGTAAGAGAGGCGGCATGCATTAGTTGAGCGAAGTGGGCGGGCGGGAGTGTGAAGGGAGAGAAGGTCAGAAATGTATGCAGGAGAGGATTTGGTGAGGGCTTTGTAGGTGAATGTAAGAACCTTGAATTGGCATCTAAAGGGGAAGGGGAGCCAGTGTAGGGCTTGAAGGAGAGGGGAAGCAGATGTAGAACGTCTGGAAAGGAAGATGAGCCGAGCAGCAGCATTGAGAACTGATTGTAGTGGAGAGAGGTGAGAGACTGGGAGGCCAGCTAGGAGAAGGTTACAGTAGTCCAATCTGGATATGACCAGTGAGTGGATGAGGGTTTTAGTGGCATCCTGGGTGAGGAAGGGTCTAGTCCTGGAGATATTTTTTAGGTGAAAACGGCAGGACTGCGAGAGGTGCTGAATGTGCGGTTTAAAGGAGAGGGAGGAGTCTAGGATAACTCCAAGACAGCGTACTTTGGGGCTAGAGGAGATAGTTGTGCCATCAATGGATAATGAAATTGTGGAAAGTGATGTAGTGGAAGAGGGTGGGAAGATGATCAGCTCAATCTTAGACATGTTAAGTCTAAGAAAGCGCTGTGACATCCAAGAAAAGACAGCAGAGAGACAATTGGAGATACGGGTAAGGAGCGAGGGGGAGAGCGAGGGGGTGGAAAGGTAAATTTGAGTATCATCAGCATAGAGATGATATTGGAGGTCAAAGGAGTTAATGAGTTCACCTAAAGAGGATGTATGTAAGGAGAAAAGGAGAGGTCCAAGAACAGAACCTTGGGGAACTCCTACTGTTAGTGGAAGTGGGGGGGAAGAGGAGTCATGAGAGGACACAGCAAAGGAACGATCAGAGAGGTAGGAGGAAAGCCAGGAGAGGGCAGTGCCATGTAAACCGAGAGAGTAAAGGATTTGCAGGAGGAGAGGGTGGTCTACAGTGTCAAATGCAGCAGAGAGGTCAAGGAGAATGAGCAGAGAGTAGTGGCCCTTGGATTTGGCAGCAAGGAGGTCGTTGCTGACTTTCGTGAGGGCAGTTTCAGTGGAGTGGAGAGATCGGAAGCCAGATTGAAATGAGTCAAGGAGGGAGTGAGAGGAAAGAAAGGTGGTAAGGCGGTTGTAGACAATACGCTCAAGGAGTTTGGAAGCAAAAGGGAGAAGAGAGATGGGTCGATAGTTGGAAAGTATGTTAGGATCAAGGGTAGGTTTTTTAAGAATGTGGGAGACAAGAGCATGTTTGAATGCAGAAGGGACAGTGCCAGATGATAGGGAGAGATTAAGGAGGTGAGCCAGATGGGAACAGGCAGAAGGAGACAGGTGGGAGAGGAGACGGGAAGGGATAGGGTCAAGAGGGGAGGTGGAAGGAGGGGAGGACTGGATAAGGGCCATGACTTCCTCTCCAGAAGCAGGGGAGAAGGATGTCAGAGTTGGTAAGACAGAAGGGGAGGGGTGGTAAGGGCAGGGAGGGGGAGGAGTGCTGAGGGTCTGATGGGATATGATATCCTCACGTATGGAGTAAATGTTAGATGTAAAGTAGGTGGCAAAGTCGAGGGCAGAGAGCGAGGAGGGGAAGGGCAGAGGAGGGAGTTGAAAGTGGCAAAGAGACGCCGGGGGTTTGAGGACTGGGAGGAGATGAGGTTCTTGAAATATGTTTGTTTGGAGAGAGACAGGGCAGCACTGTAGGAAGAGAGAATAAATTTAAAATGGAGGAAGTCAGCCTTAGAGCATGACTTTCTCCACTGACGCTCTGCAATTCTTGAACACTTTTGTAGGTATCTGGTGCATTTGGAATGCCAGGGTTGTGGTGTGGATCTGCGAGGGTGAGTATTTATTGCCGGAGCAACAGAATCAAGAGCAGAAGTAAGGGAGGAATTGTACAGGGAAATAGCTTGTTCAGGACAGGAGAGAGAAATGATAGGGGAGAGAAGAGAGTCCAGCAGGGAGGAAAAAGCAACAGTGTGAATAGCCTCAATGTCACGCTTCTTACAGTCAGAGGCTCAGGAGTCGGAACAAAGAACAACTTGTTAGGGTCACCATGGACGGACATTACAACGCAAAGAACAACAACAGCTAAGAGAGGCCACACTTATTTCATAGTCATAAAACTATCGCACTTCTTTTGGCGGAGAAATAATAAACAATTTCCAGTCAAGATGACCTAAAATTCCTGGCTACCAAATAATCTGGGTTTGGCAAGTTCTATTCATGTCCATTTCACTCATTTCTATAAACACTATGGTTATTCTGAGAAATACACATCATAGAATATTCCCGAAATGGAAACACTAAAGGGCTTTAAACACAAGAAGAAAACACGTTGTAGTTTGGATGGTTTCGTCCATAGAGGTGGTTTTGTTCAGGAGAGGAAAACAGCATTGTTAGCCAATTAGGGTTAGGGTTGGTCAAAAATATGATTTAAATTAGTTTCCGTCACCCATGGTCTGACTGTTTCCATTGCAGAGTGCGCCCGTGCCGTGGGACATGGAGTTATAGGGTAGACGTGACTTTACTGACCACAACGGTCTGGCTGCTCACTGATTTATTACTGCAGTAATCGGATTTGGCAGTCATTCTGTCTATAGCAAATACAGGTGTTCTGCAATCTCCGATCCCGCAGGAAAAGTCTCCTTTCATGTCCTACCATAAACTTGTTCCTATTCGTGTTCATATTTTTCTCCTGTGCTGCACCCCATCTATATAGTACTTTACATCAGCCTCTCTCCCGACCTCCAGACTCCCCATCCCTCACAGCACTTCCTGATTAAAGCCTACACTGAGAAACGCGTCAGTCACTCTGGGACCTTTTTATAATCATCTGGTTTTAGACCAGATCATTAACATTTCTTATCGCAGCGCTATATCTACATACCTATCAATGGGTCTCCTTTAGCATCGATAAGCAGTGATAACAATCAGTACTACAATATATCTTGGAGGGGTTTGGGTACGGGATGCTGGTGCTCAGGATCCCGGCGCGGACATCCTGACTGGGTTACAATGCCGACACCTACCGGTAAGTAGCCTAACCCTACGCCTAAATTATTATTATTATTATACTTTATATGGCGCCACAAGTGTTCTGCAGCACCTTACATAGTACATAGAACTAATAGGTGAACAAGAAACATTAACTTACAGTACATTACAGTGAAAGACAAGGACACGACTTATATACATTGCTGCAATAGCGATTAAAGCACTCACAATAAGCTGCCGGGAGTTGGCAGTCCGGTGTTAGGTGCCTTTATGGGGAGTAAGGAGTAGAAGAAAATGTAAAGAGAAGCACATGAGGGAAGAGGTCCCTGCTCATGAGAGCTTACATTCTAAGGGGAGGGGCAGACAGACAGGCATGACACAGAAGGGGAAGATAGGAAGGAAAGAGCATGAGGTGGGTTAGGATGAGTGCTGAAAGGCCTTGATGAAGTAGTGGGTCTTGAGAGCCCGTTTGAAGATTTGTAGAGAGATGGAGAGTTTGATAGGGAGAGGGAGAGCATTCCAAAGGTAGGGAGCAGCACGGGCAAAATCTCGGATGCGGGAGTGGGAGGAAGTAATCAGTTGGTAAGAGAGGCGGCATGCATTAGTTGAGTGAAGTGGGCGGGCGGGAGTGTGAAGGGAGAGAAGGTCAGAAATGTATGCAGGAGAGGATTTGGTGAGGGCTTTGTAGGTGAATGTAAGAACCTTGAATTGGCATCTAAAGGGGAAGGGGAGCCAGTGTAGGGCTTGAAGGAGAGGGGAAGCAGATGTAGAACGTCTGGAAAGGAAGATGAGCCGAGCAGCAGCATTGAGAACTGATTGTAGTGGAGAGAGGTGAGAGACTGGGAGGCCAGCTAGGAGAAGGTTACAGTAGTCCAATCTGGATATGACCAGTGAGTGGATGAGGGTTTTAGTGGCATCCTGGGTGAGGAAGGGTCTAGTCCTGGAGATATTTTTTAGGTGAAAACGGCAGGACTGCGAGAGGTGCTGAATGTGCGGTTTAAAGGAGAGGGAGGAGTCTAGGATAACTCCAAGACAGCGTACTTTGGGGCTAGAGGAGATAGTTGTGCCATCAATGGATAATGAAATTGTGGAAAGTGATGTAGTGGAAGAGGGTGGGAAGATGATCAGCTCAATCTTAGACATGTTAAGTCTAAGAAAGCGCTGTGACATCCAAGAAAAGACAGCAGAGAGACAATTGGAGATACGGGTAAGGAGCGAGGGGGAGAGCGAGGGGGTGGAAAGGTAAATTTGAGTATCATCAGCATAGAGATGATATTGGAGGTCAAAGGAGTTAATGAGTTCACCTAAAGAGGATGTATGTAAGGAGAAAAGGAGAGGTCCAAGAACAGAACCTTGGGGAACTCCTACTGTTAGTGGAAGTGGGGGGGAAGAGGAGTCATGAGAGGACACAGCAAAGGAACGATCAGAGAGGTAGGAGGAAAGCCAGGAGAGGGCAGTGCCATGTAAACCGAGAGAGTAAAGGATTTGCAGGAGGAGAGGGTGGTCTACAGTGTCAAATGCAGCAGAGAGGTCAAGGAGAATGAGCAGAGAGTAGTGGCCCTTGGATTTGGCAGCAAGGAGGTCGTTGCTGACTTTCGTGAGGGCAGTTTCAGTGGAGTGGAGAGATCGGAAGCCAGATTGAAATGAGTCAAGGAGGGAGTGAGAGGAAAGAAAGGTGGTAAGGCGGTTGTAGACAATACGCTCAAGGAGTTTGGAAGCAAAAGGGAGAAGAGAGATGGGTCGATAGTTGGAAAGTATGTTAGGATCAAGGGTAGGTTTTTTAAGAATGTGGGAGACAAGAGCATGTTTGAATGCAGAAGGGACAGTGCCAGATGATAGGGAGAGATTAAGGAGGTGAGCCAGATGGGAACAGGCAGAAGGAGACAGGTGGGAGAGGAGACGGGAAGGGATAGGGTCAAGAGGGGAGGTGGAAGGAGGGGAGGACTGGATAAGGGCCATGACTTCCTCTCCAGAAGCAGGGGAGAAGGATGTCAGAGTTGGTAAGACAGAAGGGGAGGGGTGGTAAGGGCAGGGAGGGGGAGGAGTGCTGAGGGTCTGATGGGATATGATGTCCTCACGTATGGAGTAAATGTTAGATGTAAAGTAGGTGGCAAAGTCGAGGGCAGAGAGCGAGGAGGGGAAGGGCAGAGGAGGGAGTTGAAAGTGGCAAAGAGACGCCGGGGGTTTGAGGACTGGGAGGAGATGAGGTTCTTGAAATATGTTTGTTTGGAGAGAGACAGGGCAGCACTGTAGGAAGAGAGAATAAATTTAAAATGGAGGAAGTCAGCCTTAGAGCATGACTTTCTCCACTGACGCTCTGCAATTCTTGAACACTTTTGTAGGTATCTGGTGCATTTGGAATGCCAGGGTTGTGGTGTGGATCTGCGAGGGTGAGTATTTATTGCCGGAGCAACAGAATCAAGAGCAGAAGTAAGGGAGGAATTGTACAGGGAAATAGCTTGTTCAGGACAGGAGAGAGAAATGATAGGGGAGAGAAGAGAGTCCAGCAGGGAGGAAAAAGCAACAGTGTGAATAGCCTCAATGTTACGCTTAGTAATGGAAGCCTTAGGAGTTATAGGAGGGGAAGGAGAGAGGGATAAATTAAAAGAGAGAAGGTGATGGTCAAAGAGGGGGAATGGGCAATTGGAGTAATCAGAAATATCACAACGGTGAGTAAAGACCAGGTCAAGTGAGTGCCCACTCACATGGGAGGGTGATGAGGTCCATTGGGCGAGACCAAATGAAGAGGTGAGGGTAAGGAGTTTAGCTGCAGAGGATTCTGTGGGAATGTCTATAGGAATATTAAAATCACCTAGGATAATGGAGGGAAGATCTGAGGAGAGAAAGCCTAAAGTTAACCCTCCCTCCCAGCAGCGTAAACCTAACCCTACTCCGCAGCCTAACTGTAACCCCCCCACCGCAGCCTAACCCTATCTCCCCCCCGCACAGCCGGACCCTAACCACAACAATACTTTACCGTTGGGATGTCAGCGGTTGGGATGCTAGTGCCGAGATTCTGTCTGGTGTCAGGATTCCAACCACTGGGATCAGAACTACATCCCCTCTGAGGGAATTGAGCGAATTTGGCATGGAGTGGAAAGGATTAATTTACCGCTTGGCTGGGCCAGTCTTTGGGTATATATTCATGTGCAGGCCCGGCTACTCTGCTTGGGCAGTGGAAGTATTTCCAGGGTACCGCCGCTATACTTGTTCTATATACTTGCCCATGGAAAGGGCTGGGGAAGCCATTGTCAGCTATAAGCCTTTCATCTATAGTGCAATGAAAGAAAGAAAATGAATTACCACTGAGGAAAACACCCATTTTTCGATGACAATAGGGCTTTTTGCTCGTTAATAAATTGGCCAGGTAAGCCCTTCCATAAAGCTTTTAAAGTCACTGTCTCGATACTGTACCCATGCTGCGTTATTTTTCATCTCGCCCACGGGCGTACCAGACCAGGCAGCCATCTTGGGCGCACTACGAAGGTTGTTTGATATAAGCCATACAAGTACCAAAAGAGGGATTACTGCATATATAAGCCCCCCCCCCCCCAAGAGCAGAGGGCAGGACCGGAGTGGGGGGGTCAGAGATTGAGGTGACTTGGTGACCCAGATCCAATATATGTAAGGTTAGTACATAAGCCTTAAAGAGTCTGCCTCGTTATTGCATTGACAATCCAGCAGCGGGGATACTGCTATAACAACGGCAGCGTTACGTGTCTCCAGCAGAGGCCCCCCGTATGCTTATGTATGGTGGAGCCTGATGGCACTTACTGTATAATGCTGTAACACCTGATCAGGTAGGCTGGCACATGTTTGCTGACTTTTGGGTTAAAACCTCCAATGCTCACAGTGGGGTGCAGGACACAGTGGTCTGCTGAGAATAGAGTCATTGCCCCCCGCCCCCTATTTCACGAGGTAATGAGCAGGGGTTGGGTACGGGTTTCCGGCTGTCAAAATTCCAACGCCGGCAACTCGACATGGTTAGGATAACGACACCTATCAGTCAGTATCCTAACCCTCTCCCTACCCCTAACTCTACCTCTACCTCCCAAGTACTTAAACTTAACCTCCCCCCCTCTTAGTGCCTAAACATAAAAAAATAATTATCCCCACAAAGGAAAAAAACAGCCTGGTGATGAAATCACTGTGTCCTCTCACAACATCTCTAGATTTCTGGGTAATAATAATGCATTAAATAGTAAAATAATAGCATATTTCTGTGTGGTACTACTAATCCCAGCAAGCCCTGGCAGCCACATACTGTACGAGTAGAAAACATACTTACTGATATTAGGGGACTCATCTCCAAGAGGGAGAGAGCCCCAGCAACATTTTTGCTGCAAATTGTGGCATTACGTCGTGGGGGGTGGAGCTAATGTGACAGGATTAATTGCACATGGCGTCACCACAAGTTCTGCCCACCTTACTCAAGCAGATGGCAGCATGTGGGAGGGCTGCCACTCCCATGATTCGGGAACCCTCCCCCAATTTCGGGAGCCTCCTGAGAGAGTGGGCACGTATGCTATAGAACTATAAGGCATACTTGCCTACCCTCAGGGGCGTTTCTAGAGTGGAGGGGGTCCATGTGCAGTCTCCGACACGGGCCCCCTCCTCTCCGCTCGGCGGCCGGCAGCGCACTGAGCAGTGTGCGGCCAGCGCCGGAGTTATAGACTCTGGGCACTAGAGTGTGCCCAGAGTCTATAGTGTACGCACAGGTCACCAGACAAATGGCCGTGGCGGCCATTTTCCCTGTACTGCGCATGCGCAAACGACGGGAACATTTTCCTGTCGTTTTACAGCGCCGGACCCCCACGCCGGCCTGGGACTTCGGAAAGTTAAATAATATTATGGGTACACCTTGCACCCATTATAGATACGCCCCTGCCTACCCTCCCGGGACCCGAGGGAGGCTCCCCAGTACTTTCATGTAACCCCCCGCACACCCGGAAAGAGTAGACACTTCTCCCGCATTCTACCCACTTCCTAGTGACGTGGGCGTGGCCTAATGATGCAATTCTATGATAATCGTGACATTTAGCGGGTCTAAATGATGCGCATAGTCTGTCGCCGCCCACCTGCATCTCCTCTCCATGCAGGAAAATCTGAAAGACGGTAAGTATGCTATAAGACCAGCATAAAAATGGCTGCTAGGGCATGCTGACACTTGTAGCACTACAAGTCTCAGCATGCCCTGGCATTTAGGGCCTGTAGTGCCACAAAAAAAAAATATATATATATATTAACCAATCATAGCGACTTTCTCAAGCTGTGGTCAGTTACTGACTGGCCTCACATAGACGATGATAACTACCGAGGTGGCTGTAGTCTGCGGCTGAAGCGTGATGCGGGCGCAACTAACACGCTACGCAATTCAGAATGAACATGAAATAGCAATTTTTGTTTTTAGCTTCGCGCATTTTATATTTGCATTTTCAATGCGGAAGCATACAGCATACAAGCGCACCCTATATGTGTGTTTCTGTATGTTTATGTTCTTTGTAATACGCTTTCGCTAGCATTATATACATTTTCAGTGCATTCCACGCTTGTGACATCTACTGTAAAGCCGCCCATACACGGTGCGATGTAGCAGCCGATCCGACGGATTGGTACGATATCGCTGCTATATCGTACCGCGTGTGGGCATGATATCGGCCGGTGCGCCCGTGGCATCGTACATCGCGCCTCCAGATCTTACATGCTGCACATAGGATCTGAGGATGCGATGTATGATCTCATGCAGCGCTATGCGGGTGGGGGAGGGGGGTGCCGGTATATCGGCCACCCGATCGCACCGTGTGTGAGGACCGCCCGATATGTCGGCCATCGCATCCCAAGGTGCATATCGGGTGGTCCCCACACACGGTGCGATCGGGTGGCCTTAAATCTCCTTCATGTGGACAGTGACTAGATCCTGGCACCTTCCTTGTAAAGAGGTCACATATGATATAACATGGTTACTATAGGCTCTTGTCACGCTCAGATAACGGACGTTCACTGCGCAGTTCCCCTTATACACTGTGAGGCTGCCTCAGTCTGTGTAACGGAATCAGATCAGGACTGTGCTGGGGGGAAAGCATTGCTCCAATGCTCCAAGCCAGGAAACTCACTGTTTGTTTAATTCTCTCTCAAGACTGTCTGTATTAATTGTATTTGTTTTTCTATTGTCCCGGAACACTGTCAGACCCTCCAGCGTGCGCCTCTGACCCGACCTCTAATCTCATCGTGTCATCTGTGCTTAGTGATGTTTTACTGGGTCATAAACTTTATTGGGGAAAGTTAATTTAGGTGCAAGTTAAGGACACTGTTTTGCAACATAACCGTCTGGCAAGATTAGTAGAATTAAAAACCGGAGAGCATCACCGGCGCTGAGAAGGGCACTTTATATAGATCAGAACTTCATTGTGACAATTGCGCTATGTAAAACTACTGTAGTCTTTTACTGTCCACAAATGGGAGCCGGGTAATATAGGACTGTTACAGGTAGTAATCCGCACTTTAGACATAAACGGTCAAACACCCTCTTACCCAAACATGAAATAGGGGCTGCAATACGCAAATAAGGGATGACCTAACAAAAATTGATAATCAACAATCAAATTATTTATTAGTTAGATTATACCCCTTTCAGACATCTTGAGATTCCCGGAAATTTGGCCTTCCCGGGTAGCCGCCCCTGCAATCGACCAGGGTTTTTTTACCCCGCTTCTGTCTGAATGGTGCTACCCGGGAAGGCTTTTACATATAGTTCACAGCGCAGAGTGTCCAGCGCTGCTGCTTTGAGTGGCAGCGCAGAGCGTCCTATAGGACGCTCAGCACTGCTGCTCACCAGCGCCGGCCGGCTGTGCCACAGCGGGCCGCCCGCACTCCAGCTGGACCACCAGGGAATTAAAATAAATTTTAAAAATATGATAATAAAAAATAAAAATCTGCATTATGATTGGCCGGCTTCTGGCTGCTGAATGATGACATCATCATCATCAGCCAGAGAGGAGATAGGCTAGGAGGAGCAGACGGAAGAAGAGAGACAGGTAAGTAGAAAAACCCAGCTTAAGTCTGAAAGGGGTCTACCAGGGAATTTCCCGGGTAGACGATATAGTGTGAAAGGGGGGTCTCTACCAAATACCCAGGAATTTGCACAGGAGAAATTCCCGGGTCTGAGCAGGAAATTTCCCGAGTTGTATATCTGAAAGGGGTATTAATTGCATCATAATACAACTCACTATGGTCATGGATAAATGAAACTTTAAAATAACAAAATCGTTTTCACTATTGTAGACAACAATGGTTAGAGGAATAATTAAATATACAAATAATTTTAAAATAATTTAAAACATAGGCCGGGATGTACTAAATGGAAAATGTGGTAAAAACCCAGTTTTCGGGGTTTTACCGCATCCTCCATATGTATCATTGGCTGGCCACCGAGATTCCGATGCGGAGGGTAACGCCAGCCTTTGATGGAGTTACCTTATAGAAGCCTAAGGGCTTCTACCGCATCACGCTGGTATAAGGGATCCGATTGGATCCCTCCCAGCATGCCCTGTGGCCGCCGCGTCAATCTGCGCGTGTGCAGATGGACTTCAGGAGCATAAACGCGGAACTCCACATCGCAGCGCTGATCGCAAAGGACAGCTCTTATCGGAAGAGCTGTCCTTTGCGGTACTGATCGCATATGTTAGTGCATATGCGATCAGTAACAATTCGATATCTGGCGGGATGCACTCCGCAAGGTTAGTACATCCCGCTAACAGTATTACAAGTAAACAATTATGCATTAAAATAAAATATAAAAGAAAAATAAAATTCTGACTTAAAACGGCGACGCATTTCACAGCGCCTGGACGCTTTCTCAGGCAGCGATGAAGGAATGTAGTAATAGCAATGTCTCAATACTCTTATAGGGACTTAGGAGAGGGGATATGCAGATCACAAATCACATCTTTTAGGGGGGGGGGGGAGTTGCACCCAGAACCATTTGTTAATAGCAAAGATATAGCCAGAAATTAAGATTTAGGTACCGGGCACCTTTTTCCTTAAGAAAAAAGCACTGCCCATATATATTTAACCTAGTTCTGCCTTGCTGGAACTTATCAGTGCCAGAAATTGAACCACGGGGGAAATATTTTAAATTTCCAGCCAGGACAAATGGGGGTGTTGCCCCATAGCGACCAATCATATTCTGGCTATCATTTTATTGACCGCACTTGATAAATGCTAGCTAGAAGCTGGTTGGTTACTATGAGCACACACAAGGTATGAAGGGGAGGTTCCCGGGGAGAACTTCCATCGGCCAAATTAACCTTTATAATCAGAGAGATGTGTGATCAAATAAACCAAAAATCCTCTCAATTTTACACCAGTGGGCAAAAGTTTTTGTACAGAACAGGAAGTGTAAATAAATGGAACGTACCTTTAAATCCACGGAGACCCATTAAGCCTGTGGCTCCAATGTCCCCTTGGTCTCCTTTCTGACCGGGCAAACCAGGAAGACCCCTTTCACCAGGCGGTCCTGGAAGAGAATACAAATTATAAATACTAAAATGTTTTACAAGTGACATTTAAAAATAAAAACCCAGTGGCCATATACAGTATAACAGCACACTGCATGGGGGTGCAATGTCATAGTTTTAACAACTACATTTAAACATGGATATTTTGATATGTATGATGTACTAGATGCTGTCCCTGGCACTGCCTGGGTTTTACTTGTTGAAAGAGGAGTGAGCTACTGCGCAGTCTCCAGTCTTCCTGTCCCTCCAGGGACACTTCACGCCCTGTTCCAAGATGGCTGCCGGGCTCACTCCTGAGCATGTGCAGGGGCCATCTTGTCTTTACTCTGTAGAGTGACAGATCCTATAGAGAACCTGGTAATACCTGCTATAAAACTGTTCCAGCATCCCTGCACCGCTACCGGTTTGTAACATATACGCTCACCAGCTCTATAGAGCCCAGCTCCACTTCATCACCAGTGTGCATGTAACAGTGAGTACGGCTGTACCTATTATACTGGTTAAGTAACTGGGCTGTTCTTACAGTAGTTTAAGTCCTCCGCAGGTGTGTGCGTATATCACTCTGCAATATCACCACCTGCACACACATCATATCCAGCATTTCTCTCGCTTTCTCTGTTTCTTTCCTACTCTCTCTCACTAATCGATATGTCGTCCGATCCGGCGATCTGAGCGACATATCGGGGCACATCGGTCAGTGTGAACCCACTATGTCGCTGACGATGCGCGCTCCTGCGTGTTGTCAGCGACATCGCTCGTCGGACCTGCATGCAGGTCCCCCCGGTCATCGTGGTTAGTGAGGGCCATGTTGCTGAATGCAGCATGGCCCCCGCCGTCGCTTTGTCGCTGCCAGCATTGGCGAGTGTGTATGCACTTGGCGATGCTGGCACCCCACCAGCTCATCTAGTGTTTACCGGCCTTAGCTCTCTCCTCCCCTCCAAAGTCTGTTTCTCTAATTAGCATTTGAAGTTACTATATAGGTTACTGTATCTTAGCAGTACATTTATTCTTTTCATTGTTCTCATTGTAGTATTTGGGACATCCCCGCCTGTTCTCCCCTGCAGAGTGCTTTTTGTCTTCTCTGTATGTGACACGTGCACCCCAATGTGCCTTATCCCTTTCCTCTATACTGTTAGACATGTCTGGCTGTGGCTAATGCTGTGATGCTGTTATTGGGTGATTATCAGGAGCGTCTGTGTGCTCATCATGAGAGGGGTATGTGATGAGTAAGTTTGGGAAATAACAGGTGTGTGTGGAGACTGTAGATGCATGCTATGCCAGAACCCTCTGAGTGGTGACATCACTGGCGTGGGTGGGAGGGGTCGAAGTTCAGACAAACTCTCTTTACATTCCGTGATGATATAATTTTTAGCACTACTCAGTTACAATATATATATATATGTGTGTATATGTTGTTAATAAGACAGGATCTCCTTGGTGAGAAAAACAAACTTCTCTGACTGAGCTTCAAAGCTCCATTTGACCAACATTCGCTCGGTTCACCACTTGTTTCTGTCAGTGGCGAGTACTGTAACACCATAATACTGAAACTCCAACGAGGGGATCTTCCAGAGCGCTCTAATAACTTCCACCCAGTACTGTGCGCTAGAGGGGATCTTCCAGAGCACTCTAATGACTTCCACCCAGTACTGTGCACTAGAGGGGACCTTCCAGAGCGTGCTAATAACTTCCACGCAGTACTGTACACTAGAGGGGACCTTCCAGAGCGCGCTAATAACTTCCACCCAGTACTGTGCACTAGAGGGGACCTTCCATAGCGCTCTAATAACTTCCACCCATTACTGTGCACTAGAGGGGACCTTCCAGAGCGCGCTAATAACTTCCACGCAGTACTGTACACTAGAGGGGACCTTCCAGAGCGCGCTAATAACTTCCACCCAGTACTGTGCACTAGAGGGGACCTTCCAGAGCGCGCTAATAACTTCCACGCAGTACTGTGCACTAGAGGGGACCTTCCAGAGCGCTCTAATAACTTCCACCCAGTACTGTGCTCTAGAGGGGACCTTCCAGAGCGCTCTAATAACTTTCACCCAGTACTGTGCACTAGAGGGGACCTTCCAGAGCGCGCTAATAACTTCCACCCAGTACTGTGCACTAGAGGGGACCTTCCAGAGCGCGCTAATAACTTCCACCCAGTACTGTGCACTAGAGGGGACCTTCCATAGCGCTCTAATAACTTCCACCCATTACTGTGCACTAGAGGGGACCTTCCAGAGCGCGCTAATAACTTCCACGCAGTACTGTACACTAGAGGGGACCTTCCAGAGCGCGCTAATAACTTCCACCCAGTACTGTGCACTAGAGGGGACCTTCCAGAGCGCGCTAATAACTTCCATGCAGTACTGTGCACTAGAGGGGACCTTCCAGAGCGCGCTAATAACTTCCACCCAGTACTGTGCACTAGAGGGGACCTTCCAGAGCGCGCTAATAACTTCCACCCAGTACTGTGCACTAGAGGGGACCTTCCATAGCGCTCTAACAACTTCCACCCATTACTGTGCACTAGAGGGGACCTTCCAGAGCGCGCTAATAACTTCCACGCAGTACTGTACACTAGAGGGGACCTTCCAGAGTGCTCTAATAACTTCCACCCAGTACTGTGCACTAGAGGGGACCTTCCAGAGCGCTCTAATAACTTCCACCCAGTACTGTGCACTAGAGGGGACCTTCCAGAGCAATCTAATAACTTCCACTCAGTACTGTGCACTAGAGGGGACCTTCCAGAACAATCTAATAACTTCCACCCAGTACTGTGCACTAGAGGGGACCTTCCAGAGTGCTCTAATAACTTCCACCAAGTACTGTGCACTAGAGGGGACCTTCCAGTGCGCTCTAATAACTTCCACCCAGTACTGTGCACTAGAGGGGACCTTCCAGAGCACTCTAATAACTTCCACCCAGTACTGTGCACTAGAGGGGACCTTCCAGTGCGCTCTAATAACTTCCACCCAGTACTGTGCACTAGAGGGGACCTTCCAGAGCGCTCTAATAACTTCCACCCAGTACTGTGCACTAGGGGGGACCTTCGAGAGCACTCTAATAACTTCCACTCAGTACTGTGCACTAGAGGGGACCTTCCAGAGCGCTCTAATAACTTTGATACAGTACTGTGCACTAGAGGGGACCTTCCAGAGTGCTCTAATAACATCCACTCAGTACTGTACACTAGAGGGGACATTTCAGAGCGCTCTAATAACTTCCACCCAGTACTGTGCACTAGAGGGGACCTTCCAGATTCCAGAGCGCTCTAATAACTTCCACCCAGTACTGTACACTAGAGGGGACCTTCCAGAGCGCGCTAATAACTTCCACGCAGTACTGTACACTAGAGGGGACCTTCCAGAGCGCTCTAATAACTTCCACGCAGTACTGTGCACTAGAGGGGACCTTCCAGAGCGCTCCAATAACACAACATAGATCTGCACAGCATTCTTCCCTGAATACTTCATTCATATACAGTAGCTGCTCTGTGTCGTATCCAATGGAAGCAAATCTCTTCAATGTGTTAGATGACTAAGGTGAAGATGTATTAAGTGGAGAAGTGGACAAATGATGAAGTTGCCCATAGCAACCAATCATCTATTACCTATCATTTTACAGAATGTACCTGCCTACTGCGCTGAACCTTCCTTAAACAGTGAAAACATTTCTAAGTGATTATAAATAATTGTTTTCTTGAGAAGATTGAGCTGCTCTGATTGGGCGCCAGGACTGCCACAAGACGCAATGTTTGCGCAATCCACCACTGGTTTCCTCTCAGTTTCAAACTATGATACGATTATTATTATATACAACTGGAGCCATATTTTGCTCCTTTCTTACAGTCATTTTCCATTTAATTGGACCTTCTGTACTAAAATACCCCCTATTTTCTTATACAGCCCAGACTGAGAGGTCCGGTGCTTTCTATTGATTTGGGGGCCCCACTCAATTTTTTGTTAAATGTAACTCTTTCTTTTCAGTTTGCAGTAATGAAGCCTGCACACATCATGGTGATCTGTGCAGTGCTTCTTCCAAACTCGCCTGCCACAGACAGGCCTATTGTTTGGATGGGTTATATGTTATTTTTGGGTCGGGTTAAGGTCGGTTTACAAACCAACCATTAGTAAATCTGCATTTTCTCACCTTGTCTATGTAAAACTAAATCGATTGTGGGCCCAATCTTCAAAAGTGTTTTAAAGTCAGGTTTTTGGATGTTTTTCCATCTCTTTGATTTACTAAATAGTGAGTTGGCAAAGCCGATGAAAAAACGGCCAAAAACCCAAAACCTACCTTTATTAAATAAGCCCCTCAGGCTCAGTCGCACACATACTGTACAGTATATACAAATGTCGCACATCAAATTGATCAGTGTGCACTAGCAATGTAGTTTTTTCGCTCCTAGTTGATTTATTCCTGTGAATAAGTCGCACATTTTGGGGCGCGAAAGACGCTCGGCGCGGTTGAGTCGCCTGTGATCTGGAGCACCGTGATGGGGCTATTTGCCGCGGCTTGAGCAACAATATATAAGAATACGTCTGTATCTGATGAAATCTTATGCATGCCAAGTACTGTACAGTTACTGTTGGACAAGAGGGAGCTGTAAATATAATTAAGTTGGCATGTGGGGGTTTATTTAGGTTATTCCTTTCAAATTAAATTTAAAATACAAAAGAGGTGATTACGTTTCTCCTGGGCTGCTAACGCCTGTTGGAGAACTTGGAGCAGGACATTGGGGGTCATTCAGAGTCTGTCGCAAGCGCTGAGCGCTCGCAACTGACTCGATGTTACCCCACTGGGCATGCGCACGGCGGAGTCGGATCCGTCATGCGCATGCGCGAGCGATGGACGCTCTGTCGCTAGGGGTCTCGCAGCAGATGGGGTGAGCTGTCGATGGTGAGTGACAACGCGCCCCGTTTGGGAGGCGGGCAGGGGGCGTGCCTGCCCAAACGGAGGCGTTCCCGCCGGAACGCTTGCCGTTTGGGGGCGGCCCCACTGACATCATTGCTGATGTCAGTGGGGAGCTTCCTGCTCAATCAGAGCCGGAAGCTCCCTGGGGCTTACGGGTGCCCAGACCTAACCCTAGAGTCTGGTCGTAAGCCCCGATGGTCGCGACCATCGCGACCATCACCCATGTAGGTCGCTAGAGCTGTGGGTGTTAACCCACAGCTTAGCGATCGACAATGAGGCAGTCGTTCAGGATGCAAGCGGCCGCCCTGATTCAGTGCGACCGCTTGCAACTAACGACCGCCTCTGAATGAGGCCGTTTGTGTCTTTGGGGCAGTTTGTTAAAACAGTCCGGCCACAACAACAAGTATTTCATATATGAAGTAACAAAAAAGTGAAAGTGAGAAAAATCAGGGGCTCATTCTGAGCAAAGTTCCCCTGAAACCATATTAAAAATGTTTTGTTTTTTTTCTATGTAATTTATATTTAATTTCAATATTGTTTTATTAATACTGTATGTTCCTATTATGCTCCATTCGAGAAGGACCAGGAGAAAGGCTGCGCAGCAGGGACGGTGACTCCAATCTCTGTAACGCTGTACGCAAATCCGACGTGTTCACGCGAAGGCCGGATAACTCTTTCGTGTCTTCCATTTCCATCTGAGTGCCGCCGGGATATTGTGAAGTGTTCTCCTACAAAGCCAGCAGCCGCCGACATATTTACAACGTGTTAAATAAACACACTTGGAAATACAATAAATGTCTGAGAATTAGAGGGGCGGCTGGGGCTGATAGGATTTGTGTATTGGCAGAGATGGGGATAGAACCTTATGCTCTGGATTCAATCTGTCTCTGGTTTTGCTGCAGCAGCAAATCTTGTGTGTGCGAAACCAGCGTGGAACGGTTTGGTGATCTTAGTGCAGGTGCCAGCAAACAGGTGCCCACGCTGAGTGGGACTAGGAGCCAGGAGTATAGAGGCAGGGATGACCAGCTGCGCTCAGTGCCTCGGGCAATGGGATGTTTCTAGGCTTCAGTACTCTAGCTGCCTGCTTCTCATTTGATATATATCCAGTGTACCGCACATATTTAGTAAGTTGTCAGAGGTTAAAGCAGTCCAATTAATTTTTTTTCCCAGCTGGTGATTTACAGGCGCGTTCCTAACTAATAAACCGCCTGGGAACTTCCATTCTTGCTGACATCTTCACCAGACTCACCTATGTCTCCCATCATTCCATATCTGCTTCTCCTCGGTGCCCGCCCTTATACCATCCCGAGTCACGTGCTAAGTCATGTCTCTTAGCTACAATGGCAGCACGGACGGTGTAATGGATAGTATTACTGCCTCGCAGCACTGAGGTCTTGGGTACAAGGTCCATCACAACCCTAACTGTGTGGAGTTTGTATACTCTCCCTGTGCTTGCGTGGATTTCCTGCGGGTGCTCCTGTTTCTTCCTACAATCCAAAAATATACTGGTAGGTTAATTGGCTCCTAAGAAAAATTATCCCTAGTGTGTAAGTGCGAGAGCATGTGGCACTGCGGAATATGGGCCTGATTCTGTCCTGGTCGCAAGCACTGTGCGCTCGCAACCGGGTCGATGGTGGGCCAGTGCGCATGCGCGAGACCCGGATAGCGACGGGCACTCCGTCGCTCCGGGTCTCGCAACAAAGGGGGCGAGCTGTCGATGTTGAGTGACAGCTCGCCCCCTTTGGTGGGCGGGCCGGGGGAGTGGCTGCCCAAACGGAGGCGTTCCCATGTGAACACCTCCGTTTGGGGGCGGCCCCACTGACATCACAAGTGATGTCAGTGGGAAAGATTTCGGCTCTGTTAGAGACAAAATCTCTCTGGGGCTTGTGGCAACGAGACCCTACCACAAGGGTCTCGTCGCAAGCCCGATGGTCTTGACCATTGCGATCATCTTCCTGGCCGCTCGCTATAGCTGTGGGTGGTTACCCACAGCTATGCGAGTGGCCAGGAGGCCGTTCCAAAAAAAAATGAAAGCCCAGCCCTGATTCAGAGCGAGTGCTCTGTCAGAGCGTCTGGCTCTGAATCAGGGCCTATGTGTGCACTATATAAATAACTAGTGATGTCAGGAAGGGCGCGGCTAGGCCGCCAATACTAGGAAGAAGATGAGAGCCCAGTATCCTAATGACACTCTGCACATCTCTGTGGTGGCTCACCAGGCTGCAGGGCGCCGTTCCAGGCAACTGCAAAATATAGGTGCCACGGGGCAGGGATGGTGTCGCCCCCTATGCTCTGCGCTGTGGGAGGTGGCACGGCTCATCCAACTGTAGTTACAGCTCTGGGCCTATACAGCCATACACACTCCTGTCACAGCATGCCAATAATGACCTGTACGCCCACTCCTCTTATGCCCAGAGCTACTAGCAGGACCAGATTAACAATGCAGTACATGGAGCTACGGGTCCAGGCCTCCACATAAAAACAGGCCCACCACCATCATTTGAAAATTGTATTTCTAGTTTTCTCACAAACTTATGTCATTTTTCTAGTTTCATGTATTTGGTCAGACAGTGGGGCTGATGGTGTAGGGGGTGTATACACCAATGTGGTTCTGGACACTCCCGTACAGCACTGGTACCAGTTCCTCTCTTTCCCAGTGTAGGCCCCAGGCCCATGTGCTCATTCATCCGGGCCGGGCTTGGCCTCATAGGAAGCCTGGGAGAGAGAACCCATGTACAGTAATGGTCAGAGACATCAGGTGTGCAGAACACCAGCCATCAGAGAGCTAAACGTGTGCGAGCGTTGGGGCCGTTTATATAGTTGTAATGCACTAATCATCACAACCACGATACTGTACATTCTGCCACTTATTGGGTACATACCAGCGATATCGCCAGTAGGGATGCGGTCAGGATGCTGGCGGACGGAATCCCCACACCGACATCCCAAAGAGATCAAGATACCGATGTCGGCATCCCGATGGTAAGTATGCGGTTAGAGTTAGGCTGGGGATGCGGGGGGGGTTAGGTTTAGGGACCTCCCGGGCTGGGTTAGGGTTAGGCCCCGACTGGGGAGGGTTTAGGAGGGGAGGGTTAGATTACTTACCGGCCCCTGTCGGGATTCTGAACTAAGGGATGCCTCTGTCTGTCTTATGACAGCCGGCATCCCGACCGCTGGTAAATCGT
Organism: Taudactylus pleione; assembly: GCA_031769625.1. NCBI lineage: Eukaryota > Metazoa > Chordata > Amphibia > Anura > Myobatrachidae > Taudactylus > Taudactylus pleione. The sequence continues at coordinate 1,663,993 of JAUIMM010001489.1, read as the reverse complement.
ATGTATTCCTTGCCAAAAAGTCGCAAAGAATAGCTCTCCCGGTAAGAGCTGTCCGTTGTGATAGAGGGACTTCTGGGTTCATGCGCACGTCGCGGGGGGTGCTAGGCATGATCCAATTGGATCCCTTTCAGGGGGAGTTCCGAATAGAAGCCTATAGGATTATATTGGGTAACACCATCTACAGATACTCTTGTCCAGAGCTTGGTAAACTTCACAGCCAATCGGCCCAATAACTAACGCCATCTTCAGAGGGTGCTAGCCGCTGTAGCTTACGGACTACATTACGCCAAATTTTGCAAGACTGATCGGAAGGATCTCTCCCTGGCAATGCCGTCTTACACACGCACAATCTGATGACGGCGCAGTGGCGAACGCAACACGTTTCATTGAGGGTGTGTAACCAAAGCTCTTATTTATTCTCTTATCATCTACTGCTGCGGCAGCTGCCACCTCACCCTATCTCCCACCCCCCTCACATGGCTTCAGTGAGATTTAGCAAAATGTCAGCAATTGTACTGATGACTACATTATGGCCCACATTCAGTGGCGGTCGCAAGAAGCGATCGCTCTCTCTGAATGAGGGCGGCCGCTTCATTTTTGAAGGGCGGCCTCCTGGTCGTTAGGTAAGCTGTGTGTTACCACCCACAGCTTAACAACCGACCAGGTTGATGGTCGCAATAGTGAACACCATCGCGACCATCGGGGCTTGCGACGAGACCCTAAGGTTGGGTCTCGACAGCCACAAGCCCCAGGGAGCTTCCTGCTCTGATTGAGCAGGAAGCTCCCCACTGACATCACTGATGATGTCAGTGCGGCCTCCACAAAACGGTTTAAGGAACGCCTCCGTTCTTTAAACCACCACCCCCGGCCCACCTACAAAACGGGGTGAGCTGTCGATCAACATCGACAGCCGCCCCTTTTTTAGAGAGCTCTCTCGCTCCGGGGCTTGTGCATGCGCAGGGCTAACCATCGACCCGGTTGCGAGCGCATCGGTGCTTGCGACCGGGTCTGAATGAGACCCTATGTCCACAGAGTACTCTATGTCATTCAGTATGTTGACAATATTTTCAACCCTGACTCCTACCCTAACATTAGTGTTGTCAGCATTAGGACAGTGTATTCAGTCATTGTCGTCCATCATTCTGTTCTAAGTGCAACAGCAAGAATGATCTTCCTCTTCCAGCTGTCAGCATCCGCAGAACCGCTCTGCAATCCCTAAACTGACTCCCATCCCTTCTGCAGAAACTCTCAATGAGAAAGAAAAGTAAAGGCCCCCATACATCAGCAATTGATAGCAGCAATCGTGCAATTTGCAATCGATTGTGTATAAAAATCTTTCCTTTATTCAATCGATTGTGGCAATTCTGCAATCGATTGAAAAAGGGAAAGATTTTTATACACAATTGATTGCAAATTGCACGATTGCTGCAATCAATTGCTGATGTATGGGGGCCTTCAGACTGCATACAGGGTCTCCTAACACTGCTTAGTAAATAGACCCCTAAGTGTGATATGGGGAACCTTTTTTCTGCCGAGGGCCATTTTGATATATATAAAATTATTCGCAGGCCCCAGTCCAGACCACGCCCCATCCATGTGATGTCACATGGGGCGGGGCCACAATCACCGATGACTACAGCAATACTCGGAGCATCCTGAGGATGCTTCAGGGAGCTGTAAGGGCAGAGGTGTGACCGTCTGAAGCATCCTAAGGATGCTCCAGGCGGCACTGCTGCATAGATTCTGGCTGCATTGTGCCATTCTAGGTACCCTGCTAGCCAAATGAGGCAAGCAGAAAAAAGTTCAGAGGGCCAGACCTAATGATTCCGGGGGCCTTATAGGTATGTTATTTCCATTTCCATCCTGCATGATTACTACTTTCAAATCTGCATTCACCCTCATGCAAAATAATCTATGTATTTAAATGTATGTGATTCCATAATGTGCTTGTAATAGGTATTACTTGCTCTGTGGATATTCTTGAGGGTTGTATAGTTTATTGAGTAGCGTTCCTGCTAAGCTGTTTCAGCTGGGCGCCGCGCCCTGCTCTATTTCTGAAGGGCAGGAAGCACCCTGCCCTCCAGCTCAGCTCCCCGCTGAAACAGCCTGCCGGTTCTGTCTCCACCCGCGGCCCACAGTGTCCCACGGGTGGTGAAAACGGCATTGCAGCGGCCACCACCGGTGATTGGGTGTTGGGCGCATGCGCCCGGCATCCATTCACAGTGACCGCAGTGCTTTGGGGCTGCCCGGCATGTTTGTAAGTGTTGAGCACGCCCCCAAGAGTGACGAAAAGGGGACGCGTCATAAAGACACGCCCCCTTTTCGGGCGCACGCATAAGCGCCCTTGTTCTAGGTCCGGCGCCCTGCCTGCCACCGGACCTAGAGTGAACACTATTGAGCATGTGGTTACTTAACACAGTGCAATTTATCTGCTGTGATCAGCTGACCAGTACCGGCTGTAGTTATCCATAATCAGACAAACTAATTCTTTACAATTGGAAGGATCAGCTGTGGCCCTCGGGACAGCTGCACGTGGGAAGTATTATGTGTGATACGCAAAGCAGTTAATCAAACAGCTGAATAAACATTGAACATTATTTGACACCAGATAATATCAACTAAATCTGTCATTGTTTTATGTGTTTGCTGTACATGGTTTGGACTACGAGATGCACTAAGAAAACTCTCAGAGCTATGTACAGTACGTAAATGCTAGGAGCTGTGCAGATAAACTTTTCAGAAATCGGCCCGTATTCAATTTGAGGCGAAAAGTCCAGACCCTGCTGGAACACTTGATGTGCCATATAAATGATGAAGAAGAAGAACCCTGAGCCAAGTTTCTGACAGGATCCGGCTCTCATCGCCGACTGTACCTACCAGGTGAGCAGTAACATCTGCGTGAAGTCGTCCCCTGGGTGTAGCCGCTAACCGCGGGATTGCCACGGTGACTATTAAGCTTGTTATCCCGCAAAACTCAGTGTGTGGAGGCATTAGAGACATTCTGGCTAACCTCGTGTAACCTTACACATACTCACATGGAACGTTTAATACGGAGCGACAGCTTATTAAGAACATAAAGTTATTGGCGTCCCAACAAGGATTAACCACGTTTGGATAAATTTGTTGATACAAATGATGCATGCGTATCCAATATTATCCATACAATTGTGCCATAGAGCGGCATGTTTGGCATACAATTGTACCATAGAGTGGCATGTTTGGCATACAATTGTGCCATAGAGCGGCATGTTTGGCATACAATTGTACCATAGAGCGGCGGCAGCTCTACGGCACAACTGTATGCCAAACACGTTCTATAAATGTTTGATATGATTATATAATATGTGATACCGGACTGAATGGTGAATTGTATGTATAGTGAGCATGAGTAACGTGCATCGCGTTGTCATTACAAAACGAAGTACCGCATGTGTAGCAGGGCTGAGTGAACCAGTGCGGTCACTCACCCTGCTACTAGATATCCTCACCTTCCACGCCTGGAGGGTGGGGATGCCTTGGGTCAGAGGGAGCCCCAGGCATCAGAGTGGGGCGGGATCCGGAGGGATCCCAGCCCCGTTCGAGGGTGCGGCGGGGCCCGGCAGCAGGCCGGGCGGCGGGCCAGGATCAGTCGTGATCCCACCCCCCATCCGGCGCAGCGGGCATGGAGGTAGCGGTGGATTGGCGCCGCTGCTCCACGTACATGATGGCAAGTCTGAATCCTGGTGGATTCAGACTCAGCCAATCAACACGCGCCCCTTTGGCGCCGACTGTGAACCAATAAGGGCTCACAGATCGGCAACCAGCAGGGGATGGCCACGGCAAGCCAATCACAGCTCGCTGCGTCATCGCCCCGCCCTGCCCCCTGGCGCCAGCTTGAATTAGCCGGAGCGAGGAAGAGCTCCCAAAGCAAGAAACACGAGGAAGACGCCAGAAGTCCCGCAGAGCGGCCGCCACTGCAAAAGAGCTCACACAGGCCGCCGCCCGCTGGACGAAGAGCTGCAGACCGGCGCCCACCAGGATTGAGGTTGGAGAAGGCACCGGGAGCCCTGGGACAGCAGTGTGTCACGCAAAAGAGCTACCACCAGCCACTGCTGCCCAGGTGAAGACTGCAGGAAACCTGGAGGTGGCTGGAGGCGTTCCACCTCCGGTGAAGACCACGCGGAGGTCCCAGTTAGGCCAGGCTCGACTGAGCCGAAGGCCCCAGGGGTGGTAAGTCTCCGCATCCCTCCCTAGACCATCAGGTAATTCGGCACTAGGCTGCAGGACATGTTAATTTGGCACTAGGCCGTGGGTCATTGTGATTCGGCGCTAGGCCGTGAGTCATGGTAAAGTCGGCGCTAGGCCGTGGGTCATTGTAATTCGGCGCTATGCCGTGTGTCATGGTAAAGTCGGTGCTAGGCCGTGGGTCATTGTAATTCGGCGCTATGCCGTGTGTCATGGTAAAGTCGGTGCTAGGCCGTGGGTCATTGTAATTCGGCGCTATGCCGTGTGTCATGGTAAAGTCGGTGCTAGGCCGTGGGTCATTGTAATTCGGCGCTATGCCGTGTGTCATGGTAAAGTCGGTGCTAGGCCGTGGGTCATTGTAATTCGGCGCTAGGCCGTATGTCATGGTAAATTCAGCGTTAGGCCGTGGTCACTGTAATTCGGCACTAGGCCATAGGAGTTGTTGCTGTCGACGTTAGGCCGTGATCTTTGTAGCTAGGCCTTGGAGGAGGGCAAGTCAAGCTAGGCCGTAGGAGTTGTTGCTGTCGGTGTTAGGCCGTGATCTTTGTAGCTAGGCCTTGGAGGAGGGCAAGTCAGGCTAGGCCGTAGAAGTTGTTGCTGTCGGCGTTAGGCCGTGATCCCTGTAGTTTGGCGCTAGGCCTTGGACGAGGGTAAGTCAGGCTAGGCCGCAGGTACGTAAGGGCAGAAGGCCCTCGAAGTATCGTGGAAGTTGGTCAGGCGGTCAGACCCTCATTAAAGGTAGACCGGGCTGGGACCAGGACGTAATCTTCCGCAGTCAGGCCCCCATCAAAAGTAGGCTGTGGTAAGGCATCTGTTATGGTGTCGGGCCCTGTGCTGGGCTCTTGCAGTTGTGTTCGTCTACAGGTGCTGAGATCAGGACTCGTCCAGCAAAGGGACAAGATTATTTTCGGTGAGCGTAAGCTGTGTATTGTGTGCTGTTTGTGTCGTGTGTCACCCATTTCCCTTTTCCCTGTCGGGCGTTTTCGTTCGGGGTACACCCTTGTGCTTGGCACATAGGTGTAGCTAGTCTGAGGCCTAAAGTGCCAATGATGACCATCCACTGATCCCAGTGGAGGTCACCCCGCCTTAGCACCTCGTTCTTTTCCAGGGCCAGGAGTGGAAAACCTCGCGACTGTCCGCGTCCGACCTGTGTTCCAGGACCGTCGGCGGGAGCACCCTCGGCGGCCTGAAGGTAAGAGGCTGGGAATCAGGAGGTAAGTGTCCGAGTACACCGGCACCGTAGCCGAGGAACCAGACCCATCCTCTTACACATGCACACGGGGATATTGTGGAGAGTGAAATTAACAATACATACTGTATATACCCACGAACCAACCCGACAGTATTTAGGGAATTCAGTAAATTGTCAACATTGCTAAATAAAGTACCGCATGCACACGGGGATATTGCAGTCAGTAAATTAACATTATATACTGTATATACCCACCAGCTGTAAAAACAACTGTTTGCAGGATATATGACACTGGAGAAAGCCCAAAAGCGTAACACATTTATAACACAGTCTGTTCTAATAATATTACAATTATAATACTGCAACAATAATTGCAGGAAAGATAATACAGGATTCTAGAATGGAATTTTATGTATAATTTTGTGAATACACTGAAGGGGTTGTGATAGACAACAAGAATTGAAAGGAGAATAAATACTCTCCTCTATACAGTACTTAAGGGCTATTAAGACACGGATCTTATTGACAGCACCCGATACCACACATCCCCATCTAATAACAACTACAAATGAATGTAGAAATCTATCATTTAAATATGATGTGAAAATATAAATATTCAGAAAGAAAACTACATTTAACAAATACCGAGTATCAGAATAAAATACGTGGAATAGATCGACGACAGGTGGCATTTTAAAAATCACTTTAATATATTTTCTACTTATGTAGACACTCTTTTCTTTCATTTTCTAATTTTAAACATATATTTCATCTTATTTTTGGACCTAACTAAAACCTTTTAATAATAACCTAATAAAAGTTATAATTTATACTGTAATAACTAATCCAGAGAAGCGATCGGATGTGAAGAAAGCATGACCCTATAAGTGCACCAGACATAAATCTGATCTTTTTCTTCTGTTGTTTTGATTCTCATAAACATGCCCCCCAATATTTTGTAGTTCCCCGAATAGGAGGGTCACTCATGCTGGGTACACACTGGGCGACATATCGGTCGTTTAATTGATCGGCCGATATATCGTGTGTGCGTCGGCCAATATTTACACACGATATGTCTGTGAGGGATGGGTACGGGATGCCGACACTCTGGATCCTTGCGGGTCAAAATGCAGACACCTGTCCCTTCCCCTCCCCCCCTAGTGCTTAAACCTAACCCTCCCCCTAGTACCTAACCCCTAACCCTCCCCCTACTGCCTAACCGGCTACTTACCTTTGGGATGCCGGCGGTCAATATGCCGACACTGGGATTCTGACAGGTGTCGCGATTCCGGAGCCAATATTCTAAGCATCGGCATTCCCTGCGTTGGGATACTGAATGTATCCCGTCTGTGAACAACGTTGTTCACCAACATATCACGGCGGCTGTGCGGCACGGCCGATGCCCAATATATCTGCAGATATATCTGCTCATCGTGTTGTCTGTACTGGTGACCCGCCGACCACTCGTACACTTGCTGCAGAGGCCGCTGGTGACTGACAGCTGGACTGGGCAGGCCCATGTACTGTAAATGCCCAGTTTGACGTCCAAAGGGCGGCCGGATCATCCTAGTTTGTACTGAGCTTTACACTATAATTTTGTTTGAATTATTCTCATTCATTCCTAACAAGAGATGAGTGAGGTTGCAACTAAATGTCGCGATGACCGCGTTGTGCAGTGGAACAGGCTGTTGCACCGAGGCGCAGAATTACGACAGTATGCAGCATTACAGACCAGTTTGGAAAGTCATCCTGACTGTGGCCCACAAGTAGAATGAAAGCTGTCTCCACAATGGGGAATGGGATGATGTATGAACGATGGGAAGACTCCCCCCCTCACATGTGGAAGCACTTTGTGAGTTACTGTAATTGTACAAAGTGCAGATGGACAGATTGTAAATTATAAACAAAGTGAAAAGTTTGTCATAGTGTTCTGAAATCCACGGACTGTAATGTGATCAACGATGGGCGTTAAGGGGGGAGAAGAAAAATCAGAGACTGGAATCGAAGTGAGTTGGGCCACAGTCATTACTGAAGACACGAGGGGAGATGTACCAAGTCTTGGAGGGAGATACAGTGGAGAAGTTGCCCAAACCAGACAATCAGCGTCTAACTGTCATTTATCTGGCATAATCTATAGACAGTTACTGTAGTCGCTACTTTGTTGCTATGGTCAAATGCTCCACTTTATCTCTTTCCAACATTTGATACATCTCCCCATAAGCAGTAAGTAACAGCACGGTGGCATCAGACATGACAGTGCCCCTGGGGCAACTTCTAGACATGGTACCCCTGTCTATCCCCACTTACTGTTACTATGTCCTCAGTCAGCAAACCCCTTTAAAGCACATTAAAACCGTGCTGAGAGGGACAGGAGAGTCCAGCAGGTGCTACAGTGCAGACATAGGCAAACACAGGGGGGATTCCTGTTGCCTGGAACCCTCCCTCCCCAGCCCACACCATGACCACAACAGAAATTAGAATATAATACAATTTTACTAGAGCTGCTTGTTCTCCTCAGTATAACAAATGAAATAATTAGTACCGCCTGTAGATCTTTTAACACATCAGCCAGTAATGAAACCTGTGCACCAACTAGGAGATCTGGAAAACATGCACTGTAAGGGTTGCACTGCTATAGACCATCTATGGGATGAATTATCATTACTGTTATCCAGTGCATAAGGAGACCAATATGTACATATACTGTATGTCCAGAGCAGTGCTAGGCTCTTCTGTTGCTCTCCCAGACTCCTGTTTTGCTTCCATGCTCTGGAATGGTGCCCACATGTGAAATAAAAACATTCAGCTCAGGAAGTATGGCCCTACTGCCGCATATAATGGGTTAGGAGCTGATTCAGAGCCACTCGCAAGCGCTGTGCGCTCGCAAGCGGCCCGATGGTATGCAAACGCGCATGTGCACGCTTCGTTCTGCGCGTGCGCAAACTTCTCTGTGCGATTGCAACCCGCTCGCTCGCCCAGCAAAGACAGCCCAGTGTAATGAGTGACAGGAGAAGCCGTTTGTGGGTGGTAACAGGGGCAGGACAGTGGAGGTGCGAACGCAGGCGTGCCTGGGTGTTTCCACGCCGTTTTGAAGGCGTGCATAATTAAGAGGCAGCGTCAAAGTACACGTCACATGCCGGGTTTTTGAACTGAAGTCCTGACTGTGCTTGCGGTAGGGTAAGGCAACCACAAGCACTGAGATCGCATCCGGTGGTGCTCCATGTACCAATGTTTTAATACACTTCCTGGAGATGACGTGCGCTAGTAGGCGTCTCTACATACGCTAATGGGTGTCTGCATACACAGAGCGATTGCTCGCACCGCCAAAGTGGGTGTGCTTATGAATTGGCGAGCAAGCGCTTCCCATGGCGTCACTTTGACATATTTGCATATGCTGGATGCGAGCGATCGCATATAGCGAGCGGCTCTGAATCAAGTCCTTAGTGTGATCACTGGTCCTGTTGGAATTGACTTAAGCTGCATACACACACAACGATTTTGTTACCAACGATTTTATGAACGATTTTCTGTCAGATTATCTGTCAGATTTTTTAAAGTGTAATGAACGATTTTTATGAACTACAAACGATTTTTGCATATTCCCTTAATGAAAATCATTGAGTTGACAAGTCTGACTGAACTACAAACGACAAACTACAAACGTGAACGCGCATGAACAATAATCGTTCATCGTTTGACTCAGAAAGTGAACGATTTTTTTCAAACGATTATCGTTAAACGATATCGTTTAACGATAATCGTTCAAAAAATCGTTGTGTGTGTATGCACCTATACACCACACTTCACTTTGTATGATGATGTATTTTAAAGCTGGATAAGTGCTAATTATGTACTCTTCATGGACTGGCCACACTGGCTCTAAACTCAAGCATCTAGAAATCCTGCATTTGCCCCTGGCCGCGTTCACGCAGGGTAAAATAGCTTGGAAGGAAAAGTGTGCCTGACGCACACCGCTAAACAAAAGTAATTGCACTACTGCATTTCGGAAGCCTGCCCAGCCGCCATCAAGGTGCACACCTACATCAGCTGTCTCTACAATGTAAAAGAGCGCTCTACCGAGCCAGAACAATCTGCCTGTGCACAACCTGTGTGTAAGGCTTATTTATGTCTTATACTTGCTAGAGGTGGACCAATTGATTCTGCGGACCCCCATCTGTGACCCCAGCATAGGTCCTGAACTCACCGGCCAGGTGCTGTGTACACTACATAAATTAATAGTTTCTAAATGATCAGATCTAACAGACAGGGGTCTATGACCTAAGCCTTGCAGAGAGAGAAAGTGGATGGAGTTAAAGCACCAACCAATCAGCTCCTAGCTGTCATTTTTCAAACACCGCCTGTAAAGTGACAGTTAGGAGCTGATTGGTTGGTACTTTCTCTCTCTCTCCACTTTGACTTAGGTCATAGACCCCATAGGTTTTGCTGAGTGGGGGGGGACAGAGGAATGGAAAATCTGTCTATTATATTGGTAACTGGAACACTAGTGCTTTTCTTAGTAAATGGCCTAAGCTGGAGTAAGGGATTGTCTGGGAGGGGACTGCCCACTGAAATTGAGGGGACAGGTTAGGGTCTATAGGTAAACAACCCCCTTAACCACTGTATATACAGAACTGAAAACTTTTTTTTCCATCCAGGTAAAACATAAAATAAATGTAAGTCACCTAGTAACCCAGGCAGTCCGGGCACGCCAGGTTCTCCTTCCATTCCTTCATGACCCTGCTCTCCCTTCAGCCCAGGTGGACCTAAAAACAGAAAATCATTGTTAAAAATAAACTGAACAATTGCAGGGAAATAGTATTATTATTATTATATAGAGCCATATGTCAGAATATCCAATCTCTGTTAGGCATTACCACACGCGTTTCACTTTTCTTCTCTGCACCCTTTATCAGTATGGCTCAAACTTTGTAACCCAGTTTTTTGTGTCCAGTACTAACGCGCTTCGTTACCTCTTTACACTTATCTCTGCAAAATATATGTATTATTGTTAAAAATAAAATGTTTTGGAAACCACCCCCTCGGCCCGCCTACCAAACGGGGGTAGCTGTCGATCAACATCGACAGCCGCCCCTTTGGTAACGAGCTCCGGAGTGACAGAGTTTCTCTGTCGCTCCGGGTCTTGCGCACGCGCAGTGTGGCCGCTGCGCACGTGCAGGCCAAACTGTCGAGTCGGTTAAGAGCGCATCGGCGCTCGCGACCGACTCTGAATGAGGTCCAGAGATCCATGTGCTAGACATGTAATGACACTCCTGCATCTTTGCTTATTCCCATGAGCACAGGCGCTGGAGCAGGGGGGGCAGGGGGTGGCTTGCCTCCCCCAAATATTTTAGAGGCGCCAGGGGAGCAGCAGCCGCAGACGGTCAGGGGAAGTGCATTAGAGCAATAGGCTGCACAGCCCCTGCACTGCATGGAGGAGGCGTAATGTGCAGTCTTTTAAGTTAAATACCGCTCATTACATCTCTTTCTCCATGCAATGCAGAGGCTGTGCAGCCCAATGCTATAATACACAGCCCCTGCCTCCTGCTCCAGTATGATACCGCTCTCTCCTCCCAGGTGGTCCCTGCCTTCCCTTCTACCATGGTGTCTGCCTCTCCCCGTGCTAGCGACCAGCCTCCACCCAGAAACAGGTAAGTTGGAAGGGGGGAGGGGACACCAAAATGAAATTAAATCTTGCTCTTCCAACATAAACTGTTCTGATGCCCCTGCCCATCAGTCATGTTGTGTCATGTGTTGTGTCATGTGTTCTGTCATGTGTTGTGTCATGTGTTGTGTCATGTGTTGTGTCATGTGTTCTGTCATGTGGTGTGTCATGTGTTCTGTCATGTGTTGTGTCATGTGAGCTCTGATATGAAGCAAATCTGGAGACCCGTTAGACTTTTCTTATTCTCCGCATTTTACCATATGATCCCTGAGCACTGCGGTAGCAACATACTTCCCTGCTCTCCCGGAAGTCGCAGGAGGCTCCCGATTTTTCGGGTAGAGTAGGCGGATCTCCTCTATCATGCCCACCTCCTAGTGAAGTAGGCAAGATGGGGAGGTTATACAGAGAATCTTAGGCCCATAGGGAGGGAGGCTGGGAAATATGAGGCGAAATGCGTCATATTGTCTCACCCCCTCCCAACGGACCTGCGCGTGACAGAGACAGGGAGAGGACCTAATGACATGGAGATCCCAGCCCCGCCCCACCCCCCAAAGCTGTCAGTTGCATCTCTCCGGGCTTCTCCCAGAAAGGAGATAACTAGAGTCGGCAAGTATGGGTAACAAATGTACTGCCAAGGAGAGTCATTTAGCATTGACATTATGGGCCTAATTCAGAGGTGGATGCAGACATGGCTGCGGCTGGGTGTTTTGTCGGTCACCTATCTGACACTTTATTCAAATGTCGCCGCAAGGCCCTTCCCGTGCGTCGATATGAGCAAGGACTGAGACGCCCACTATGAGTGTCCGTTGGCGCTGTAATACCGCCTGGTGAATCTTTATATGCCACCATCGGTCGAAACATGCACCAGCCCTATGACAGGTGCAGATTTTCCATCTGCATACGGCCTCCAATGTAAGCAATGAAGTGTCTGTGTACGCAACCCGTTCAGCGACACTCCAATAACACGCCCATAAGACGGGGCTACCCGCCATCGCTCAGGATCGCCCAGCACTTTTCCAAGACAATTCCAACACCGTGAATCTGAATCTCATCAGCGCCTTCAGGCGTACACTCCGTGTAACACAATGCGGGTTTTTTAGGGATTTTCATGCACTCGCTGTAGCTAACAAATCGTTCAATTCCATGAACAACACTATTGAGTGCAATTGTGAATCAGGCCCTATGGCAGGGGCGGTCTTCCCCCAGCGCGATAAGCTCCGGAACACTGCGCATTCTGCGTTTTATGGAAGCTGCTATTGCGACTAAAGAATTAGGGAATACACTAGATATCTCCGACACTTGCTGCAATCCCCTGTAATACATCCAGGTGGTATCAAAATTTGCGGGCACACCCATTTTTTGGGGAAATCTTATAAATATTTTTTTTATAAATAGGCCCATTAGGGGTCTATTCATGATGTTAACTATCGGGGTCAGAATGGACCCCAATAGTTAACATTCTAACTCACGGCGGAATCGGGAGCAATTCATCATTGCTCGGGCGTGGTGACAGCTAATGCGACATCAGCTGTCCCCGCGAGCGGCTTCACTGCTCCTTTTCGGAACAGTGAATCTTTTCACTGCTCCTTTCGGAGCAGTGACGGGACTGCGCATGTGCGACCTACAGGTCACACATGCACACAAGAGCCCCGACATCCGGAGGAAGGGGCCAAACAGGGGAGTTTCGGATCCCTCTTCGCAACTCGTACCTCTTTCATAGGGAAGGAGTGGGTTGCAATCCACAAGCGGAAGCAATCATCATCTGAAGAGTATATGGGGACATTGGGCCATTCCGGGAGAGGTAGGTAAGCAGGAGATATCTATTATACTAGTGAATGGGGACAGCGGCCATTCCGGGAGAGAAAGGTAAGCAGGAGATATCTATTATACTAGTGAATGGGGACAGCAGGCCATTCCGGGAGAGGAAGGTAAGCAGGAGATATCTGTGATACTAGTGTATGGGGACAGCGGGCCATTCCGGGAAAGGAAGGTAAGCAGGAGATATCTGTGATACTAGTGTATGGGGACAGCGGGCCAGTCCGGGAGAGGAAGGTAAGCAGGAGATATCTGTGATACTAGTGAATGGGGACAGCGGGTCATTCCGGGAGAGAAAGGTAAGCAGGAGATATCTGTGATACTAGTGTATGGGGACAGCGGGACATTCCGGGAGAGAAAGGTAAGCAGGAGATATCTGTGATACTAGTGTATGGGGACAGCGGGACATTCCGGGAGAGGAAGGTAAGCAGGAGATATCTGTGATACTAGTGTATGGGGACAGCGGGACATTCCGGGAGAGGAAGGTAAGCAGGAGATATCTGTGATACTAGTGTATCGGGACAGTGGGCCATTCCGGGAGAGGAAGGTAAGCAGGAGATATCTGTGATACTAGTGTATCGGGACAGCGGCCATTCCGGGAGAGGAAGGTAAGCAGGAGATATCTGTGATACTAGTGTATGGGAATAGCAGGCCATTCCGGGAGAGGAAGGTAAGCAGAAGATATCTGTGATACTAGTGTATGGGGACAGCGGGCCATTCCGGGAGAGGAAGGTAAGCAGGAGATATCTGTGATACTAGTGTATCGGGACAGCGGCCATTCCGGGAGAGGAAGGTAAGCAGAAGATATCTGTGATACTAGTGTATGGGGACAGCGGGCCATTCCGGGAGAGGAAGGTAAGTAGGAGATATCTGTGATACTAGTGTATGGGGACAGCGGGCCATTCCGGGAGAGGAAGGTAAGTAGGAGATATCTGTGATACTAGTGTATGGGGACAGCGGGCCATTCCGGGAGAGGAAGGTAAGCAGAAGATATCTGTGATACTAGTGTATGGGGACAGTGGGCCATTCCGGGAGAGGAAGGTAAGGCTAGTGTATGGGGTGTATATCTGTGATGTCTCCTGCTGTACCTTCGTGATGAATGGCCCGATAACTTAATTTTTACAAAAGCAGGTGAAGATCAATATTTTCACCTGCTTTTGTAAAAATTAAGCGATGATGAATTAGCCCCCTAGTATGAAACCTCTGGGGTGATGAGAATACCGCCTCTGCTGCTGTACGTTGCTCTAGTTGCTATATGTAAATGTAGGGACACAACTGCTTTATCAGTTTATTGTTCCAGATGGGGATCTGGGTTATGTTATCTTGCAGTACGTCTGCGTTCTCTCAGTGCAGAGCAGAGATGCTACACACTGGACTATGCTCTGTCTCGTATTATTCTCTATGTAAGCGGTGCTGCATCACTGTTTATGTCAGTGTGCTCCGCATGTAATATAACCTCTCTCACTTCATACCCGGAAAGAAGATCAGAAGATCTACGATGGCGGCACGTTTGGCACCATGAGATGGAAAATAAGACAAAATATATTTACTTTAACTAGTATCAGTTTTCCCTTTCTTTTATGGCCCATATGGCTTGTGAGAAGCAAACCGTGTGCGCTGGGTGAAGACAGGCCTGCCATAATGTCACTGCTAAACTAATCTCCTTGGCAGAACATTTGTTACCGCAGCGCACAGCGATCATATGGTAAAGTTGCGGAGCAAAAGAAATGTTCAACGTGTCTCTACACCGGCTTCACACCAGAGCTCACATGACACAACACGACTCACGGGAACACGCACAGGCGCAGGGATGTTATTACATGTCTATCACTAGGATCTCCGTCCATCAGGGCTGACTCCAGACAAGGGCTGGTTTGCGGGCCACACAGAGACAGGCCTTATGTAGCCTTTGGTGGACATCATAAACACAGCCTACAGTATTGTTGTGTTAACCTTTAGGTGCTGGTGATATAGGTGTCAGCGCTGTATGATGGCGATCAGTCCGCACGGTGAATAACTTAACCAGATAGAACACAGGATGCACAGGGTTAAAGCAGTACACGGCGCAGGAATACAGGTGCTACATCTCCAGCCAGGAATGTGTGGGGTTAATGCAGGTGGTCTGCTGTACAGTTGAGCACACACCTGAGCTCGTTCCTGCCATGTGTTCGGAGCGAAGTGACCGCTTTAGCGCATTAGCGGTTTCTCCATTCCTCTTTCAGGACTTCTGCGCATGTAATATTTGCAAAATGAAGCCAACAGCCTACACCGGGCTAACGCCATCCTCAGATGGATTTAGCTGCAGGGCCAAACTCCAGAACGTGTCATGGTAAATCGGACAGCTTAGCAGTCCCCTTAGAAACCTGCGGTTGTTATCAGAAATGGAGGGGGCCGTGGTAGATATGGGTATTTATGCTGCGGTCCTTCCATGGTACATTTGGGGGGATACTTAATATTTGTAGGTTTCTTTTGGGGGGGAATATCCCACAAATATTGGGCCTCATTCAGAGATGGACGGTAAATGCTATCGCAGCTGCGATTTCTCACGGAACGCAATTGTGAAAATATGCTAATGACTCACCTGCCGTCCAGTGACACCCACTGACAGCATCTCACATCCGCCACTCACACACAATATCGGAAACATGGAACGCAGATCAGGCGACCATCAGCCTTCTGCGTAAGTCTAAGCTGCCGCAGACACAGCCGGTCTCCAGACACACAGCAGAGGGCTCTGCTGCTGCTGCAAGTAAGAACGCAGGTGGCTGATTTATGTACGCCCAGAAAACAGCGTGTAAACGGTCTAACGTCTGCGTTTTTCTAACTACCCCCCGTTACCTCCCCAAACGCAGACTGCTGTCACTCAGGGACAGATTAACAATGGGGCGGATGGAGCTACAGCTCCAGGCCTCCACATAAAGATAGGCCCATCATCATGACAGTCACCATAACCCATAAGTATTATAATTGTATTTTTATTTTCCTCACAAAATGATGCAATTTTTACACTTTTATATATTTAGGAAGTTCTTCGAGCTGATAGTATAGGGGTGTACACGTCCACATGGCACTGGCCACACCCACATGGCGCTGGCCACACCCACACAGCACTGGTCACACCTCCTCTGCTTCTCACAATAGGCCCTTGATCATTTTCAGCCCCAGGCCCATGTGGCCCTTAATCTGGCCCCGCTGTCACTCACTTTGCAAATGAATCCTCTGTGAGCGTAGTCGCAGTTCAATCATTGCATGTGCGCAGTTTCAGTTTTCACGCATTGGGCAATGGCCAACAATTGTTCAATCTGGGTAGATATTGGCATTTGCTTCTATCTCTGAATGAGACTCATTGTATAATAAATTGGTTCCAGTGTCTCTCCTGTAATATACACAGTCTCCGTGCAGGAGACACTCCGGGATATGTCCTTAAATAAGTGTGCCCTTGCACAAGTGAATGAGGACCTCATTCAGAGTCGGTCGTAGCGGCCGCACGGTCCTAAGGGAAAAGGGGCCGGATATGCAAATGATGCACTCGCAAGTTGCGTCCTTAAGATCGGAACGTTAGCTGGCCGACCAAGGGGAGGATGCGGCCATAAGACAAAAAATACGCCCCCTTCTCGTACGCATTACACGTCATCTTCGGTCATATAAGGATTAATCGAGACCATCGGAACTGGTCGTAGAGCTTAAGGTTGACCATACCCTCTCTTAAACTCTACGATCATGTCAGTGTATAAACCACCCATGTCACATGTGCCATGACACTACTTTGATAATTATGCACTCCCATAAAACGCTGTTCGCATAATTGGGCACGCCTGCGTGCGGATCTCCACTCCCCGTTTTCAAGCACCTTCCCCTGTTAGCACCCACATACGCCTCATTCTGTCACTGAAACTACCGACCAGGCTGTGTTCAAGGAGAGAGAAATTTCTGATCGTAGCAGCTAGTTTGCGCACGCGCATTGCGAACTTTACGCATGCGCAGTTTAGCGAACATCGGTGGCGTACGACCGTGCGGCCGCAACGACCGACTCTGAATGAGGTCCTGAGTTTGTAGCGGTATTTCCATGAAAGAGTAAATTTACTAAAGTGAGAGTTTTTAGAAGTGGAGATTTTGCCCATAGCAACCAAACAGATTCTACTACAATTAACTAGCACCTTCTTGAAGATAATAGCGAGAATCTAATTGGTTGCTATGGGAAACATCTCCACTTCTAAAATCTCTCACTTTAGTAAATAATATACCCCTAAGCATCAGCCTTTAGCAGTGAGCGGTGCTGAAATCTGACATAATCGCCAGATAATACATGTTACACAAGTGGATGACATCCAAGTAGCCGACAGTCTTCTGCTTCGCCCTAAAGCTTTCTGCCTTCGGTTTGGACGCACTCAGCAGAAAATGAGACTTGATCCAAGAAAAGCTAAAATTCAATGAAAACCGGGAAGAAAAGGAAACCATCGCTGAGGGCCAAACGTGTCATTAATACGCTGCTCGGCCACAAATTTCAGCTTAATCATCTTCACAGAGATAAGAAAAAAAAAAAATAGTTCATAATCAGGTTAACACAACACATTTATGAAGCTGCGACATCTTATACATAGGAGGAGGATGTGTACGGCTATAATCAGAACACTAGAGCACCATCTCGTACATGGGGAGGAAGGGGGGGCTGCGTTCCCTACCCCAGCACATTAATGCGCATTATCAACGGTAACGACACATTTTAGAGCCTCATTCTGAGCCGTAAGCATCTGTGGCCGCTTATCCGTGTTATATCAGCTTCCTTACTTCTCTAATCTAATGCAAGAATCCGCCCGTGTATACAGAAAACCCATGCGACTGCTTGTGGAAGCCCATCCCGCCCACTGTTCTTACATCCGCAGTCGCCATCATTAGTATTGGGACCTACACTGGTCCCATGCTGGGTGCGAAAACTCCGTCTGAAACATATGTCCCGTCTCTGAAAACGAGCAGTGAAGTCAGCCATCACGGATCAGTTGCGTGCAATCGCCTAGCCAGCGCCCAGTTACCACAAAGGAACGCCCATTTCATGGAAAGTGTTGTGTGTCAACGGGTGGCACATCCCGCATGCACTAGCGTTCTCTGGGCCTGATTCAGAGCTGGACGCTCTGAACGAGCGCTCGCTCTGAATCAGGGCATTTTTTTTTTTTTTGTGGCCTCCTGGCCGCTCGCATAGCTTTGGGTGACCACCCACAGCTATAGCAAGCGGCCAGGAAGATGGTCGCGATGGTCAAGACCATCGCGACGATCGGGCTTGCGACGAGACACTTGTGGTAGGGTCTCGTGGCCACAAGCCCCAGAGTGCTTTCGGCTCTAACAGAGCCAAAAGCACTCCCACTGACATCACTTGTGATGTCAGTGGGGCCGGCCCCAGACGGTAGGCGTTCCCATGTGAACGCCTCCATCTGAGCAGGCACGCCCCCGGTCCGCCCACCAAAGAGGGCGTGCTGTCACTCAGCATCGACAGCACGCCCCCTTTGGTACGAGACCCGGAGCGACGGTTTGCCCGTCGCTATCCTGGTCTCGCGCATGCACACGACGGAGTTGGCTCTGTCGTGCACATTCGGACTCGGCCACCATCGACCCGCTTGCGAGCGCATAGCGCTCGCGAGCGGGTCTGAATCAGGCCCTGTGTGTGCACATGTCGGATCTGGGGCATATGTGCAGTTGCCCATTTCTTTCTTTGGCGTTAGCGCAGTATGCGGGAGTCTGCGCGATCTGTGCGTATCACGTATTGCGTGTGACTCAGAAACTTTAATAGAAACAAAACTGAATTCTAACTAAAAGAATCACTAAAAGAAACAGATTTAAGCTATTACGCCCCCTGTGTATCGCTCAGGCACTCTATTGCACTGCAATACAAACTGATTTAGATGATAGACACCAAGAGCCTGATTCAGAGGTGCACGCTAACTGCACGCAATGTCGGTATTCACGCAGTCGGCCGATGTTCGATGTACTGCGGGGAGCTCTGAACGAATTAAGGCGCTGGAGCCGTGGATTCCAGTAGGCATTCCTGGGAGGTAATAAGGGGGGGAGGGTTAACGAGACAGTGACGTTTCACAGGAATGACGCTAATAGTAGCGCAGGCACTCAAAAGGAGAAATCGCACCTGCCTAGGCCTGGTGCCAGCTTTGACGGTGCGAACGGTAGCGCAGCAGACGGATTAGCACCGCTGCTAGTGGGCATCTCAGTATGGACAGAATCAGTCGCGGCACGGCGTTAGCATAAAGAAGCCTACGAAGCTTGGGCAACGTGTCCGTGAATCAGGCCCACAGTGGGCGAGGTGAATTGGAGCTGGGATCCGTATAATAGGCCAGAACCAGGGATCCCAGGCAGTATTTATAGATAAAATCTTGTCAGCTCCCTTTCCTGGTGCTCAGAAATATTCAACCGAATCCCCAGGAATTTCTGTACACGGAATTTTAATCTGTTTATTAACATTTATTTTTATGGCGCCTACTTTTTATTGCTCAGCACTTTCCTGAGAATATTTATTAATTCATATTAGACCATGGGGTAAATGTATTGGGCTGCGGCTTTGAGACATCGGCGAGTCCCGTGCGAGACTGCCGAATGTTTCAAAGTAGCAGTAGTAGGAAGGTATGCAGACGGGAAGCCGGGGGACCTAATCCCGACAGCCGGCTTCCCGACTGCTTAATATCGGTGAGGGTTAAATGACAGGCGTCTAAATCTAAACTGACGCCGGGAGACCGGCGCCCGGCATCCCGATGGAAGTGATGCTGGGCGCCGAGAGCGGACAGCCGCGGAGGGGGGAGGAGGGTTAAGCTATACATACTGTACAGCATAAAGTGGCTCCTGGCTCTGTAGTGTATACATACTGCACAGCATTAAGTGGCTCCTGGCTCTGTAGTGTATGCATACTGTACAGCATAAAGCGGATCCTGGCTCTGTAGTGTATACATACTGTACAACATAAAGCGGCTCCTGGCTCTGTAGTGTATACATACTGTACAGCATAAAGCGGCTCCTGGCTCTGTAGTGTATACATACTGTACAGCATAAAGTGGCTTCTGGCTCTGTAGTGTATACATACTGTACAGCATAAAGTGGCTTCTGGCTCTGTAGTGTATACATACTGTACAGCATAAAGCGGCTCCTGGCTCTGTAGTGTATACATACTGTACAGCATAAAGTGGCTCCTGGCTCTGTAGTGTATACATACTTTACAGCATAAAGCGGCTCCTGGCTCTGTAGTGTATACATACTTTACAGCATAAAGCGTCTCCTGGCTCTGTAGTGTATACATACTGTACAGCATAAAGCTGATCCTGGCTCTGTAGTGTATGCATACTGTACAGCATAAAGCGGCTCCTGGCTCTGTAGTGTATACATACTGTACAGCATAAAGCGGATCCTGGCTCTGTAGTGCATGCATACTGTACAGCATAAAGCGGCTCCTGGCTCTGTAGTGTATGCATACTGTACAGCATAATGCGGCTCCTGGCTCTGTAGTGTATACATACTGTACAGCATAAAGTGGCTTCTGGCTCTGTAGTGTATACATACTGTACAGCATAAAGCGGCTCCTGGCTCTGTAGTGTATACATACTGTACAGCATAAAGTGGCTCCTGGCTCTGTAGTCTATGCATACTGTACAGCATAAAGCTGATCCTGGCTCTGTAGTGTATACATACTTTACAGCATAAAGCGGCTCCTGGCTCTGTAGTGTATACATACTGTACAGCATAAAGCGGCTCCTGGTTCTGTAGTGTATACATACTGTACAGCATAAAGCTGATCCTGGCTCTGTAGTGTATGCATACTGTACAGCATAAAGCGGCTCCTGGCTCTGTAGTGTATACATACTGTACAGCATAAAGCGGATCCTGGCTCTGTAGTGTATACATACTGTACAGCATAAAGCGGATCCTGGCTCTGTAGTGCATGCATACTGTACAGCATAAAGCGGCTCCTGGCTCTGTAGTGTATGCATACTGTACAGCATAATGCGGCTCCTGGCTCTGTAGTGTATACATACTGTACAGCATAAAGCGGCTCCTGGCTCTGTAGTGTATACATACTGTACAGCATAAAGTGGCTCCTGGCTCTGTAGTGTATGCATACTGTACAGCATAAAGCTGATCCTGGCTCTGTAGTGTATACATACTATGCAGCATAAAGCGGCTCCTGGCTCTGTAGTGTATACATACTGTACAGCATAAAGTGGCTTCTGGCTCTGTATAAAACAGATTCTCTTTAATTAATGGACAAAGGGGCATATTTATTAATTATCAGGTTTAAATGTGATCCTTTACTTTCTGCTGTGGGAACCCCCGGCACGATTCTGCTCAAGCGTGCATGTGCGAGTGGCCATTAATGTGCAATCTGCCGCCTATAGCCTACAATGGGTAACGTCATCTAAAGGTGGCTTTAGTTACCTGGGCCAAGTTCTATGGGTGCTGTGATTGCAATTGGTAACGGGGGGGAAACTGCAGCAGAAATCTCTGATATCTGATGCAAAGCCCCATCGTATATCCTGTGGATGCTTAAATATTGTGGGAATCCCCCAAAAATTGATATTTCAGGGGATTTTTCCATAAAATTAGTTGAATACTGTAAATATGCCCCAAAATGTATGAAAAGTGATTGGCGGCCATAAACATTTGCTATGGCAGAGAAGCAACATCTCCCTGTGCCCCTATTACTGGAGGACGTTCCTCAGCTGCCCTCACCAGCTACTGTGTATAATGAGTCGCTAACTCTGCTCTTAGGAGAGGGATTAGTGCAGGGGAAAACCCCCGGCTGGCGCGTTACGTCGTCCGGCTGGCAGCGCAGAGCTCACATGTGTATAACTTCCTGGCAATCATTCCATGTTATGAATATGAAAAGTATAACGTTAGGAAAACTCAGCCATGGAAAGAAAAACCTCTCCCCAGCTAGAAAACAAGGAACGTTCCGAGATCCTAAAGCTCAGCGGGAGAACTTAGATATTTCATGCTGGTGGAAATAAAGTGGAAGAGCTCCACGTGATTACAGCCGATGGAGAACGCCAGGAGTTGATCATATTACTCTCCCTGGTTTCCCATAAGCCGGCAGCATATGGTGCTTTATGGTGGGACTGTGTGCAGCTTTGGAAACAGTACATACGTCTTCCAGCCTAGTATCAGGGATCTGTTGTTAAATAAGTAGAACTGAGTGCCAGGGGCCGTTCCCTGCTTTATAACGTGCCTATTGATACACAATAGCAACACAGCGATTGCTTCCAGGATTGTTCACCTTGTGTGAGGCCGAATGGATCCGTACGTCGCCAGATGATGTTTCAGAACCGCGCGGAATGTGACAACTGGTTACGATACCACCATTGGTCTTATTGGGGTCTTCTTGCCCCAAACGGTATTCTGTTACATCTCCTGCTGTCTCCGCACTAGTACATATGTTGCATGTTTCTTCTAGACATGGCGGGCCTGATTCTGAGTCGCACGTAAAATCGCACGCAGCGGCGTCTATTGGCGCTCGCTCATCTGAGGCTTTATACAAATGCCGCTACAAACTCCTTCCCCTGTGTATATCCGTACGACTGAATGTGCGGAGACTGAGACGCCCACTTTTAGCGCCTGTGCACGCTGTAATACCGATTGGTGCGTCCTTATACTGTACGCCACCATCGCTCGCACCATATAATCTTGCACCAGCCATATGGCAGGTGCACATCTCCATCTGACCACGGCCTACTGTGCTTGCGGCTGTGCGTCTGGGACCGCAGCCGCTTACACTGACACGCCCCTCACCAACCCGGACAGTGGGAAGGTACGCAGCATTTGAGAAGACAGCTGGAGCCGGGCTATTACGGAGCGAGGAGCTGCTGGTGAGGGACAGTGAGAGAGGGCAGAACGACAGCAAGTGACGCAGTCAGAAAAACATAAAGAATGGAGAGCTGGAACGTAAGATCAAACAAAGGAGACAAAACATCAGTAAGGGCCCTACTGTATTTATCATTAAATATTCGATGGATGTTCCCAGAAAACAGTGAATACATAGGACCCCCCAGATGTACAGTACTATGGATGGTTCGCAGCAGATATCTCCAATATCAGCCCTGGTCCCTCCAATTCTTGTCTGCAAATGCAGCCCCACACAGGTTTCTATGGGGCTGCTGTGCTGCCGGATTTACCAAGCTCCGGGAATGCTTTGCATGACTCTCTACGGGTGTGGTATGAATGACTGCCGGAAACGTGAGCCCGGCGGTTCAAATCCCAACGCCGGCAGGCCGAAGAGCGCAGATCCCGACGGAGGTAAGTAACCTATCTAACCTTGCCCTCTTCCCCCCTAACCCTCCCTTAGGGGTGCCTAACCCTAATCTCCCCCCTAGTGCCTAAGCCTAACCTCCCCCAGGGGTGCCTAAACCTAACCCCCCTCCCCGCACCCTAACCCTCCCGGGGGGTGCCTAACCCTAACCACCCCCTTCCCCTTGCCTGACCCTAACCCTCTCGGGGGGGTGCCTAACCCGAAGTCCCCCCGGGAGCCCCTAAACTTAACCCTCCCGCCCCCTGCGGCTGTCTGCTCACGACGCCCGGCTTACCTTCATTCGGTATGCCGGGCGGCGGGATTTCGGCAGGTGGATAATGATAGGCATTGGAATTTCGACGCTTATCATTAGCCCCCTGCCGGGATTTCACAGTCAGGAAGCAGGCGGTCGGCATTTGGACCGTCGGCTTCATGATTACATCCCCTCTCGGGGTATAGGGTTTGGCATTGGTACTGTACGTGTACTGTAGTTTTGTTCAGCAATGAATAAAAACAAGATTTAATTTTGCAGAGCTAGAATTTTAAAAGGACGTTTTGGAGATGATGCATTTTTTAAGGGTACGCCTTGATTTGTTTCCCACATCCAGGGCTGGTCCTATCACTAGGCTAGGACCACAATAATCACCAGGCAATAATCACTAAAATAGGGCACTCCCTTCTTTCAAATGTGGTTACCCCCAAGGATCTAGGTGCCAGGATGGGGGTGAGAGAAAACTTTGAGAGGTCTCTACTCCAATTACCTGACTTTTTTACACTTTTCTTTTAGTATATTGGTTGGGAGGATGCCAGGCTTAATTATATCATTCTGCTTCCCTGTACCATGATGCCATCAAGTCCCAAGTCCCCTCTCAGTCTCCGTAGGCAATAACTGCTGGTAGGGTATGGTAAGTATGCTGCACCCACTATGAGAGACTTGCAGTGCTGAGGACAAGTCTCACTTTCCATTAATAAACGGAGTGAGTCCCACTCATTCTTAGCACTGAGGGGGCTAAAGTGGTAAGAGGGAGGATTGTAATGTGACACCTCTTCTGATCTTTTCACAATTCCCCAAAACCTTCCCCTCTTCAAAGACGTCTCGAAAACGCAGAATGGTGTGTGTACGGTGAGGAGCAAGGGATAGGCCCCTTATGGCCTTATTTATAGCAATCTGTACTTTTAATGTCGATGCCATAAATTATTTTCGCCTAAATTTTTCAAAGCATCTGCGACTTAGTAGCTCTTACAGGGGCATTGCAGGGGGAGGGGATGCCCATGTGCTGTCTCTGTGTGTGTGCCCGCTCCCTCCTCTCACCAGATCACCAGTAGACTCTGTAGTGTGCAAGCGCTAGTGACAGCCGGTGCGGTAAACAGCTCTGACGTGAAAAGGGGGGGTGGCCTTGCAGAGACGGGGGCGTGGTCTCATGGGAAGGCCATGTTTCCTTCAATCAGGGGGCGGAGTTTAACCTTTCCTGGAAATGCCGGACTGCCCTTAGAGACTGTGCTTGCACTACCGGATCCTCCCCAGCAGGGCCGTAACTAGGGTGGTGCGACCAGTGCCATGGCACAGGACACCGCTGGGCAGGGGGTGCTGTTTGGGCCTGTCAGTTTTCCTGTTTATTGTCATTCTTACTTGTAGCTTCCTCTTCTTTTGTCCCCAGCATCTCCTGGCCTCCCCTATCTTTTCCCTGGCCCCATCATCTCCTGGCCTCCCCTATCTCTTCCCTGGTCCCAGCATCTCCTGGCCTCCCCTATCTCTTCCCTGGCCCTTCCCCATGAGCACATGGCCCTCTCTCAGGTGCACTATATTATGTCCCTATTTATCCCCAGCATCTCCTGGCCTCTCCTATCTCTTCCCTGGCCCTTCCAGATGAGGCCATGGCCCTCTCTCAGGTGCACTATCTTATGTCCCTATTTAAAAAATGGGGGGGCGCCCATGCTCTCTCTGGCACAGGGCACCAAAAAGCCTAGTTACGGCTCTTCTCCCCAGTGACAGGAGCCGGGTGATGCACGATACTGTCACAGTGCGGCGCGCAGCTACCTGTCACTGCGGAGAAACCGGCATTTTGGCGTCATGGTCCGCACCCCCCTTGTGATGCCTTTGCGCAATCACAGATCGCAGATCTCCAGAAGTACAGCATCCATGCCGTGTTCCCCAAGTATTGTGAATTGGTTCAGCTTGCGCAGTGTGGGCCCCACCTGACCCAGGGGCCCGTGTGCACAGCACACCCTTTACACCCATTGTACACCCCACGTGAGTCCATGGGCTAATAACATTTCAGGTGTTTTCGGAGGATATATCTCTGCAAATATTCTTCGGTAAATAAATAATATATGCCCCTTCATCATATAACTATGGGCCTGATTCAGACCCGTTCACTATCTGCGTACGCTCGCTGGATGCGTATGCAAATTTGTCAAAGTGACGCCACGGGAAGCGAGAACGCTCGCCAAGGCATAAGCACGCCCACCATGTCTTAGCGAGCGGCCACTTTGTGTATGCGTATGCCCAATCGTGCAGGCAGTGCCGCCCACCAGCAACACGTCATCTCCAGGAAGTGTATTAAAACATTGGTACATCGAGCACCATCGGATGTGAACGCAGTGCTTGAGGGAGCTTTACCCTACCGCAAGCATTGCGAGGAAATCAGTCTAAAAAAAAAGGCAAGTGACTTGTACTATGACGCTGCGTGTTAATTATGCACGCCTCTAAAATGGCGTTAAAACACTCAGGCATGCCTGCGTTCGCATCTCCAACCCCCCGTTATTAGTGTCCTGCCCCTGGTACCACCCACAAACGGCCTCTCCTGTCACTCATTACCCTGGGCTGCCTTTGCTGGGCGAGCGAGAGGGTTGCGATCGCAGTGTTTAGTTCGCGCATGCGCAGAACGAAGCGTTCGCATGCGCGTACGCAGAACATCGGGCCGCTTGCGAACGCACAGCGCGAGCGAGCGGCTCTGAATCAGGCCCTATATACATTTGGTCATGTGTTTGTCCATTGCACCAAAACATTATTGTATAAAGCCTGCATGAAGGTGTTTTATTACACGGGTCATAAAATAAGCGATGCCTGACTGCGATTCCCCTCTAATGAGGCATAAGGAAGAGATCATTCGTCTGCGCTCACTGATATTTGCTTATGAATTATAGAAGTGACACCGAGTACTGAGGGGAACACAGACAACATGTGTGAGAGCCCGGGAGCATCTGCTGACCAGCTTGTAATTAAAGTCTTTCTTGTCTCTATCAGTGACCCAAATCTGCTGCTCGTCCTATTGTTGTCATCCACGTTTCCAACAACTTGTTCTTGTGCTTTTTTACCTTAAGTGACCCAACAACAAGTCTCACTGAGCCAGATTCCACCACGCTCCTAATATACATGCGTTTTCTGTCTGCCCCAGACCCTGGAG
Organism: Taudactylus pleione; assembly: GCA_031769625.1. NCBI lineage: Eukaryota > Metazoa > Chordata > Amphibia > Anura > Myobatrachidae > Taudactylus > Taudactylus pleione. The sequence goes on along the minus strand of JAUIMM010001489.1, from coordinate 1,637,423 downwards.
CATGAGAAGAGAGGGGCGGCTGATTCTGGGACCGGCTCCTGCAGGTGACTGGGCAGGTCGGTGCGGTGTACATGAGAAGAGAGAGGCGGCTGATTCTGGGACCGGCTCCCGCAGGTGACTGGGCAGGTCGGTGCGGTGTATATGAGAAGAGAGAGGCGGCTGATTCTGGGACCGGCTCCCGCAGGTGACTGGGCAGGTCGGTGCGGTGTACATGAGAGAGAGAGGCGGCTGATTCTGGGACCGGCTCCCGCAGGTGACTGGGCAGGTCGGTGCGGTGTACATGAGAAGAAAGGGGCGGCTGATTCTGGGACCAGCTCCCGCAGGTGACTGGGCAGGTCGGTGCGGTGTACATGAGAAGAAAGGGGCGGCTGATTCTGGGACCAGCTCCTGCAGGTGACTGGGCAGGTCGGTGCGGTGTACATGAGAAGAAAGGGGCGGCTGATTCTGGGACCGGCTCCCGCAGGTGACTGGGCAGGTCGGTGCGGTGTACATGAGAAGAAAGGGGCAGCTGATTCTGGGACCGGCTCCTGCAGGTGACTGCGCAGATCGGTGCGGTGTACATGAGAAGAGAGGGGCGGCTGATTCCGGGACCGGCTCCCGCAGGTGACTGCGCAGGTCGGTGCGGTGTACATGAGAAGAGAGGGTCGGCAGATTCTGGGACCGGCTCCCGCAGGTGACTGGGCAGGTCGGTGCGGTGTACATGAGAAGAGAGGGGCGGCTGATTCTGGGACTGGCTCCCGCAGGTGACTGCGCAGGTCGGTGCGGTGTATATGAGAAGAGAGGGGCGGCTGATTCCAGGACCGGCTCCCGCAGGTGACTGGGCAGGTCGGTGCGGTGTACATGAGAAGAGAGGGGCGGCTGATTCCAGGACCGGCTCCCGCAGGTGACTGCGCAGGTCGGTGCGGTGTACATGAGAAGAGAGGGGCGGCTGATTCTGGGACCGGCTCCCGCAGGCGACTGGGCAGGTCGATGCGGTGTATATGAGAAGAGAGGGGCGGCTGATTCTGGGACCGGCTCCCGCAGGCGACTGGGCAGGTCGATGCGGTGTACATGAGAAGAGAGGGTCGGCAGATTCTGGGACCGGCTCCCGCAGGTGACTGGGCAGGTCGGTGCGGTGTACATGAGAAGAGAGGGGCGGCTGATTCTGGGACTGGCTCCCGCAGGTGACTGCGCAGGTCGGTGCGGTGTATATGAGAAGAGAGGGGCGGCTGATTCCAGGACCGGCTCCCGCAGGTGACTGGGCAGGTCGGTGCGGTGTACATGAGAAGAGAGGGGCGGCTGATTCCAGGACCGGCTCCCGCAGGTGACTGGGCAGGTCTGTGCGGTGTACATGAGAAGAGAGGGGCGGCTGATTCTGGGACCGGCTCCCGCAGGTGACTGCGCAGGTCGATGCGGTGTACATGAGAAGAGAGGGTCGGCAGATTCTGGGACCGGCTCCCGCAGGTGACTGGGCAGGTCGGTGCGGTGTACATGAGAAGAGAGGGGCGGCTGATTCTGGGACTGGCTCCCGCAGGTGACTGCGCAGGTCGGTGCGGTGTATATGAGAAGAGAGGGGCGGCTGATTCCAGGACCGGCTCCCGCAGGTGACTGGGCAGGTCGGTGCGGTGTACATGAGAAGAGAGGGGCGGCTGATTCCAGGACCGGCTCCCGCAGGTGACTGGGCAGGTCTGTGCGGTGTACATGAGAAGAGAGGGGCGGCTGATTCTGGGACCGGCTCCCGCAGGTGACTGCGCAGGTCTGTGCGGTGTACATGAGAAGAGAGGGGCGGCTGATTCTGGGACTGGCTCCAGCAGGTGACTGGGCAGGTCGGTGCGGTGTACAAGAGAAGAGAGAGGCGGCTGATTCCGGGACCCGCTCCCGCAGTGGACTGCGCAGGTCGGTGCGGTGTACATGAGAAGAGAGGGGCGGCTGATTCATTTAGGGGGCGAAAAAGTCTAAAGTGGGGGTACAAGCATAAAAACTAGCAAAAAAGAATTTTTAGGGGCCTGCAAGGATGGGTCAGGGGTTTTATTGATTGCAGGTGCGTTTTTCACAATTTTTTTAACTTCACTTTAGAGACTTTAAAGTATGCTTGCACCCATTTTCAAGTACCCCAAATTTGCCAGGACTACATATTTTCACCAAAAAATACTGCTTAATGCCATTTTTCACCACTTGTGCAAAGACGCTAATTAGAAGCTATTGAAACAACTTAAGTACCCCAAATACATTTATTAGGGCTATTCGGGCAAATAAAAACGTTGATCCCCAATGTTACTGCATCTGAAGATGGCGAATGCTCCCGCTATCAAGCTCCGAAAAAACTATATTTTTAGCTGTCCCCATACACTAGTATCACAGATATAGGACAGCGGGTCATTCCGGGAGAGGAAGGTAAGCAGGAGATATCTGTGATACTAGTGTATGGGGACAGCGGGTCATTCCGGGAGAGAAAGGTAAACAGGAAATATCTGTGATACTAGTGTATGGGGACAGCGGGTCTTTCCGGGAGAGAAAGGTAAACAGGAAATATCTGTGATACTAGTGTATGGGGACAGCGGGCCATTCCGGGAGAGGAAGGTAAGTAGGAGATATATGTGATACTAGTGTATGGGGACAGAGGGCCATTCCGGGAGAGGAAGGTAAGTAGGAGATATATGTGATACTAGTGTATGGGGACAGCGGGCCATTCCGGGAGAGGAAGGTAAGTAGGAGATATATGTGATACTAGTGTATGGGGACAGCGGGCCATTCCGAGAGAGGAAGGTAAGCAGGAGATATCTGTGATACTAGTGTATGGGTACAGCGGGCAATTCCGGGAGAGGAAGGTAAGCAGGAGATATCTGTGATACTAGTGTATGGGATCAGCAGGCCATTCCGGGAGAGGAAGGTAAGTAGGAGATACCTGTGATACTAGTCTATGGGGACAGCGGGACATTCCGGGAGAGGAAGGTAAGTAGGAGATATCTGTGATACTAGTGTATGGGTACAGCGGGCCATTCCAGGAGAGGAAGGTAAGCAGGAGATATCTGTGATACTAGTCTATGGGGACAGCGGGCCATTCCGGGAGAGGAAGGTAAGCAGGAGATATCTGTGATACTAGTCTATGGGGACAGCGGGCCATTCCGGGAGAGGAAGGTAAGCAGGAGATATCTGTGATACTAGTCTATGGGGACAGCGGGCCATTCCGGGAGAGGAAGGTAAGCAGGAGATATCTGTGATACTAGTGTATGGGGACAGCGGGTCATTCCGGGAGAGGAAGGTAAGCAGGAGATATCTGTGATACTAGTCTATGGGGACAGCGGCCATTCCGGGAGAGGAAGGTGTCTGTGATACTAGTGTATGGGTACAGCGGGCCATTCCGGGAGAGGAAGGTAAGCAGGAGAAATCTGTGATACTAGTCTATGGGGACAGCGGGCCATTCCGGGAGAGGAAGGTAAGCAGGAGATATCTGTGATACTAGTCTATGGGGACAGCGGGCCATTCCGGGAGAGGAAGGTAAGCAGGAGATATCTGTGATACTAGTGTATGGGGATAGCGGCCATTCCGGGAGAGGAAGGTAAGCAGGAGATATCTGTGATACTAGTCTATGGGGACAGCGGGCCATTCCGGGAGAGGAAGGTAAGCAGGAGATACCTGTGATACTAGGGTATGGGATCAGCAGGCCATTCCGGGAGAGGAAGGTAAGCAGGAGATATCTGTGATACTAGTGTATGGGTACAGCGGGCCATTCCGGGAGAGGAAGGTAAGCAGGAGATATCTGTGATACTAGTGTATGGGGACAGCAGCCATTCCGGGAGAGGAAGGTAAGTAGGAGATATTTGTGATACTAGTCTATGGGGACAGCGGGTCATTCCGGGAGAGGAAGGTAAGCAGGAGATATCAGTAATACTAGTGTATGGGGACAGCGGGCCATTCCGGGAGAGGAAGGTAAGCAGGAGATATCTGTGATACTAGTGTATGGGATCAGCAGGCCATTCCGGGAGAGGAAGGTAAGCAGGAGATATCTGTGATACTAGTCTATGGGGACAGCGGGCCATTTCCGAGAGAGGAAGGTAAGCAGGAGATATCTGTGATACTAGTATATGGGGACAGCAGGCCATTCCGGGAGAGGAAGGTAAGCAGGAGATATCTGTGATACTAGTCTATGGGGACAGCGGGCCATTCCGGGAGAGGAAGGTAAGTCGGAGATATCTGTGATACTAGTGTATGGGTACAGCGGGACATTCCGGGAGAGGAAGGTAAGTAGGAGATATCTGTGATACTAGTGTATGGGATCAGCAGGCCATTCCGGGAGAGGAAGGTAAGCAGGAGATATCTATGATACTAGTCTATGGGGACAGCGGGCCATTCCGGGAGAGGAAGGTAAGCAGGAGATATCTGTGATACTAGTGTATGGGGACAGCGGGTCATTCCGGGAGAGGAAGGTAAGCAGGAGTTATCTGTGAAACTAGTCTATGGGGACAGCGGCCATTCCGGGAGAGGAAGGTGTCTGTGATACTAGTGTATGGGTACAGCGGGCCATTCCGGGAGAGGAAGGTAAGCAGGAGATATCTGTGATACTAGTCTATGGGGACAGCGGGCCATTCCGGGAGAGGAAGGTAAGCAGGAGATATCTGTGATACTAGTCTATGGGGACAGCGGGCCATTCCGGGAGAAGAAGGTAAGCAGGAGATACCTGTGATACTAGTGTATGGGGATAGCGGCCATTCCGGGAGAGGAAGGTAAGCAGGAGATATCTGTGATACTAGTCTATGGGGACAGCGGGCCATTCTGGGAGAGGAAGGTAAGCAGGAAATATCTGTGATACTAGTGTATGGGGACAGCGGGTCATTCCGGGAGAGGAAGGTAAGCAGGAGATATCTGTGATACTAGTCTATGGGGACAGCGGCCATTCCGGGAGAGGAAGGTGTCTGTGATACTAGTGTATGGGTACAGCGGGCCATTCCGGGAGAGGAAGGTAAGCAGGAGATATCTGTGATACTAGTCTATGGGGACAGCGGGCCATTCCGGGAGAGGAAGGTAAGCAGGAGATATCTGTGATACTAGTCTATGGGGACAGCGGGCCATTCCGGGAGAGGAAGGTAAGCAGGAGATAAATGTGATACTAGTGTATGAGGACAGCGGCCATTCAGGGAGAGGAAGGTAAGCAGGAGATATCTGTGATACTAGTGTATGGGGATAGCGGCCATTCCGGGAGAGGATGGTAAGCAGGAGATATCTGTGATACTAGTCTATGGGGACAGCGGGACTTTCCGGGAGAGGAAGGTAAGCAGGAGATATCTGTGATACTAGTGTATGGGGACAGCGGGTCATTCCGGGAGAGGAAGGTAAGCAGGAGATATCTGTGAAACTAGTCTATGGGGACAGCGGCCATTCCGGGAGAGGAAGGTGTCTGTGATACTAGTGTATGGGTACAGCAGGCCATTCCGGGAGAGGAAGGTAAGCAGGAGATATCTGTGATACTAGTGTATGGAATCAGCAGGCCATTCCGGGAGAGGAAGGTAAGCAGGAGATATCTGTGATACTAGTCTATGGGGACAGCGGGCCATTTCCGAGAGAGGAAGGTAAGCAGGAGATATCTGTGATACTAGTATATGGGGACAGCAGGCCATTCCGGGAGAGGAAGGTAAGCAGGAGATATCTGTGATACTAGTCTATGGGGACAGCGGGCCATTCCGAGAGAGGAAGGTAAGTCGGAGATATCTGTGATACTAGTGTATGGGTACAGCGGGACATTCCGGGAGAGGAAGGTAAGTAGGAGATATCTGTGATACTAGTGTATGGGATCAGCAGGCCATTCCGGGAGAGGAAGGTAAGCAGGAGATATCTATGATACTAGTCTATGGGGACAGCGGGCCATTCCGGGAGAGGAAGGTAAGCAGGAGATATCTGTGATACTAGTGTATGGGGACAGCGGGTCATTCCGGGAGAGGAAGGTAAGCAGGAGTTATCTGTGAAACTAGTCTATGGGGACAGCGGCCATTCCGGGAGAGGAAGGTGTCTGTGATACTAGTGTATGGGTACAGCGGGCCATTCCGGGAGAGGAAGGTAAGCAGGAGATATCTGTGATACTAGTCTATGGGGACAGCGGGCCATTCTGGGAGAGGAAGGTAAGCAGGAGATATCTGTGATACTAGTCTATGGGGACAGCGGGCCATTCCGGGAGAAGAAGGTAAGCAGGAGATACCTGTGATACTAGTGTATGGGGATAGCGGCCATTCCGGGAGAGGAAGGTAAGCAGGAGATATCTGTGATACTAGTCTATGGGGACAGCGGGCCATTCTGGGAGAGGAAGGTAAGCAGGAGATATCTGTGATACTAGTGTATGGGGACAGCGGGTCATTCCGGGAGAGGAAGGTAAGCAGGAGATATCTGTGATACTAGTCTATGGGGACAGCGGCCATTCCGGGAGAGGAAGGTGTCTGTGATACTAGTGTATGGGTACAGCGGGCCATTCCGGGAGAGGAAGGTAAGCAGGAGATATCTGTGATACTAGTCTATGGGGACAGCGGGCCATTCCGGGAGAGGAAGGTAAGCAGGAGATATCTGTGATACTAGTCTATGGGGACAGCGGGCCATTCCGGGAGAGGAAGGTAAGCAGGAGATATATGTGATACTAGTGTATGAGGACAACGGCCATTCAGGGAGTGGAAGGTAAGCAGGAGATATCTGTGATACTAGTGTATGGGGATAGCGGCCATTCCGGGAGAGGATGGTAAGCAGGAGATATCTGTGATACTAGTCTATGGGGACAGCGGGACATTCCGGGAGAGGAAGGTAAGCAGGAGATATCTGTGATACTAGTGTATGGGGACAGCGGGTCATTCCGGGAGAGGAAGGTAAGCAGGAGATATCTGTGAAACTAGTCTATGGGGACAGCGGCCATTCCGGGAGAGGAAGGTGTCTGTGATACTAGTGTATGGGTACAGCGGGCCATTCCGGGAGAGGAAGGTAAGCAGGAGATATCTGTGATACTAGTCTATGGGGACAGTGGGCCATTCCGGGAGAGGAAGGTAAGCAGGAGATATCTGTGATACTAGTCTATGGGGACAGCGGGCCATTCCGGGAGAGGAAGGTGTCTGTGATACTAGTGTATGGGTACAGCGGGCCATTCCGGGAGAGGAAGGTAAGCAGGAGATATCTGTGATACTAGTCTATGGGGACAGCGGGCCATTCCGGGAGAGGAAGGTAAGTCGGAGATATCTGTGATACTAGTGTATGGGTACAGCGGGACATTCCGGGAGAGGAAGGTAAGTAGGAGATATCTGTGATACTAGTGTATGGGATCAGCAGGCCATTCCGGGAGAGGAAGGTAAGCAGGAGATATCTATGATACTAGTCTATGGGGACAGCGGGCCATTCCGGGAGAGGAAGGTAAGCAGGAGATATCTGTGATACTAGTGTATGGGGACAGCGGGTCATTCCGGGAGAGGAAGGTAAGCAGGAGTTATCTGTGAAACTAGTCTATGGGGACAGCGGCCATTCCGGGAGAGGAAGGTGTCTGTGATACTAGTGTATGGGTACAGCGGGCCATTCCGGGAGAGGAAGGTAAGCAGGAGATATCTGTGATGCTAGTCTATGGGGACAGCGGGCCATTCCGGGAGAGGAAGGTAAGCAGGAGATATCTGTGATACTAGTCTATGGGGACAGCGGGCCATTCCGGGAGAAGAAGGTAAGCAGGAGATACCTGTGATACTAGTGTATGGGGATAGCGGCCATTCCGGGAGAGGAAGGTAAGCAGGAGATATCTGTGATACTAGTCTATGGGGACAGCGGGCCATTCTGGGAGAGGAAGGTAAGCAGGAAATATCTGTGATACTAGTGTATGGGGACAGCGGGTCATTCCGGGAGAGGAAGGTAAGCAGGAGATATCTGTGATACTAGTCTATGGGGACAGCGGCCATTCCGGGAGAGGAAGGTGTCTGTGATACTAGTGTATGGGTACAGCGGGCCATTCCGGGAGAGGAAGGTAAGCAGGAGATATCTGTGATACTAGTCTATGGGGACAGCGGGCCATTCCGGGAGAGGAAGGTAAGCAGGAGATATCTGTGATACTAGTCTATGGGGACAGCGGGCCATTCCGGGAGAGGAAGGTAAGCAGGAGATAAATGTGATACTAGTGTATGAGGACAGCGGCCATTCAGGGAGAGGAAGGTAAGCAGGAGATATCTGTGATACTAGTGTATGGGGATAGCGGCCATTCCGGGAGAGGATGGTAAGCAGGAGATATCTGTGATACTAGTCTATGGGGACAGCGGGACTTTCCGGGAGAGGAAGGTAAGCAGGAGATATCTGTGATACTAGTGTATGGGGACAGCGGGTCATTCCGGGAGAGGAAGGTAAGCAGGAGATATCTGTGAAACTAGTCTATGGGGACAGCGGCCATTCCGGGAGAGGAAGGTGTCTGTGATACTAGTGTATGGGTACAGCGGGCCATTCCGGGAGAGGAAGGTAAGCAGGAGATATCTGTGATACTAGTGTATGGAATCAGCAGGCCATTCCGGGAGAGGAAGGTAAGCAGGAGATATCTGTGATACTAGTCTATGGGGACAGCGGGCCATTTCCGAGAGAGGAAGGTAAGCAGGAGATATCTGTGATACTAGTATATGGGGACAGCAGGCCATTCCGGGAGAGGAAGGTAAGCAGGAGATATCTGTGATACTAGTCTATGGGGACAGCGGGCCATTCCGAGAGAGGAAGGTAAGTCGGAGATATCTGTGATACTAGTGTATGGGTACAGCGGGACATTCCGGGAGAGGAAGGTAAGTAGGAGATATCTGTGATACTAGTGTATGGGATCAGCAGGCCATTCCGGGAGAGGAAGGTAAGCAGGAGATATCTATGATACTAGTCTATGGGGACAGCGGGCCATTCCGGGAGAGGAAGGTAAGCAGGAGATATCTGTGATACTAGTGTATGGGGACAGCGGGTCATTCCGGGAGAGGAAGGTAAGCAGGAGTTATCTGTGAAACTAGTCTATGGGGACAGCGGCCATTCCGGGAGAGGAAGGTGTCTGTGATACTAGTGTATGGGTACAGCGGGCCATTCCGGGAGAGGAAGGTAAGCAGGAGATATCTGTGATACTAGTCTATGGGGACAGCGGGCCATTCTGGGAGAGGAAGGTAAGCAGGAGATATCTGTGATACTAGTCTATGGGGACAGCGGGCCATTCCGGGAGAAGAAGGTAAGCAGGAGATACCTGTGATACTAGTGTATGGGGATAGCGGCCATTCCGGGAGAGGAAGGTAAGCAGGAGATATCTGTGATACTAGTCTATGGGGACAGCGGGCCATTCTGGGAGAGGAAGGTAAGCAGGAGATATCTGTGATACTAGTGTATGGGGACAGCGGGTCATTCCGGGAGAGGAAGGTAAGCAGGAGATATCTGTGATACTAGTCTATGGGGACAGCGGCCATTCCGGGAGAGGAAGGTGTCTGTGATACTAGTGTATGGGTACAGCGGGCCATTCCGGGAGAGGAAGGTAAGCAGGAGATATCTGTGATACTAGTCTATGGGGACAGCGGGCCATTCCGGGAGAGGAAGGTAAGCAGGAGATATCTGTGATACTAGTCTATGGGGACAGCGGGCCATTCCGGGAGAGGAAGGTAAGCAGGAGATATATGTGATACTAGTGTATGAGGACAACGGCCATTCAGGGAGAGGAAGGTAAGCAGGAGATATCTGTGATACTAGTGTATGGGGATAGCGGCCATTCCGGGAGAGGATGGTAAGCAGGAGATATCTGTGATACTAGTCTATGGGGACAGCGGGACATTCCGGGAGAGGAAGGTAAGCAGGAGATATCTGTGATACTAGTGTATGGGGACAGCGGGTCATTCCGGGAGAGGAAGGTAAGCAGGAGATATCTGTGAAACTAGTCTATGGGGACAGCGGCCATTCCGGGAGAGGAAGGTGTCTGTGATACTAGTGTATGGGTACAGCGGGCCATTCCGGGAGAGGAAGGTAAGCAGGAGATATCTGTGATACTAGTCTATGGGGACAGCGGGCCATTCCGGGAGAGGAAGGTAAGCAGGAGATATCTGTGATACTAGTCTATGGGGACAGTGGGCCATTCCGGGAGAGGAAGGTGTCTGTGATACTAGTGTATGGGTACAGCGGGCCATTCCGGGAGAGGAAGGTAAGCAGGAGATATCTGTGATACTAGTCTATGGGGACAGCGGGCCATTCCGGGAGAGGAAGGTAAGCAGGAGATATCTGTGATACTAGTCTATGGGGACAGCGGGCCATTCCGGGAGAGGAAGGTAAGCAGGAGATATATGTGATACTAGTGTATGAGGACAGCGGCCATTCAGGGAGAGGAAGGTAAGCAGGAGATATCTGTGATACTAGTGTATGGGGATAGCGGCCATTCCGGGAGAGGAAGGTAAGCAGGAGATATCTGTGATACTAGTCTATGGGGACAGCGGGACATTCCGGGAGAGGAAGGTAAGCAGGAGATATCTGTGATACTAGTGTATGGGGACAGCGGGTCATTCCGGGAGAGGAAGGTAAGCAGGAGATATCTGTGATACTAGTCTATGGGGACAGCGGCCATTCCGGGAGAGGAAGGTGTCTGTGATACTAGTGTATGGGGTGTATATCTGTGATATCTCCTGCTTTACCTTCTCGATGAATGGCCCAATAAGTTAATTTTTTACAATTGCAGGTGAAAATGTGAATTTTCACCTGCTTTTGTGAAAAATTAAGTGCTGATGAATAGGCCCCCTAGAGAGAATGCCAGAGCCAACATACGGAATTAGAGCCCATCAGAACGCCTGTATAGAAATAACTGATACAGTATTGGAACCTGACATTACGATGCCAAGATACCCAGTCAGCATTTCAGCTGCCATCCCCTGCCATGTGCAACCAGAAGAGTTTTACAGCTAAACATTCCCATCTGGAATACTGAATCTGCTGTGATAAAATCTAGGTGGCTCACAGAGCGCTAGCTTAGGGCTATGAAATGCCGGCTGTATGCAGCTGGATCTTACGCTGTGCTACATGCACATGAAAGCAACGACAAGAGCTCAGGATATCACTAATGATAGTATCACTGAAACAGCAAAGCTGGGCACAGTTTTATTTGTTGCGGCCCAGCGGGGGGGTGGAGGATGAGGACATAAACGGCTAGGCGGCTGAGAGATTACATGTCCGTTCGACTCGATGGAACAGATAAAGTTTTCAAGTAACATTTAATGGGTCTAATTTAAAAGCTGTGCCTGAAAAGTCACTGAGACAAGTCCATGGCATTATCATACGGTGGCCGGCGATGGGTTTCGGCTTTGATTTCGAGACAGTGCTTGAGATGGTGTTTTCATCTTCTATTCCAGGGAGTTACAGCTAGTAACAGCAGCTACAGTATCATCTCTCCCCTTGTGATGTTATTGCCAAGTAAATCCAGTACCTACAGTAGAGGGCCACGGCAGTTCCACCATTGCATATGCCAACAGTCTCTATACAACAAACGCCAAGCTCTGGCCTCTCACTCAAACTAAGGGCCTCCCAAATATCGGGAGTCTGCGAGTGCGCAGGACCCATCCTGCGAGTGTGCATGCAGACCCATGAAAATGCCTTTGCGTGATTGACAGGCTGAGGCATTTAAGGGGCGGTGCAGGGGCGGGGTGGTCGGCGTTCCGGGAATGTGGCCAGCTCAGTGTCTGCGTTGATCAATGCAGTGTCCTGGGCTCGCAAGCCGGTCAGCCTGAGTAAGCCAAGGCTTAGGGCTATTTCACACGCTTCGATTTTCACAGGCCAGCAAAAAAACATCCAAACCTGGCAACGGCTTTAAGCTGTTTTTGATGTTGTGGTTTTTTTTTTTTAATGTAGTAGGCATGCGCAGAAGATGGCGTTGTTGGCGGGTACAAGCACAGAAAAGCTGGCGTGTGCAAAAGGCAAGATTGCAAACTGTGATTGACTGACTTGCATGGACGGCACGGACACGGCACGGCAGCCAACCTTGTCAGTGGAATTTCTCGGCTGTAACACAGCGAGCGTGCCGTGTGAAAGGACCCATCTGTTTTCATACTTTATTAAAATGACTACACGGCGAAAAAAAAACTGCATGTGTGACATGGCGCTGTCCACCATCGCGACGATCGACCACCGATGGTCGCGATGGTGATCCTAGCCTGCGACCTCCGTCTCAGTGCTGGGATCGCAAATGCCACAGGTGGTGTCATACAGGGGGTGTCATACATTTTCATTATTGCAAGGACAGAATTATACCCCTTTTACACCAGAGCTAAAACCCGGGTTATTGCAGGGTTAACCCGGGTAGCTCCTTGGTGTAAAAGGGGACAGGGTTGGATTGCCGGGTCGAGTTATCCGGCAATCCAACCCAGGTAACTTGCAGTGTTTAACACGGGAACAACCCGTGAAACCCTGCAGTGTAAACGGTACGATCTGGGTCACGATGACCTGGATTGTGCCGTATGCCTGCAGATTGGTCCGGGTTCAGTGGCACTTGGAGAAGACGTCATCTCCAAGTGTCCACTTCAACGCCGGAAAAGCCATGTCTATGCAGACCCGGCTCCGGTGTGAACGGCGCCAACTCAGGAATATCCTGGGTCGGGGCCGGGGAAATTCCGGGTCTGATCCAGATTGGAACCCTGTTCCAACCTCCTGGCCAGACACGGAATTTCAGTATAAAAGCGGTATTACAAAGCTCCCTGCATGCAGCATTGCAATCCTTGCTGGATCAGGCTCATTGTTTCAAGCAGAAGATCGTTATTTTAGTTTTATCCCTCAATGTTACATTTTTTTAATAACAATTTTTGTTTTATCTTCTAGACAGTTTTGTTCACCAGTTGAACTTGCAATCTATATTTGACTTGTCCAACAATTTTATGACTCTTATGTTGCCCATCCACTAGCAGACCATAGAAACGACAGCACGATTCCGACATTGTAATCATGCTGTCGTTTCTATGTCTGTGATGAGCCTGCACTGAACGAGCAGTCGTTCAGTGCAGGCTCTTCAATCATCTGACAACATGCTGAACCTGACGTTATCGTCAGGTTGACCAGCATGTTTGCCCGATGATTGATCTCGGAAACGACCAGCGGGCGCGCGCATCGCTGGTCGTTTCCGACTTTAAAGTGCCCGATTTGCGGACGGTTTGCAAGCGATTGCACGATAACGACATCGCCTGTCAAAATCTTCTAGTGGATGGGCAGCATTATCCTCAAAATAATTTCTCTTCACAATAAACCTAATTGTTTCCATTGGAAGTGACGGAACTGGTCAAGAAAAAAAATGCCCACATCCCAACAAGAAATACTGCTGGTAAATGTTTGAGACCTGGTGGAGATCGGTTCTCCTCCTACACTTTTGACGAGACACATTTGCAACTTCCAGTTGCGCTTCAGCTACAAGGCGCTGTTCAGCCCATATAAATCATATCATTAAACACGAGAGAACCACATGTACTGTAGTAGTAATAGCCCCTCACACACTCACGATTAATGTCGAAAACAAAGTAGGCTAGACCCATCGGTATTCCAGGAGATAGTTCTAAAGTGGTCAGAAGTTGGGCTTTTACTGTATGTGGCATTTAGGGACTGATCAGAGTAGGACACAATGTTAATGTTTGCGCACTTAAGCGATTATTTGCTACTGCACATACGCAAAACAAACACTGGAAACCACTATGGCGCTGTTGCATACGGGATCGCTGGCATTAGGAATGGTGGAGTGGCACTGTCCACAATGATCGAAAATGGGTATCCCAGGGCTTGCACGTTCCGGGGGAGGCTGAAACTACCATCTGCATATTATTATTATCACAGCCACGACTCTGCAAAAAGTAGCAATCACGACTGTAATAGTGTGCAAGGCCCTAAAGGCTTTTGTACAGTGCACCTCTTCTGTTTTTTTTTTTTTTTGCAACCCCACAATCTCGATGCATTTTTAGTCTGTTGACATGTTATTAAATACTGGAATCTATGCGTACACCTTAAAGTGCGCTGGGAGGAACTTATAGGCAAAACAAAAGGCGTAAAACCAAAGTGATCTGTAATGTGCATTCATGCTCTTTGTGATTGAGGCCCATTGTGTTTAAGTAAGAGGTGTTTTGTTATTATGCAAAAACATTATCGCGCCATCACTCACATGAGATATGGGAGCTTATTCAGAGGCGGCCGTACGGTCTACGACCGCACGGCCGCCTCGATGTTTTGCCAGTGCGCATGCGCACGAGGGAGCCGGCTCCCTCGTGCGGATGCGTGAGACCCGCTACGACCGCCAGCGCTGGTCGTAGCGGGTCTCTTTCCAAAGGGGGCGAGCTGTCGATGTTGATTGACAGCTCGCCCCGTTTGGAAGGCGGGCCGGGGGGGTGGCAGCCCAAACGGAGGCGTTCCTATGGGAACGCCTGCCGTTTGGGGGAGGCCCCACTGACATCACTAGTGATGTCAGTGGAGAGCTTCCGGCTCTGACAGAGCCAGAAGCTCTCCGTGGCTTACGACAAGTGAGACCCTACCCTAGAGTCTCGTCGTAAGCCCCGATGGTCGCGATTGTCTCTGACCATCACGACCATCACCCTAGCGGTTGTTAGAGCTGTGGGTGTAAACCCACAGCCTAACAACCGAAACAGAGGCGGGCGGTCAGGATGCAAGCGGCCGCCCAGTTTCTGAACGACCGCTTGCATCCTCTGACCACCTCTGAATGAGGCCCATAGTCCAGGCATAGGACACACCTTTACAGATTGTGTTGAAAATTCCCAATGATATCAGACAATGACCTACCTCTGAGTATTGAGATGTTCTTCAGGGCCACCGAGTGCTCCCAGTCCTTGAGGCGCAGATCTTCCGTGACATTATTTATAAGAGCCATCTCGTGCTTCAGCTGTTGTTCCATGACTATATGAAGGAGTCTCATATGCCTGGCATCAACTGTCACGTTAGTTATGAGAACCTGAAGCTCCTGTATCCTTGCATGGTGAATTCCAATGTCGTAGGAGAATGTCCCATTGATGGCATTCAGGGTTCCAAACATCTCACTTATTTGGTCATTAAGTCCCTCTACTTTTGTCCTGAGCTCCTTCAAGATGGTGTCATGATGGCCCCACATGTATCGGCTGCTGTTGACCTCCGTAGACAACCGATGGATTTCTAAGTTGTGTGAGTCACTTATCTTATTGAGGCTGCTGCCGAGATTTGACACAATGGTGTCAGTGTTGGTGGCCATGCTCTGGACACCATTAAGGTTCTGCTCGAGCTTCTGTAGGGACTCTGTCAGCTGAAACAGGGAATCTGAGTGGTTCTGGAAAAGGTCCTGCAGCTTCCAGACGTGCTCCATGAAATCTCCCTTGAACGTGAGCATCATGAGTTTGGATTGGAGGTCCCTGTAGCTCTCGTTCAAGCGATTGACATTGCTCGTTAGGACCTTCAAATCTTCCGGGGAACTTTGTGGTCTTGAGACTGGAATTCAAAGAGAGAAATATAAAGTAAATGAGGGAAGACAACTGAGAGTG
Organism: Taudactylus pleione; assembly: GCA_031769625.1. Classification (NCBI taxonomy): domain Eukaryota; kingdom Metazoa; phylum Chordata; class Amphibia; order Anura; family Myobatrachidae; genus Taudactylus; species Taudactylus pleione. The sequence continues at coordinate 1,621,968 of JAUIMM010001489.1, read as the reverse complement.
ACATATTCTTCTCATGGTTATATCATTTCCACATGCTGACATTCTGCAAGTCAGCATCATATCTGCACTCTTAGGGGTGTATTTACTAAAGTGAGAGTTTTTAGGAATGGAGATGTTCCCAACCAATCAGATACTAGCTATTATCTTCTAGAAGGTGCTAGTTGAATGTTAAGTAGAAACTGATTGGTTGCTTTGGGCAACATCTCCTCTTCTAAAAACTTTCACATTAGTAAATATATACAACTTAGGCCCGTATTCAGTTAGAAGCGAAAAGCTGAGATCTGCGAAAAAGTATGGCCGATTGCGACTTTTTTCCTGTCGGAAAAGTATCGCCGTATTCAATTCCATCCGCTTCTCACGTAAACGAGAAAACGCAATGCAGTGTAATAGGCGAAAAAGATTCGCCTGTGAATAGGTGGACAAAAGAAGTGCAAAATCGCTATTTTGGGGTGCAAAGGTGGGGAAACCACTCTGCACCCTTGGAACAGCCCCCCAAAGGATAACTGTGTAAAAAAAAATAAAAATAAAGTGAGGAACACTCCAAAAAAGCACTTTGAAAAAGGGGGGCGAAAAAGTGTAAAAGTGGGGGTACAAACACTAAAAGTAGCAAAATAGACTTTTGGGGTGTCTGCAAGTATGGGCGAGGTGTTTTTTGGTTTGCAGGTGTTTGCTTCAGGTGCGTTGTTTATGATTTTTAAAACTACTTTTTTCGACTTTAAACCATGCTAGCACCCATTTTCAAGTACCCCAAATTTGACAGGACTACTTTTTTTTAACAAAAACAAACTGCTCTATGCTATTCTTCACCACTTGTACAAAGACGCTAATTAGAAGAAATTTATACACCTTAAGAACCCCAAATAGTTTTATTAGGGCTATTCGGGGGCATGGACATTGATCCCCAATGTTAGTGCATCTTTTATGGGGTGTCAGGTGGTTTTCCCCAATTCTAGCAACACTTTTTGGCGGGTTTGCATTCGCCGGGTTGCGTTTTTCACGTGTTTTGGGATTGAATACAGCGAATAGCGAAAAATCCACTATGCGAAAAAGTATCACGGGTGCGAAACTAATTGCATATGGGCCTTTGTCTACTGTAGGCATGGAAAAAATAAGGCTACAGCTTCCATACATCACAGTTTTCAAGGCGTAGTCTTGTTTTTTGCAATTAGAAACCAGACTTGGATCTCTCACTTTTCTAGTACGCAGACTCTGGGGGCAGATGAATTTTTGCAATTGTAGGAATATGTTTCTGAAACAATACTACTTAATGTGGCACCTAAAGGTGTAGACAAAATACGGTGCTGTGCTACTAGACAGATCAGCCTTTGTAAAATGACAACTGGGTGTCAGCTGGGGTCATGGGATTGTGGTGGACTTGTATCTAGAGTTGCGTCATATTCTGAGCTGTGCGTATCTAGAGGAGGCGCCTTTTTCAGAGGGCTCTTTTCTGCCCAGTAAGGGGTAGGTGTAAGTGCTGACACTAGTGATAAGACCTGCGACTGTGGATGAAAAAGCAATGGGTGTCGCGATGCGTACACATAAAGATGTGCGTTTAGTAGCATTAGGATTCCGTTAGCAAACTATACGTATTCTGAAGGCCTGTGGCTCAGAATAACCAGCAGGGCCGCAACTAGGGGGGGCCTAGAGGTGCACGTGCACCGGGTGCCGGATTGCAAGGGGTGAAAAAAGCTGACTCAAGGTGGCTTGGGGGGCTGCAGATTCAAAAAACGGCCATCCAAAAATGGCCGCCGCCAAAGAGGAGACAAATGCTAGAGGTCCTTACTGGCCCTCCAGTGTCTGGTCCTTACTGTCTGTCTCCTGCTTGGCGGCGGCCATTTTTGGATGGCCGCTTTCAGCAGATTCCATGCGGACTAGACGTCGGCATGGACTCTGCTGAAAACGGCCATCCAAAAATGGCCGCCACCTAGGAGGAGACAGATGCTAGAGGTCCTACTGGACCTCTATTGTCTGTTAGGCCAGCGCAATGCACACAGTGTTCCCGGCACTGGGAACGCTGGCGCTGCCGGGAGAAGATGCTGAAAGCTGCATCTTCTCCCGTGACATCCCCTGGCAACGAGCATGAAACCCCATGGCAACGAGCATGAAACCCCTGGCAACGAGCATGTAACCCCTGGCAACGAGCATAAACCCCCTGGCAACGAGCATGTAACACCTAGCAACGAGCATAAACCCCTTCGCAACAAGCATGAAACCCCATGGCAACGAGCATGTAACCCCTGGCAACGAGCATGGAAATGGTAATGAGCATAAAACCCCTGACAAGGAGCAGGTAATTTTAAAGTAATTAGAAGCCTTACTGTGGGGTATAAAATGGTGTCGGGCAAATATGTAAGTGGCACTTTGGTAATAGGCATTACAGTGTGTGGCATAATGTGTAATGGGCATTATGGTGTGTGGAATAATGTAAGTCACTATACCAGGGACGTCTGAGTAGTGCACTGCCTTAAGGAGGAGCAAGGACAAACTCCAGGTACAGAAGGGAGGGGGCGCAAAATTACTGCCTTGCACCGTGTGGAACCAGGCACAATTTTTATTTTAAATGTATGAGAAACTCAATGTTGCGCCAATCTGTACAAGTTATTACATCTGGGGGTGTCCTATGACCCATAACTTTAAAGAATACAAAAACATATTCCATAAATAGTGTCTCATATACTCTAACAAAAGGCAGATACATTATCATTCATAAGCTGAGGCCGGGCACCTGCTGGAAGTCATATTGTCCTTCATTAATGTTCAGATGCCCAGGCCTAGGGTAAGGAACTCATTATTCTCTAAAGAACATTCAGGGTTGTGTTGGGGAGAACTTTGTTGTGTAGCCAAATGGATTAGGTTATTTAAATTGAGATATAAGAAAAACCCTATAGATCAGAAATAATCCTAAAATTCCTCAGGAGCGTTCCCTGTTATAACGCAGAACAGAAGTCAGAAGTGAGGAGAGCCTGGCCGGACGCCAGACGCAATTAATATATATGTATATGTCCTGTGAATATGGAATGTGGAGAAATGTGTTCTAGAGATGGTCCCAAAACTCGCCTATTGATTGGGAGACATCCGCGCTCTACTCTCCACGTGTGCCCAGGACGCAGCATATTTTATTTTTTTACGTATCACACATCGTATCCTCGTCCTATAATAAATTCCGTTTGCTCTCGTGTAATATAGCAGTTATTATTATTATTGCATTGAGGGATAAAAGCCCTCTGTTTCTCATCAATCTCGTATTTATTTATCTTATATTATGATCGTCTTATCTGAATGCGTTGTACAAAATATCAGGAAACCCGTTCTGGACCTGTCTTCATTTATTATCAGATAAATTTTTTTGCACTTATTTCTAAAATAAATCAGTAATTGATCACAGAGAAACGTAATAATGGTGGTAAATGGCTGATATCTCTGTCATGTTAAACTACAATGTAACACGTCCGTTTGTTGGCTGATCTAGTCTGTGCCAAAATGTATTTATGTTATGAAAATTGGCTCTGTAATATTTATGAAGGGAAAGGGGTTCTAAAGTCGGGTACACGCTGGAGCGATATGGGCCCAATATGTAGTTTCCAGCCAGATCGGAACGACATATCGGGGTGTACAGCCAATCTGTGTGCTCCAGGGGTCGTTGGCGATATCTTCCGGTCGGCCATGCTGCACGGCCAACCAGACGATATAGCATGCGGCGTCGCGCAAGGTAATGGAGGACAGAACGAGGGATCGTTCCATCCTTCATTACATCGTTCTGATGTGTACTGTGGATACGATATGTCAGCCCGTCGGGCGCCATATCTTCCGGGAACACATCGCTCTAGTGTGTACTCAGCTTTAGTTACCATCTTTATAAGTGCACCAAGGGCCTGATTCAGAGGCGCTCGCTGTTTGCGAGTGCTCGCTCTGAATCATGGCGTTCTTTTTTTTTTTTTCCGGCCTCTAGGCCGCTCGCACAGCTGTGAGTGACCACCCACAGCTTGTGCGAGTGGCCTGGCGATGGTCGCGATTATCGCGACCATCGGGCTTGCTGCGAGACCCTGCAGTAAGGTCTCAGCTCTCGCAAGTGATGTCAGTAGGGCCGCCCACAAAAGGCAGGCGTTCCTAAGGGAACGCCTGCGTTTGTGCAGCCACCCCCCCTCCCCGCCTACAAATCGGGGTGAGCTGTCAATCAACATCAACAGCCGCCCCGTCGCTTGCTGGGGCTCGCGCATGCTGAAGGCAGCGCATGCGCAGTGGGGGGGCATCGGCCCGCTTGTGAGCGCTGTGCGTTCGCGATCGGGTCTGAATCAGGCCCCAAACCCACAATGTGGTAAAGGTTTTCTTCTATCACCATAATTATAAGGATATCAGATAAACATGTCTTGGTGTAAGTGTAAATATCACAAAACCATACAAATTGCTTTTAGAATTCGTAATTCTTTTTCAAATTTGCCTTTTTATTTATCAAATTTTTTTTAAATATATTTTTAGAACAATAAGTAATATCTGTTCTAACAATAATAAGGTATTTTACAGTTTTAGTCATTCAAATTTAGTTTAGGATTTAATTTTGCAGTTTAAGATTAGAAAAAGTTAAAATGTAGCCCCCAACACAGGTTCGGTTGCATTCGGTATTGGATCCCGGCTGCGGCAGCCTGACAAAAGAGCAGAGCCCGGCAGCGCTGGAAATCCCGATCGTCCCTAAGGTAAGTATAAACTAACCTAACCAGCCCCCCTAACCCTTCTTAGGGGTGCCTAACCCTAACCTCCCCCCCAAGTGCCTAACCCTAATCCCCCCTATAAGTGCCTAACCCTAACCCCCCCCTTCCCCGCTGCCTAAACCTAAGTCCCTCCCGGGGGTGCCTAACCCTAAGTCCCCCCCAGGGGTGCCTAACCCTCCCTCCCCTTAGCCTAACCCTAACCCTCCTGGGGGGGTGCCTAACCCTAATTCCCCCCCAGGTGCCCTAAACCTAACCCTCCCCCCCCCCCCCCGCGGCTGTCCGCTCGCCGTGCCCAGCATCCCTGGCACCTGTCCCAGGGATGCCGGGCGCCTGTCTCCCAGCATCGGGAAAATGACAGGCGTCTAGATTTTAGACGCCTGTCATTTAACCCTAGGCGGGGTAGAGGATTCAGGAAGCCGGCGGTCGGGATTGCGGCCGCCGGCTTCTTAAACGTATCCCGGTTCAGTTTGCCCATGTGAAAGATGGATCACATAAATAAAGGAGTGAAACTTGCTCAAACTTTTTTTTTTTTTTTTAAACCAATCTAAAGCTGCATATACACGTAAAGATTTTCTGTCCAACCAGCCAACTAGTTGATTGGTTGGAATAAAAATCTGGTAACGTATGGGAGTAACGTATGGGAGTTTGCTCCTAAATGCCAGAAAACAGATGAAAATGGTCGGTCAGACAAGTTTGTTAAATGTTTGATGTAAACAACAGTTTTTGTTCATTTTCTGGCGTATGGGAGAAATTGCTGATTGTCATTTGCCCCCATACATTACCAGGTTTTCATTCCAACCAATCAGCTAGTTGTGTATGCAGCTTAAGAAACGTCAGCAGAATTTTAAATATTTTCTTACCGATTTGAGAAACATTTTGTGGCCAGTTTCTGTGTCTCTACTCTTAGGCAATGACCAATATTCATGAGACCTTTGTTCCTGTTGAATTGAAATACAACCTCATTGGTCATTAGTATTAATTTAGCCATCAAAGTGACTATCGCCACTGTATATACGTGAGGGGGCAGCGCTGACAAGCACACAGTGGGGTCGTGGGGCCTATTTATCAAACCTTTTGACCCCAATAATAATGCGAAAATAGTCAGTTCCACGTGATTATCACTAATTTAAGTAAAAAAATCAATTTATTAAGCCTATAATGCAGGAGACGTCGGAGATGCGTTACTGTCAATATCGGCGCAGACCCCAGCCCTCAATAGAATGGTTGGGAACTTTGCGATTGTTCTATTTATCAAGCTCTGGAACCCAAGTGCTTGTCTCAGAGGTGCACGCTAACTGCACGCAATGCTGATGCTCGCGTACTTCAGCGATTATTTTCTACTGCGCATGCGTGAACTATTCTTGAATCTCCTACGGCACATGCGCTACCCTGAGTCTATGCACAAATGTGCTGCAGCGCTGGCGAGCGAAAACCACGAGCGTTAGGACTGCGCAGTGGAGATGATGACCGGGGTCCTCATTCAGCACGGATCGTAAGGCTGCGATCGCACGCACCCGCTCGCTGCGAAAATATGCTAATGAATGCAATCGCAGCAGTATACCAAGACGCCCATCACTGTATAAAGCTGCCCACTTCCCAAGTCATGAATCCGCAAGTCAGTGAAAACATCGGTAACATCGGAACCATTCGCACAGTTGTGGGTGACCTGACCCTACCGCACAAACTGCCAAGCTTCCTGTCACCATCTAGACCTCTGCCAGCGTATACAATCGCAGGGGCTTAATTATGCACATCCCTGTAACTGCGTTCAAACGCACAGGCACGCCAGCGTTCCACCGACCACCCCCCCTCTCCACCCCCAAATGGTCACTTCATGTCAATCACTGTACGATGGCACTACGTGCTCACTGCGATCGCAGCGGCTGGTTCACTCATGCGCACTGCGATGCACAAACATCGGCCAGCTGTGTGCGAGCGCAGCCTTGCGATCCAACCTGAGTCATGCCCTAAGCTCACAATACACATGCGGTGCAGCCATACACGGGGCCTTATTCAGAGATGTGCGCGAACCCGATGGTTTACATACATCTCCGATGGTTTGAGATCTGCGCTTGTGCAGATCTTGTTCTGCTCGCAGTGCCCGCTAACCCGTAGCATGATTGACATGCTGCGGCCGTTTGGGGGTGTGGACTGGGCGGTGACAAACAGTGTTCTCGAAAACGGGGACATGTCAGCCCTGTTTTTGAGGCCAGTGTCTGTGTCTTCCGACGCAGCTTCATTGGCCCTGGCTGCATGAACACGCTGTCATTCCCGAGCAGCCCGAGAGTCACTCAGACGACCGATGTTCATGCAGAGTGATCTGATGCTGCGTCTTTGAATGCGGCCCTTGGCTCTGCGATATCGGCAGTAGGCTACTCCTGCAGCTTTGGCATTATTCTGCACAGCATACATCTATAAATCAGGCCCATGGTACAGGGGAACACCTACAGTCCCCCAAATGTATTTGTAAAACCTTTTTGCATAAATTTACCCCCCTCCCCCATTAAAACTGTGGAATCCGAACCGCTCCGAACATTGGGTGTTCCCCGCCTGACTCGGATCCCCGTTCGGGGCCGAACGGCGGCTGCCTGATGTCGGATTCTCACTAGAGAATCCGACATCATGGCTCCTATTGTGTAGGGCAGAGCGCAGTGATAGCACTCTGCCCTACACAGATACAAACACACAGCCGCCAGCGGCAGCTGTGTGTTTGTTACAGCAGCCAATGAGAGTCACACAGACTCTCATTGGCTGCTGCACAGAGGGAGCCGGCTGGAGCTCACACATGAGCTCCGTCTTCCGGCTCCCTCCTCAGCGTGTGACAGCAGAGTGGACGGCGCGGGAGCGGGGATACAGGTAAGTTTTTATTTTTTATTTGTGCAAGGGCCGGGGGCGCTACTGGGGGGGGTCTGCTACTGGGGGGGTCTGCTACTGGGGGTGCGGGGGGGCCATACTATTGGGGGGGTCTGCACTACTGGGGGGGTCTGCTACTGGGAGGGGCTATACTACTGGGGGGCCTGCTACTGGGGGAGGCTATACTACTGGGGGGGGCATACTACTGAGGGGCCTGCTACTGGGGGGGCATACTACTGGGGGGGCTTACTACTACTGGGGGGGCCTGCTACTGGGGCAGCCTACTACAGGGGGGCCATACTACAGGGGGGCCCATACTACAGGGGGGGCTACTACTGGGGCAGCCTACAACTGGGGGGGGCCTGCTACTGGGGCAGCCTACTACTGGGGGGGCCTGCTAATGGGAGGCATACTACTGGGGGGGCCTGCTAATGGGGGGCATACTACTTGGGGGCATTCTACTGGGGGCACTGCATAGTGGACCCTACTACTAAGGGGACTGCATAGGGGGCACCACTGCTGGGGGCATTGTGCAAGGGACACTGCTACTGTGGGCATTGTGTAAAAGGGGCACTACTGTGGGCATTGTGTAAAAGGGTCACTACTGTGGGCATTGTGTAAAAGGGGCACTACTGTGTGTCGTAACATAAATAAGAGACACTACTTTATGGTGTAATGTGAATCAGGGGCACTATGTGTGGTGTAATGTGAATAAGATTGTGCACTGGGACTCCTAGGGCCGTAGCCCACTGTGTAAACAAGTACTGTGATTCTGCTGGCCGTACCCCACTGGGTGGGTGCACTACTTTTCATTTCTGCCACTGCTGTGTGGCAATGTGTCATAGATGTGCTTTATACTGTGGTGTCTGTGTCGTTGTGCCGCTGCTTTGTCGCTTAGTAACCAGTCAGCTCACTGCAACCTTTGGCCAATAATGTTGAAAACAATATTATAAGCTGTGATATGGTCTAAATTGACTGGAAATTAATGTTATTGAGGTTAATAATACTCTAGGAAGAAAAAAAAAGACCAATTTATGTGATTTTAGCTTTTTTTGTCAATTTTTGTAAAAAAATCCAAATCCAAATCCAAAGCCAGTCACCGCAGTTTGGCAAATCCAAATCCAAATCCAAAGCCGGACGACGAATTAGAACCAAATCCAAATCCAAAGCCGGACGACGAATTAGAACCAAATCCAAATCCGCCAAAAATGGTCCGGCGCACATCCCTAATTAAAACCTGCCACCTCCAGTGAGCCCCCAGTCCCCTAGTATGTCATTCAGCAGTGGCCGCCCACTAGAAGCGCTATCTAATCGCCTGTCAGACAGCCAGTCCCAGGAGGAGGTCTGTGTCCCGTCCCCCCGGTACTGCCAGTCCAGACTGACATTATCAGAATGCGCTGCAATGGGAAGCCGCTTCTGTTTTTTATGATGGCAGCCGTATTCAGCTTCTGGGGGCTGCAGCAGACGCAGCCCCTAGCCGATGATGTTTTTTTGTGCAAGTTTTTCTTTGTGTTTTTTTCCCATCATTGGACTCAAAGCCGCCACCCCCCCTCGCCCCCACACACCCTCGATATAATAAGGTAGGAGTCGCCCCTGCCAGCCCCTACCATCTGTCACATAATACATTACTGTGAGGAAGCAGCAGGCACCATGACCCGGATCATTTAAAGAAATAAGTGCAATGAGGAAGTCTAAGCTAGCGTTAGTCCTGAGGTTAGGATAGGGCTAAATGCTATGGGTGCAGACAGCGCTGTACCGGGCAATTCTGCTGCCCCTAGTGCAGTGATTCCAGTAAGTGGCAGAAGAGGGCCTCGCTGCCTGAACCCCGTCATCATGCTTTTTACCGGGGGGGTGCAGACTGCCACAGTGTCAGGATCCGAGTGCTGCACTTAATGCTATGGTGTAGCACCCGGCTCTTGTCGCTGAGGGGGAGTCTGCACCTTGGTGTCACCCCTCGGCGGGTAACACCCGGGTGCGGCCCGCAACCCCCCTAGTGACGCCACTGACAAGACCTCTCAGGCGTGTAATGTTCTCTATTTCATTCTAATTTCCCGCCAGGCCAGAACATGTCTCTGGAACACTGCTTCCCCTCACAGCCATTAGACTGCTCCTCATATCAGTTATACTGTCCCCACATCAGGTGCAAGATGGAGGGGCTGGGGCAACCATGGTCACACATTGAGGTGCGTAGTGTGATCAGATTTCTGCGTCTAAAGGGCCCATCAGCAGCTGAAGGTCATCGCCAACTTGCTGAGGTGTCCGGTGGCAATGTCATCTCACGGAAACAGGTTTGGGTTTGGTGCGCTGCCTTTGATAACAGCAGGACAGACTTTCAAGATGAGCAGCGATCCGGCCGGCCAAGCACGTCCAGTACCACAGATGACAATTTGTGCCACATTGAAGGTCTGACTCAGGAGGATTGGAGTTAGTGATATCGCTGAGGAACTGAACATCTCAGTGGGTCCTGTGCACAACATCGTTCATGAGCAGCTGAGGTACAGGAAAAAGTGTCCACGCTGGTACCGAAGCAGCGCACAGAAGTTCACAAACCCAATAGGATGGATTTATCTCTTATTGACTAGGATCAATAAAATAATAATTTTTATAATGATTCAAATCAGTATCAGCAGTTTCCCATTCTCCACTGATGCTGTCTCCCGACGTCAGGGGTGCCTCCTGTATACAGTCCCTTCCCATTATAATGAAAGGGCTTTCTGCCAATTGTCTATTTTGTTAGGATTGATACTGTATGTAAAATGATCCGTAAACAGCTAAAGCAGGGGAACAAACTGCTTCATATATACATTGCTGCTAGCACAGAACATTATTATTAATAGTTATAGGTGCCTCTTAAGGGGGCATTCTCAACAGATTCCTTTTACGAAAAATATGCCAAAACTCTGTCCCTATAATTAAATCTTGTGATGAACTCACTTTTTAAGATAAATACATTTATATATATATATTTTTTTTTTTTGCCTGTTGCATCTTCATAAAGAAAACTGCTGCCAAACAAAAACTCTGGGGGAGAGGGGGTGTAAGTCTCTACTTATGATTTGAGGTATTTATGTTTTTATCTTTTTATCTATTTAAACTATATTATCTTTGTGCTTTTTCCACAGAAGCAAAGGCCCCCTCAATATTCCCAGGTGTGTTTATCAACCTGTGCAAGTTTAACGCCCGACGCATTTCGCTTTATGCATTGTAAAGTTTTAAAGTGCGTATATGTGGATATTACTGTAGCAACCAGTGTCTGTACCAGGCTTGGCCACCGCCGCTCGTGGACGTAGGCAGCAGTCACTACGAAGGTCAGGTAGTAGAGGAAGGAGGTGGTTACACGGATTAGCTGCCTCAACAAGGTAGCAGAGCCGGCGGCATGACATGGCACCGAAAACTATAAAGTCTAAGTGGGATCCAGGACACAGAAGAAAGTGCTAGGTTCTGGAGTTTGGGGGGTGCAGTGCGCTGTCATGAGAGAGCATTGCGCTACAATCCAGAAACAAGAGTATGAGATGCGGTCATGGTTCATGGTTCAATGGAAAATCCAAGAAACAAGAAGGGTAAATAAATCTTATTTCTATTTTCATCTTCTGCAATGATGACCCCACGGGGCCTCTCCACCAGTTATTATGTACTAAGGCCCTCATTCAGAGCCGTACGCTCTGAGCAGAGCGCACGCTCTGCATGAGGGCCGGGCTCCATTTTCATGGAGCGTCCTCCTGGACGCTCGTATAGCTGTGGGTCACCACCCACAGGCTATACGAGCGTGCATTTTGATGGCCGCGATGGTCGTGACCATCGCGACCATCGAAATTGCGAGCCGGAGCCTGCGGTTGAGGTTTTCAACCGCAAGCTCCGGAGTGATTTTGGCTCTACCAGAGCCAAAATCACTCCCACTGACATCACTAGTGATGTCAGTGGGCCGGCTTCTGACGGGAGGCGTTCCCGTGGGAACGCCCCCGTCAGGGAGGCACGCCCCCGGCACGCCCACCAAAGGGGGCGTGCTGTCAATCAACATTGACAGCACGCCCCCTTTGATCGGACACAACGAGCGAAGGAAAGTCCTTCGCTTGTCGTGTCTGGCGCATGCGCACGACGGTGCTCCCTCTGTCGTGCGCATGCTCAGTGCAGACCATCGACCCACTTGCGAGCGGACAGCCGCTCGCGAGTGGGTCTGAATCAGGCCCTAAGTCCCAGAGTATGTAGAGGCCCATCTGATCAAGGACACCGTTCCCATGCCATAACTAGGCGCAGAATAGCCAGGGAGTGTGCCACCTACATCCAGGGTCTATCCCAGCAACGTGGGGCTCACACAGGGAATGGGGCAACTTAGCACTATATGTAGTTATTTTTTATTTTTTTTTAAAGATGTCCAATAACTTACAGCATCACCGAAACAGGTATTTAATGTAATAAAAAAATTTTTTTTACTTATTAAAATTCTGGTCTAACCCATAATAACAGTTTTTCTCCAAACAGAAATCTTTGATGGTAATTAGAATAATATGAGCAGGACCAACATTGCTTTGAATGACGTCTGTATGTAGCTGAGATCCAAGTGTAAATCCAGATGAAACAGTCTCCGCCGCTGGTACAACCATTACCAAAAAAAAAGGGGATTTTTGGGCAAAACAACTTTTATTACAAATATTCTCATTGCGAGAGTCAGATAAAAGGTGTCTTCTTACCAGAGAGAAGAAAGGAAAACAAAGGATGGAATTCCAGCCATCTATGGCCTCGCTGGCAGGTTATACAATAAAACAGGAAAGCAGAGTATTTGCTTCCAATTAGCAGAGCGGAAATGCTGTGTAGAAGTGAGTATGTGCCTGTCTATGGCTTGGCAGTTGGGAAGTCCTCTCCTGCACACTAGGGGGCCCGTACACTCTCCTGGACCACATCCCAGCTTCTCTCCAGATCTTCTCTATCATCACAGACTGGGAGAGCGTGCTGGCTCCTCAGGTCTCTATACACGAATGCTTTCATGACAAAACCCATTAAAAGTGATTTTGTTTTGCCAAAGGCATCCATAAAACCGGTTACCATAACAGCGGGAGACCGGGCTGTGATTGTACCTCCTGCCGCCGTCTGCACTGGATGTTTAAAGCTTTTGTTATTTTAGTGGGCAGCCTATTTCTCTCTGGGGACCCCTGAAAGCACCAACTTCCCAGCTGGCTCAGGAGACAGATCCACGCTGGGTTTAGGGAAATGCTTTGCGTTCGGTCGCGCTTGTAAGTCCGGATTCATATATGTATGGTATTGCGGGAAGCGCCTGCAATACCATACACAAGGGCGTATCTATAATGGGTGCGGGGTGTGCGTTGCACACAGGCCCCTGGGTCCAGGGGGGGGGGCCCACACCACACACTATTCACCCATATTTTGTAATACTTACCTCTCCGTCCCGCATCGGATATCGCAGCCCTGCACAAAATGCATGGAAAATGTCCGCTGTGGCCATTTTCACGGCATTCTGCGCATGCGCAGTGGGGAAATCGCCAGGAAAAATGGCGGTTTGCGCCATTTTCTCAGTGACCTGTGCATGCGCAGTAGTCTCCGGGCACACACTACCTCTGCGCTCAGTCCGCTGCCGGCCTCCAGGGAGAGAGGAGGGGGCCCCGGACGGGGGGGAATGCACACGGGGGCCTCCTCCTCTCTTAATACGCCCCTGACCGTACAACTAATATGCTAATGCCTGTAGGAGGTATCTAAGGGGGAAAAGACGCCTCCAGTCGATATCGCAGATCCGAGAACCGGATCCGAAGACGCAACACCGGATCAACATCGCAACCATCGGTCTCAATGTTTGTAGCACCAGCCATCTCAGTAAGCTGAAGCTTACTCAGACTGGGCGTCTCCTGACGCTCGCGAGACCGGGAAATCTGCGTCCTCTGTCGCAGACCAAGGCTTCGGTACTCCTGGAAAACGGGGGAGGATCGCATATGCAGTCCCTATAGCTGTCTATGGAGACTGCCTAAAAGCTTTTCAGAGCTGTGCTCCGTTATCTTAGCCCCCTGAGGCCCATGAGCTATATTTTCACTACATGGGAAGCAGTGTTCCCCTGACCAACAGGATAACCCCAGCTGTGACTACATACGTACACCAATGTTCTCTCCAGTGCTGACCTGCAACAGGGGAACAATATTTCCCAGTCAGTGCAAAGTCAGACAATCTAAAAAGCCATCAATCGCTTTATATGTCCCATTTAACACTGACCGTGACCGTACTTATACTGCATAACAATGATTTCCAGATAAATCTGAGACTAGTACATCTAGAAATTCCTTTTATGGTTTATATAGACTGTATGAATACAAGCCAGTGAAATGGGTCCTGAATAGCAGAAATACATGTAAAATCAACATTATAAGTGTATGCACATGATAAAATACATTGACATACCCCTTTATACAGAAAATCTATCCTAGGCAACAATGATAAATCTCTGGAATTACAGTTACACTAATACCACGCATACTTTATGCTTTCACTGTTTTACATACACACCACATCGATGTAAGTTGGTGACCATGTGTGTTTTACTACCAGGCTGTAACTGTGTAATAATATTTGTATTGCTATGATGTCTTGTTATCGTTATAGTTTGACGGTTGTTGATGGAACGGTATAACAGGCGCGTCACGTGCTGCGGATTTCACTTGTTTATATACATTTTTTCTTGCCCCTTTTGTAATTTATCGCAGTGTTTACAGTGTTGTTTTACTTCCGTTAAGTCACAGTAATTTTCTTCCCGTCAGTGTCACGAGTAGGCAGCAATAATTATATATATATAAGTTATGTAAAAACTAAAAAAAAGAAAGAAAACAATGAGCTAACTGGGAAAAGTTTTGTGATATTTCTGTCTGGATTTTGGGTGGTCCAAAAAATGTTCTGCTCATAATTAGAGTTTAAATCTCATAAAGATACTGTATAACTTTACTACATCTCCCCGTCCCAGCTAACATAAAAATGTATATTATATTTTTCTCAGTTTACCTCCCATGTGCTTAGATGCTATTTCAAAATGAGGATGGTATTACAGTTACTACGCCAAGGGGAGGACTTCTAATACATTTCTCCCATCCTTCATGTGTCTCCAGCACCATCCCGTCTGTCTCCAGCACCATGCTCCGTCTCTCCAACACCATCCCCCATGTGTCTCCAGCACCATCCCATCTGTCTCCAGCACCATGCTCCGTCTCTCCAACACCATCCCCCCATGTGTCTCCAGCACCATCCCCCATGTGTCTACAGCACCATCCCCCATGTGTCTACAGCACCCTGCCCCCTGTCTCTCCAACACCATCTTCCATGTGTCTACAGCACCATCTTCCATGTGTCTCCAGTACCATCCCCCGTGTCCTCCAGCATCATCCCCCATGTGTTTCTAGCACTATCCCACCTGTGTCTCTAGCAGCATCCACCCTGTGTCACCAGCTCTATCTACCCTGTGTCACCAGCACCATCCTCCATGTATCTCCAACACCATCCTCCATGTATCTCCAGCACCATTACATCTGTGTCCTCCAGCACAATCCTCCATGTGTCTCCAGCACCATCCCACCTCTGTCACCAGCACTATCCCAACTGTGTCTCCAACAAAATCCTCCATGTGTCTCCAGCACTATCCCACCTGTGTCACCAACAAAATCCTCCATGTGTCTCCCGCACTATCCACCCTATGTCTCCAGCACCATACTCCATGTGTCTCCAGCACCATCCCACCTCTGTCCTCCAGCATCATCCCCCCATGTGTTTCTAGCACTATCCCACCTGTGTCACCAGCACCATCCACCCTGTGTCTCCAGCACCATCCTCCATGTGTCTCCAACAAAATCCTCTATGTGTCTCCAGCACCATCCTCCATGTGTCCTCCAGCACAATCCTCCATGTGTCCTCCAGCACAATCCTCCATGTGTCCTCCAGCACAATCCTCCATGTGTCCTCCAGCACAATCCTCCATGTGTCCTCCAGCACAATCCCCCTGTATTTCCAGCACTATCCCCCCTGTGTCCTCCAGCACTATCTCCCCTGTGTTTTTCTGAATCATCCCCCCGGTGTCTCCAGCACTATCCCACCTGTGTCCCCAGCATCATCCCTGTGTCCCCAGTACCATCCCCCCTGTGTCTCCAGCGCTGTTCCACCTGTGTTCCCAGCACCATGCCTCTTGGTCTCTCTTACACCACCCCCCTGTCTCTCCAGCACCATCCCCCCCTGTGTCTCCAGTACCTCCAGCACCATCCCCCCTGTGTCTCCAGCACCATCCCATCTGTGTCTCCAGAACCATCATCCCTGTGTCTCCAGCACCATCCCCCCCTATGTCTTCAGCACCCCCTTCCCCCCTGTGTCTCCAGCACCAACCCCTCTGTGGGAATTTCTGGGTGGTAACGGGGCTGCCTAGCCAGACGTGGGTGTGTCGCGGTCAGCGAGTGCATCAAAAGACACAGTTACACTGACTCTATGGCCAGGTTCAGATGGAGAAATTACACCTCCACAGGGCTGGTGTAATCACCGACGGTGCATCTTAATACACACAGATAGTGGCGGATTAGCGCCGTAGCCAGTGGCAGTCTCACTAGGAAGCCCATTGGCCATGGAATTTAAAGAAAAACACAGTCGCACTTTGTTCACCTCTGAATCAGGCTCTGAATGTGGAGTTAGCAGGCAGTTGAGTAGCACTTGAAGTACAGAACATCTGGAGGGTTCACAAGGTCAAGGAAGCAAAGTCCTAAAATAATCCAAAGGTCAGGGCTGGCGGAGAGCAGACTAGTCAGGTCACAACCCAAGTTCAGGGCAGGCAAAAGATAAAAAAATATCCAGAAAAGAAGCTGAGGTCCGAAGAACATGCATCAACAATATAAAAAAACAGTAATCAGGTAATCAAAAGCACAATAGAACGTGTAAAGCCCCCTTCTGTCGTTTTGCAACCCCCCCCCACCTCAAAGATCTAAGTGTATTGCTCAGCTGTGTGGATTATTTTATGATGTATTGTCCCATAATCTCACATTTTAATATCCAAACAAGTGTACAGTACCTTTGTCAAGGTAAATGGAATGCCACAGAATGCTCCAGCCATCAGAAAAGGTGCACCCACATGGGATCGAAACGTCGGACATAGCCTGAATATTTTGACACTGGTGGTATGTAACAAATAAAAATAACTATTTACCTTCTGAGATGGTGAGTGCCCTCTGAATTAGAATTTTTTTGTATACAAGTGAACCTAATTTTTTTGTGACGGTTACATTGAGCTTGTACCCCAAATGGATGAAAATGTCGCAGTGCGTGCTGGCTCCCTTGGACCCATCGGCAACTCAAAGAAAACATGGAAAATTAAAAGCCGGATCGTGCTCTGTCATTCTCAGTTCACTAAAGTAATGTTCTAGTTAAGAGGAGAAATCCACAGAGGATCAAATTAAAATAGTTAATTCAATGGGGCTGGGTGGAATTCATCCAAGTTAGAAGCAGGGGGCTTTCTAGCTGCATACATTACAGAAGTATTGCACTTAAAAGGCCTCTTGAGGATTATTCCAATTGCCTGGAGAGCTGCAGCGGAAACTCGGAATGGTGTCAAGTAAAAGGTTCTTAAGTCCACCAACCATTATTGTCGTCACATGGGACCAGCTTATTGCAGTACGTTTTAGTGGGTTATTTATTTATATAAAAGGATCATTTACACTTTCACAAATTCCATTTTAAAAATGCCTCTCCGGTATCAGTATAGTGGAGGCCCCTCTCCCGGTATCAGTATAGTAGAGGCCCCTCTCCCGGTATCAGTATAGTGGATGCCCCTCTCTCCGTATCCAGGGCCAGCGCTTCCATTAGGCAGCTGTATAAGGGCGCCGGGACCTGAGGGGGTGGCCCACTGAGGCTGCCTTGGAGAGAGAGCATGGTCATGCCTCTCCCCCTGAAGCCACTCGAAGAGACTGGGTGAAAGCTGCTTACCCCATCTTTGCCCGTCTACACCGGCCCCACAGAGAGGGCAAAAATAAATAAAAACTCACAGCGAGAGTCGAGAGCCGCGGGAGACAAGCTGCAGCACCTGGGTCCAGTGATGGTGACATCACTGTGTCACTGGCCAGCCCACTCTGCCTCTAGTCTGCATATACTCTCTGGCTGCCTGCACTCCCATCCTATGCTGACCCCTGAGCCAAAGACGTTCCAGCCTGATGGCCTCTCCACTGGGGGGCTCACGTGCAGTTCGTGGGACACAGGCTGTTCCTTCAGGACATCACTCAGAGGTAAGTAGGCTGGGGAATATACAAGTGAAGGGGGTGCCACCTGTAACTAGAAGCCTGTGTGTATATATTTTTTTGGGAGGGGATGTTTCTCTATTTGACAGTGGCAGCTCCGGTAATTAGGTAGAACGCCATGCCAGTTCTAAACCTAATTATCTCCAACGATATTTTAGCAATAATGAATAGGCCCCATAGTGACAATGAAATCTCCTATGTAGCTGCTGTTGTCATGACAGTAAATGAATCATGTAAAACAAGTTACTATATGGCGGAGGTCTTTTGCTATATGGAGCCTAAGGGGATTTTCCATGCCCTATATGAATAGAGGGCCCGATTCATTACTGATCGCTATTGCGATTGCAGCTGTGATTACGCACGCAGGTCTGCTGTGAAAATATGGTAATGTCTGCAATCGCAAAGCTATTATAGAGGCGCCCAAAGCCGCCATAGAGACGCCCACTGCCACTTTCCCACATCAGTAATACCTCGTAGTCCTGCGTATACATCGGGAACATCGAGTAACATCGGCCCCTCACGCACAATTACAGCAGCTCTGACCTTACTCAGAGCCCATGCAACGGTGTTTAAATGGACAGGCACGCCCGCCGCATTTTTCCGACCACTCCCCGCCTGAGTTTTTCCAACCACTCTCCCGTCACCACCCCCAAACGCTGACGTCCCGTCCCTCTGTCTGCGATGGTTTTGTATCTGCGTAGGCGAGCGCAGAGGCGATCACAATTCTGACTCACGCGCACTGCGATGCATGCGCAGTACGCACCATCGACCGATCTGCGTGCGCCATTCCAGTTGCGATCAGGCACAGAAGCTTTAGTTAGTCAAGTCCTTTACTTTGACAGGTCCCGTATATACAGTACATTTATTACAAAAACATAAAAACACTATACACTCTTACGTATATAACAAATGTATATTAATACATATTATTATTACTACTAACACTGTGAAGCGGCATGGCCACGCTATTGTTACACTATAAAGGGGCGGTTAGCATGCACACTTACATGCCTAATCTACATGTAACGAGAACATTACTGAGCCTGAGCTGAACACATCACATTGCAGCTACTGTGGGAAAATATGTGCCTATGCTCCAATGGTCAATTCCAGACAGTCACTCAGCATCGGGGCTCAAATTAATTAATAATCAGGAATTATAATTTCTTATCACTGCTTATCGCGGCAATAAGATATGATGGGTTCTATTTATTAACATTTTTTTACTAAAATAAAGTGATAAAGGCTGTTTTGTATTTTCACACCCTTTTCACATTATTTTAGTATCACCTATAGTTATTACAGGGCAATTGGAGTAGAATTCGTAAAATTCTACTCCAACCCCTAAGTATCACTTACTTTTAGTAATCAGATCACATTTCCCATAACTCTAACGGGGAGAGCAGAGCCGGGAGTCAGTCCCAGTAATCAGCTGTGTGGTCTAAACAGACCGCAAGCTGATTACTGTAAAAAAAAAAAAGAAAAAAAAATTGACAAAAATTTTTTTACTTACCTGATTCCAGGGACCGGTGATCGGGCCTCCGGTGATGTCTCCCCTCCGGTCAGCTGGTCTCCCATAGTGCACTACGGCCCGGTCATCAAGTGATCAGATCCCAGTGCAGTATGGGAGACCACCTGATCGGAGGCATCCAGAACATCACCGGAGGACCGGAGCATGCAGGTAAGTGTAATTAAGGGAGAGGGGGGGGAGGGGGGTCCGCAATCTTAGGGGGCTGGGCTTAGCCCCTGGGGGTGTAGCAGCGACGGTCGGTGCATGCGCAGGCACTTTGTCACGGTATTTTTTGTGATTGCGGGGGTGGGGCTTAATGACAGGGGCGGGGCTTAGCACCGGGGGGTAGCAGCGGCGGGGCACTAGTCACGGTGTTTTTTTGCGAAATACCGTGACTAGTGTGCGGAGGGGATTCGCAGGGACAGAACTTTATCGCAAGCTCTGTCCCTGCAAGGTGCGCATGCGCACTGGGCCACCATCTACCCGCTTGCGAGCGCATAGTGCTCACGAGCGGGTCTGAATCAGGCCCAGAGCCCTCTCCTTCTGCCAGCAAGGACGCAGCTCAGATCATTAATGCATGCAGTAAGTCTAAGCTGCCGCAGACACAGCGGTCTCCAGACACACAGAGGGCTCTCCTGCTGCCAGCAAGGACACAGCTCAGATCATTAATGCATGCAGTAAGTCTAAGCTGCCGCAGACGCAGCGATTCTCCAGACACATAGAGCGCTCTCCTGCTGCCAGCAAGGACACAGCTCAGATCATTAATGCATGCAGTAAGTCTAAGCTGCCGCAGACACAGCGGTCTCCAGACACACAGAGGCCTCTCCTGCTGCCAGCAAGGACACAGCTCAGATCAGTAATGCATGCATTAAGTCTAAGCTGCCGCAGACGCAGCGGGTCTCCAGACACACAGAGCGCTCTCCGGCTGCCAGCAAGGGCGCAGCTCAGATCATTAATGTATGCAGTAAGTCTAAGCTGCCGCAGACACAGCGATTCTCCAGACACACAGAGCCCTCTCCTGCCAGCAAGGACACAGCTCAGATCATTAATGCATGCAGTAAATCTAAGCTGCCGCAGACACAGTGGTCTCCAGACACACAGAGGCCTCTCCTGCTGCCAGCAAGGGCGCAGCTCAGATCATTAATGCATGCAGTAACTCTAGGCTGCCGCAGACACAGCGATTCTCCAGACACACAGAGCGCTCTCCTGCTGCCAGCAAGGGCGCAGCTCAGATCATTAATGCATGCAGTAAGTCTAGGCTGCCGCAGACACAGTGGTCTCCAGACACACATAGGGGTCTCCTGCTGCGAGCTAGGGCACAGCTCAGATCATTAATGCATACAGTTAGTCTAAGCAGCCGCAGACACCGCAGTTTCCAGACACACAGAGGGCTCTCCTGCTGCGAGGTAGGGCGCAGCTCAGATCATTAATGCCTGCAGTAAGTCTAAGCTGCTGCAGACACAGCGGGTCTCCAGACACACAGAGGCCTCTCCTGCTGCCAGCAAGGGCGCAGCTCAGATCGTTAATGCATGCAGTAAGTCTAAGCTGCTGCAGACACAGTGATTCTCCAGACACACAGAGCGCTCTCCTGCTGCCAGCAAGGGCACAGCTCAGATCATTAATGCATGCAGTAAGTCTAAGCTGCCGCAGACACCGCAGTTTCCAGACACACAGAGGCCTCTCCTGCTGCCAGCAATGGCGCAGCTCAGATCATTAATGCATGCAGAAAGTCTAAGCTGCCACAGACATAGCAATTCTCCAGACACACAGAGGCCTCTCCTGCTACCAGCAAGGGTGCAGCTCAGATCATTAATGCATGCAGTAAGTCTAAGCTGCCGCAGACACAGCGATTCTCCAGACACACAGAGCGTTCTCCTGCTGCCAGCAAGGACGCAGCTCAGATCATTAATGCATGCAGTAAGCCTAAGCTGCCGCAGACACAGCGATTCTCCAGACACACAGAGGCCTCTCCTGCTGCGAGCTAGTACATAGTGGCTAATTTATGCACCCCCAGAAAACAGTGTGTAAATGGTCAGACGCGCCTGCGTTTCTATAGCCACCCCCGTTACCTCCCCCAAACGCTGACTACCTGTCACTTTGTGAGTGGATCCTCTGTGTGAGTGTTAACACAAATCAATCGCTGCGCGAGTGCAGTGCAGCTTACACGCATGCCCAATGGCTAACAATCGCTCAATCTGGGTAAATATCGCCATTGTGTGCAGACCTGAATCTGGTCCCATGTCCACATTTCATTATTGTGGACACGCTGAATGTCGACATGCTCACTCTCAATCTACTGTATCCGAGCCCATCAGGCTCCCCTGGGGTTCAGCGCACAAATGGGTCTGTTTACAGTATACAAGGATGAAAATCACCTATTTATAGAATCTTGAAGCATTTCCATGTGAACAAAAAAAAAATATTTATTTAAACAATAATACCATTTTTTGATTCATTGTCATCTGTTATCATCACCAGACAGAGATGGCGATAACCGAAGACAGATCCTGGTTAAACAAGCTCCGAGGGAAGCTGTGACCGGCGAGTCTCTGCGAATCTTAGCACCGATGGAGGTTACTGCCAGAGACATCTTAATGTATAGGGCGTACCCCTATCATAGAGGAAGACACAGGACAGGAGACATGGGGGTACGCTGCCTACCCTCCTTCCCTCCCTCCCTCCCCGTCAATCAGAAAACTACCACAACTCCACCATACAGCTATACAGATCACCTCAACACCTTCCCAAGCCATGGCGCAGAGGGGAATCCTGTCACAGTGGGAATATATAGCATAACGTATAGGACTAAGTTATTGTGACCAGAGAATAGGCGGTATATTATTACACCCCTGACGTAGGGCTGGATTCTTATCTTCTATATGTCTTGTCTGCTCTTACAGCACATGGTTCCAATCACAGAGAATGAGGCTCTGTCTCTGGGAATAACAGCACGTGAGGAATGCCGAGGTATCACCAGATTGATGAGATCTTATATTATTCCCAATTCTGCTTCATTACTCTCTGAAAGATTCAAATCAATACAGTAATTATTATACAGCAATGACAAGCAGAAAACAGCTATAACTTGTGGCAGGCCTATATATTGAGACAGGGACGTCTTAAGAGAGGAGGGGGACCGTGTGAACTCCCCGTGCGGGGCCCCCTCCTCTCTCCCCGGTGGCCCGGCAACCGACTGGCGCGGCTGGCCAGCTACCGGTGCATTAGTAGACTCCGGGCACTAGAGTGTGCCCGGAGTCTACTGCGCATGTGCAGAACACTGGAAAAATGGCCGCGGCTGCCATTTTTCGGTGTTCTGAGCAGCGCCGACACCCGACGCGAGACCACGGACAGGTGAGTTTAAACTATTATGGGTGCAGCGTGTGCGGTGCGGGGCCCCCCTAGACCCCGGGGGCCCATTATAGATACGTCACTGTATAGAGAGAAAGCTAAAGTACAGAAACTATACATACAGATGTGTCCTCACCTAGCGTGTCTACGCCGTATAACGCAAGACGCACAGCGTGACTGAGGAGTAGCGTACCGTATTATGCTTTACATTTTGCATCTTATACGCATCTCAGAATCAGTGAAAAGCCGCTCGCAGTGTACTAGAGACGGAACTTGGCATGAGTAATACCCCCGGCCGCTGCGTAGGAGCCCTTTTATTACATATTCAGCCGCACACAGATGCAGAAATGTCGCACATCTAATTGATCAGAGAAATGTAGTTTTCTCGCTCCCAGTTGTATTTATGTGAATAAAGGGCACATTATTAGCGAGAAAGGCACTCGGCGCGGCCCAGACGCCCCGGGACTTGGCACACAGAGAGGGGCTATTTGGCGTGACTCAAGCCACAGTGTAAAAGGACACATCTGTAAGAATAATGAGACATGTGACTGGGATCAGTGCTGGCGTATGGGCGAGGAGGGGCCTGCAGCCACTGCCTATGATCTCTATGTGGTGGCAGTTTCACTACTACTTGCACCCATAGGGGGGAGGTGTGTAATATAGTGAACATTTTCGGCGACTTGTAAGTCCCCAAAAATCACTGCATGATGTAATAATAATAACCCATGATGTGGAGACTGTCGCCAACCAGCCAGTGATGTGCGCTGGGTTATAATAAAGGAACACATTGCGGGCATCTGGCATCTATCCAGCATGTTATTTAAAAATAAACTAATTGAAAAAAAAATGCAAAGGGTCCCCCAACAATCCGCCCCCACCCCCTCCAATTTTACCAGTAACAGCCTAGACACAAACTGGTAACATTATAGCAAAGTGGGACATAGGGTGTGGGGTGCCCCCCGCTAGAGCGCACACGATCCCTAGGCACAGCACCGTAACTGGGGTGTGTGCAAGCCGTTCCGTCACACAAAGCGCTGGGCTCTGTGGGTGCCGCCATCACTACCCAACGGTCCCTGCATCTGGCTAGCAGGGTGCCTGGAACGACATTCGGCAGCCAGTATCGCTGCTGCAGTGCCGTCCTTAGTGTCCTGAGGAAGTGCTGTGTGGTCTCGCCGTAACTTCATAACGTCATACATTCAGGGGGGGCGGGGCCTACAATGGCTACCGTCATCTGGAGACGCGCTAACTGCCGAGGCCAAGCTCCGGAATGCGATGACT
Organism: Taudactylus pleione; assembly: GCA_031769625.1. Taxonomy (NCBI): domain Eukaryota; kingdom Metazoa; phylum Chordata; class Amphibia; order Anura; family Myobatrachidae; genus Taudactylus; species Taudactylus pleione. The sequence continues at coordinate 1,598,023 of JAUIMM010001489.1, read as the reverse complement.
CCCAAAAATCAAGAACAGTGTTCTCCCAAAAAATAATTCTAGTCAGGTGGCATCAAGAAGTAGCCGGGTGGGGGCCTTCGCAATAATAAAATGGTTTAAACCCTGACCTTATAATGATTTAAACTTGAAATAAAATTTTATATATTCATTCTCCTCTTATTAGAGGCCCAGTTGTCTGATTATGAAAAGCTGCAAAGTCTGTAGGATCTGGTCCTTTTTATACAGTTCCCAGATACTGTCCCTACTTGCAGGCTCCCAAAGTGCCGGGTGGTGCACTCACAAAAAACAGCCTGGGGAGAACACTGCCCTCCCTTACCATTCCAGCCCGACAGGTCTCAGGCTGCTCCCCCACTGGCTCTCAGTCAAAAGTGCCCATTATGCAGTGGCCCCTGCATTTGTGCCCTTTATACAGTGCCCCCTGTAGTTTTCCCCTTTATGCATTGCCCCCTGTAGTTTTGTTTTGCCCCTATGCAGTGCCTCCAGGCTGGTCCCTTATGCAGTGCCCCCAGACTGGCCCTTTGTGCAGTGCCCCCAGATTGGCCCCTTTTGCAGTGCCCCCAGGCTGGCCCCATATGCAGTGCCCCCAGGCTGGTCCCTTATGCAGTGCCCCCAGACTGGTCCCCTATGCAGTGCCCCCAGACTGGCCCCTTATGCAGTGCCTCCAGGCGGGTCCCTTATGCAGTGCCCCCAGGCAGGCCCCTTATGCAGTGCCTCCAGGCTGGTCTCTTATGCAGTGCCCCCAGGCTGGCCCCATATGCAGTGCCCCAGACTGGCCCCTTATGCAGTGCCCCCAGGCTGGCCCCATAAGCAGTGCCCCCAGACTGGCCCCTTATGCAGTGCCCCCAGGCTGTCCCTTATGCAGTGCCCCCAGACTGGCCCCTTATGCAGTGCCCCACACTGGCCCCTTATGCAGTGCCCCCAGGCTGGTCCCTTATGCAGTACCCCCAGGCTGGCCCCATATGCAGTGCCCCCAGGCTGGTCCCATATGCAGTGCCCCCAGACTGGCCCCTTATGCAGTGCCCCCAGGCTGGTCCCTTATGCAGTACCCCCAGGCTGGCCCCATATGCAGTGCCCCCAGGCTGGTCCCATATGCAGTGCCCCCAGGCTGGTCCCTTATGCAGTGCCCCCAGGCTGGTCCATTATGCAGTGCCCCCAGACTGGCCCCATATGCAGTACCCCCAGGCTGGCCCCATATGCAGTGCCCCAGACTGGCCCCTTATGCAGTGCCCCCAGGCTGGCCCCATATGCAGTGCCCCCAGGCTGCTCCCTTATGCAGTGCCCCCAGGTTGGCCCCATATGCAGTGCCCCCAGGCTGCTCCCTTATGCAGTGCCCCCAGGCTGGTCCCTTATGCAGTGCCCCCAGGCTGGTCCCTTATGCAGTGCCCCCAGGCTGGTCCCTTATGCAGTGCCCCCAGGCTGGTCCCTTATGCAGTGCTCCCAGGCTGCTCCCTTATGCAGTGCCCCCAGGCTGGTCCCTTATGCAGTGCCCCCAGACTGGCCCCAGCCCAGAACTTACCTGAACATGCTCGGCGCTCCCACTCCCGCTGCCTCGCTCTGACTGGATCTAGCAGGTGCGTAGGGAAGGCTCCTCACGTCACGGGTGATGTCATGACATCACCCGCGCAGTGCATCACTGGGAACGCTTGCCTCTGAAGCGATCGGAGACTTTTCTAGCATCCGGAGGCTTCAGAGGCCAGCGTTCCACACCAGGGGATGAAGGTGGAGGGTGACCGGGAATGCGGCGGGGGAAAGTGCCGGCCGGTGGGCTGTTTCTGCCGGGCGATGTGCCCACAGAAAACAGCCAGGGGAGAACACTGAAGAAGCCTCAGATGTAATCAGGGGAGACAGTATGTACGCTGTACATAGGATAGGAGGAATACATTATTGCATTTCTTCGCTTAGACCCTAACATTCACAAATATATATTAACATTTCAAGTGTGTCGAGACAGCAGACTATCAAAGCCACCACCCAGCATTAAATGTGTTTCCACATACGGACCCCAATCAGACCGCACAGGTCTCAGTGTTCTCTATCAGCCGATAATCACAATCACAGCCCAAAGCTGCCATCTGCCAACAGGAGTTTCCAGCAAAATCACAATATAAAATTCTGTCCCATTCAACCTACGTTCTGGGCCAACTTGGCAGAAGATGACCATGTTGGACAATGAGACAGGCCTCACACGGAACCTCCGGCCACCCAAGTGCGTGATTACAATTGGAAAGTGAATGCCTTGCTTAGTACTCAGGACACGGTGCGAGAGTAGCTCAGTAACCCTCATATAGGTCACCACGGGGAACCTCAGGGATACCAGCATTTCTGATGACAGAAGATAATAGCATAAGGTCATATAAAACGGAGGCCTGATTCAGCCTATACACACGCAATCGGTCGATTGTTACGTACTGCGCATTCGTATGCATCGCAGTGTGTGAACTAGCCACTGCGCTCGGGACTGCAATTGCAGAGGATACGCAGACCCATGGCAGAGTGATTGACAGGAAGCGCCGTTTGTGGGTGGTGATGGGGAGCGCGGGAGGGGAGGGTTGGGCGAACGCAGGCGTGCCAGTGCGTTTTAATGGAGTCTGAGGACTCGTAGCGTGCGCTGAAGTAAGCAATTCCTGAGTGAGATCTGGGCTTCATTAACTGTGCGTATGGGTCCGATGTTACCGCTTGCTTCTCTACAGTATGTTGGCCAAGTATACGGATGTGAGTTAGAAGAAGCGGGCGTCCTTACGTCAGGCTGCGATCGCAATCCGAATGCAAACATTTAAACTTCCTGCAGTAAGCGCTACCAATGACATGTAAGCCCCTGGAGCCGGCAGCCGTCGCAGCAGGGACAGTGCTGTCCCCGCTGTGGCGATAGGGCAATGACAGCTGCAGCTGTCGATATCAATATCTGCAGCTGTCGGAATGGTCAGTGCCACTGACCATTCATACATTGGCCAGCTTATCGGCGCTGCTATCTTGTAGATAATGACAGGGGCAATATCATTTACCTACAGGCCCCAGAATAATACATGGGGAAAAAGCGATATCAGCGCACATAGGGCCTGATTTCAGATCTGCTCGAAAGCGGGTCGATGGTGGCCCAGTGCGCTCGCTCCAGGACTCACTACAAAAGGGGCGGCTGTCGATGTTGACCGACAGCTCACACAGTTTTGTAGGCGTGGCCGGGGGGTGGCTTCACAAACGGAGGCGTTCCCAAGCGAACGTCTGCCATTTGTGCCAGAAGCTCTCTGGGGATTGCGGCCACGAGAGCCTACCACAAGGGTCTCATCGCAAGCCCGTTGGTCGCGATGGTCTTGACCATCGCGACCATCATAATGGCCGCTCGCTATAGCTGTGGGTGGTCACCCACAGCTATGCGAGCGGCCAGGAGGCCGCTCCTAAAAAAAACCAGTACCCGCCCTGATTCAGAGCGAGCGCTCGCTTTTTGCGAGCACCTCTGAATCAGGCCCATAACTCCTCCCTCATATCGGCGATAAATACATCTACCCCTCTGTCCGCAGATGCCGGGTCCCTCTGGTACTCCTTATCCTGGGGACAGGGGTACATCACAGACGTGACCTATGAGCCTGACCGACGTGCGCTATCATGTATATGTGGTTCTCAGGGCATCTTCTCTCCTCCGTCCTCCATTACAGAGGACGTGCCCCTGAGCGTCTCCTACGAGGAGGACTATATTACACAATGATGCCAGTATACGCTATACCACCACAGCTGGGTATATTCTATACACTGCTGGCTGTATACACAGGTGTGTGCTACACCGCACGCGCAAACCACCTGCATTAACCCCATATGCTCCTGGCTGGATCTGCTGGACATACTGCATCCCTTCTGATATGTTATATACCTGCAGCACACCAATTACCTTGTGTTACCCGCCCTGCACCTGTTTTCTACAGGCTAATAAACCACTCTGGATCAGTTATCTACCGTCTGGACTGACCTCCATTGCACACTGCTGACATCTATTAACATCATAGGTTCTGTCAGTATTCCGTTTCTGCCAATATACCTTCGGCCAGATTGGAAACAAAGCACAAATAGCAGGTAACTTTGCACCTGAGCAATCAATGCTGCAATACAAGAGGTGCAAATAAATTTATTGTCCTTGGTGCAGGGTAACTACTGGCGGCTTTTACATGCAGCCCACAAACACTGGACCGCTTTATTCTTACAGTGAAATTTCCATCGGCGCTACATAGAACACGCACCCTTTCTTTCCCGACCTAAACCTCTCTGCAGCACATCACAGCTCCCCCACCTGCAGAGCATTTATTGCTTTGCTCCCAATCAGGCCCCTTTTGAGTTCACAAATGGCTCTGTACAGGGCACAGGGCAGTAACAGGGCTTAACAGCTCCCTCTGCCATCCCTGCCCCCTTTGCGCATGACGTCATGATTTTCTTGCTGGCCCCTCAGCTGACTCGCGCGACATTTACATAGATGGGTGGTGCAGGGGAAGGGCGGCACGATGGCGTCATTGTGACCCCGCCCCCTGCTACAATGGCGATATTACAGCACTGTAAAGCAGGGAACAGGACTATGATGAATCGTGTCATCGCCCAGAGGATGTTTGGCTGTTTGCGTTATTGGCTGCAGGGTGTCGTTCCAGGCAGTAAGGGCCGCGGGGCAGCGATGGTGGCACACCCCTAGTTACGTCTCTGACAGGGGACACAACATTACATTTACTTGGGGAACTAGGAAGATAAATGTTGTTCTGTGTATATTATTCTGCCTCCAGTGCAGTTAATTATAGCTTGTCCACTTGTCATGAACACAGCTATACATTAGCTACACATTAGTCTCAGGATAACTCACTATCTAGATATAAAATATTGCTATGATTGGACATCTATAATAATAATTGCCCAGATGTTAATGTATCACATAAATAAGAGAGCAGAAGGGCGGGATAACGAGAAATCAGCACAGACGTTGCCAGAGATGTGTTTTATATCAGAGACAGAACATTCACGTTTTCCCTTACACATGGGCCTGGATAAGTCATGTGTGCCATCTGCTGACTCACCACCTGGGCCCGGATAAGTCATGTGTGCCATCTGCTGACTCACCACCTGGGCCCGGATAAGTCATGTGTGCCATCTGCTGACTCACCACCTGGGATATGTCATGTGTGCCATCTGCTGACTCACCACATGGGCCCGGATAGGTCATGTGTGCCATCTGCTGACTCACCACATGGGCCCGGATATGTCATGTGTGCCATCTGCTGACTCACCACATGGGCCCGGATATGTCATGTGTGCCATCTGCTGACTCACCACATGGGCCCGGACATGTCATGTGTGCCATCTGCTGACTCACCACATGGGTCCGGATATGTCATGTGTGCCATCTGCTGACTCACCACATGGGCCCGGATATGTCATGTGTGCCATCTGCTGACTCACCACATGGGCCCGGATATGTCATGTGTGCCATCTGCTGACTCACCACATGGGCCCGGATATGTCATGTGTGCCATCTGCTGACTCACCACATGGGCCCGGATATGTCATGTGTGCCATCTGCTGACTCACCACATGGGCCCGGATGTGTCATGTGTGCCATCTGCTGACTCACCACATGGGCCCGGATATGTCATGTGTGCCATCTGCTGACTCACCACATGGGCCCGGATATGTCATGTGTGCCATCTGCTGACTCACCACATGGGCCCGGATGTGTCATGTGTGCCATCTGCTGACTCACCACATGGGCCCGGATCTGTCATGTGTGCCATCTGCTGACTCACCACATGGGCCCGGATATGTCATGTGTGCCATCTGCTGACTCACCACATGGGCCTGGATATGTCATGTGTGCCATCTGCTGACTCACCACATGGGCCCGGATGTGTCATGTGTGCCATCTGCTGACTCACCACATGGGCCTGGATATGTCATGTGTTCCATCTGCTGACTCACCACATGGGCCTGGATGTGTCATGTGTGCCATCTGCTGACTCACCACATGGGCCCGGATGTGTCATGTGTGCCATCTGCTGACTCACCACATGGGCCCGGATGTGTCATGTGTTCCATCTGCTGACTCACCACATGGGCCTGGATAGGTCATGTGTGCCATCTGCTGACTCACCACATGGGCCTGGATAGGTCATGTGTGCCATCTGCTGACTGACCACATGGGCCTGGATAGGTCATGTGTGCCATCTGCTGACTCACCACATGGGCCTGGATATGTCATGTGTGCCATCTGCTGACTCACCACATGGGCCTGGATATGTCATGTGTGCCATCTGCTGACTCACCACCTGGGCCTGGATATGTCATGTGTGCCATCTGCTGACTCACCACATGGGGAGCACTGCACAAGTGTAACCGGAGGAGGGGGGTAGATTAGGGTGAGTGGGGACAGAGGAGACAGAGAAGGGTCAGGGAGGGAGGAATTATTAGGGTGAACAGGGACAGGGAAGAGAGAGGAGGGGTAGAGAGGGAGAAATGATCAGGGTAAGGGAGGACAGGGGAGACAGAGGAGGGGTAGAGAGGGAGAAATTATGAGGGTAAGGGAGGACAGGGGAGACAAAGGAGGGGTAGAGAGGGAGAAATGATCAGGGTAAGGGAGGACAGGGGAGACAGAGGAGGGGTAGAGAGGGAGAAATGATGAGGGTAAGGGAGGACAGGGGAGACAGAGGAGGGGTAGAGAGGGAGAAATGATCAGGGTAAGGGAGGACAGGGGAGACAGAGGAGGGGTAGAGGGCGAGAAATTATCAGGGTAAGGAAGGACAGGGGAGGGGTAGAGAGGGAGAAATGATCAGGGTAAGGGAGGACAGGGGAGACAGAGGAGGGGTAGAGAGGGAGAAATGATCAGGGTAAGGGAGGACAGGGGAGACAGAGGAGGGGTAGAGAGGGAGAAATGATCAGGGTAAGGGAGGACAGGGGAGACAGAGGAGGGGTAGAGAAGGAGAAATGATCAGGGTAAGGGAGGACAGGTGAGACAGAGGAGGGGTAGAAAGGGAGAAAAGATCAGGGTAAGGGAGGACAGGAGAGACAGAGGAGGGGCAGAGAGGGAGAAATGATCAGGGTAAGGGAGGACAGGGGAGACAGAGGAGGGGTAGAGGAGAAATGATCAGGGTAAGGGAGGACAGGGGAGACAGAGGAGGGGTAGAGAGGGAGAAATGATCAGGGTAAGGGAGGACAGGGGAGACAGAGGAGGGGTAGAGAAGGAGAAATGATCAGGGTAAGGGAGGACAGGGGAGACAGAGGAGGGGTAGAGAGGGAGAAATGATCAGGATAAGGGAGGACAGGGGAGACAGAGGAGGGGTAGAGAGGGAGAAATAATCAGGGTAAAGGAGGACAGGGGAGACAGAGGAGAGGCAGAGAGGGAGAAATGAGGGAGAAATGATCAGGGTAAGGGAGGACAGGGGAGACAGAGGAGGGGTAGAGGGGGAGAAATGATCAGGGTAAGGTAGGACAGGGGAGACAGAGGAGGTGTAGATGGGGAGAAATGATCAGGGTAAGGGAGGACAGGGGAGACAGAGGAGGGGTAGAGAGGGAGAAATGATCAGGGTAAGGGAGGACAGGGGAGACAGAGGAGGGGTAGAAGGGGAGAAATGATCAGGGTAAGGGAGGACAGGGGAGACAGAGGAGGGGTAGATGGGGAGAAATGATCAGGGTAAGGTAGGACAGGCAGGGCTGTCTTAGCAGTGTGGGCCCTGGGCAAAGCAATGCACTGGGGCCCCTACCCACCCATTCATGGGAAAAAAATGTAAAAAGTAAATAAAATTAAACCCCCTGCATGCCCATCAGACCTCCCACACATGCAGAGAGACTGGTTTGAACCCGGCGGATGAAGTGAAACTGGGACTGAGGTGAGTACTCGTCACGGGTGGGGAGGTTAGATCAGAATACAGTGCACCGGTGGCCGGCATATAAAAATGTCACAAATTTACCATCTGGCCGCAGTTGCATGGGTTGAGGGGCCCCTACAAGCTTCGGACCCTTGGGCAACTGCCGAACAAGCCCAATGGAAGAGATGGCCCTGAGGACAGGGGAGACAGAGGAGGTGTAGATGGGGAGAAATGATCAGGGTAAGGGAGGACAGGGGAGACAGAGGAGGGGTAGATGGGGAGAAATTATCAGGGTAAGGGAGGACAGGGGAGACAGAGGAGGGGTAGACAGGGAGAAATGATCAGGGTAAGGGAGGACAGGGGAGACAGAGGAGGGGTAGACATGGAGAAATGATCAGGGTAAGGGAGGACAGGGGAGACAGAGGAGGGGTAGAGGGGGAGAAATGATCAGGGTAAGGAAGGACAGGGGAGACAGAGGAGGGGTAGAAATGATCAGGGTAAGGGAGGACAGGGGAGACAGAGGAGGGGTAGAGAGGGAGAAATGATCAGGGTAAGGGAGGACAGGGGAGACAAAGGAGGGGTAGATGGGGAGAAATGATCAGGGTAAGGGAGGACAGGGGAGACAGAGGAGGGGTAGATGGGGAGAAATGATCAGGGTAAGGGAGGACAGGGGCGACAGAGGAGGGGTAGAGAGGGAGAAATGATCAGGGTAAGGGAGGACAGGAGACAGAGGAGGGGTAGAGAGGGAGAAATGATCAGGGTAAGGGAGGACAGGGGAGACAGAGGAGGGGTAGAGAGGGAGAAATGATCAGGGTAAGGGAGGACAGGGGAGACAGAGGAGGGGTAGAAATGATCAGGGTAAGGGAGGACGGGAGACAGAGAAGGGGTAGAGAGGGAGAAATGATCAGGGTAAGGGAGGACGGGAGACAGAGCAGGGTAGAGAGGGAGAAATGATCAGGGTAAGGGAGGACAGGGGAGACAGAGGAGGGTAGAGGGGGAGCTGATGCAGCATATAAGAAGAGCCCAGTATTTATAGCAGGGTGTGGCCACACCCCCAAACACTGGTACCTGGAAGATCAGGCGACGCTGGTTATATTGCTTTTCACATCATTCTGAGTGTGTCCCCAGTTTTGGTGCATTGCTACTTACTATATTCACTGTCTATGTTTAGCACCTTATGACATTTAGCGCCAGGGTTGGACTGGCCCACAGGGGTACAGGGGAAAACCCCGGTGGGCCCCACATGCCTACCCCCTCTTCAAGGTGTCAGGATCCAGACCTCAAATTATACATTGTTACTCTATTAGATGGTCAGTTACCTGGTGGAGCAGTACCACTGATCAATATATGGGTGGGTGCTTGGTTCTCTTCTATATAATCTACACCTATTGGTTAGCCTAGCACTTCATGTGACTGGCCACCTCCCCTCTGATGGATAACCACATCCCTTAAGCATGGGCCCCTACCACTGCATTCCCCGGTGGGCCCCTCATGCCTCAGTCCGACACTGTTTAGCACTATATGCTAATGCAATGGTCCATGTGGCTGCAAGCAGAAACCCGCGCCACCTTCGGATTTTGTGCCAGCCGCCGCAACCGCCATCATCAGTGTCGGCACCATGCTAGGTCTAAGAGATCCATCAGAAGCAGGCTTCCCTTTCCCATACGCGCAACTCGGAGCGTTAGATACACGCTAAAGCTCACTATAAGCGTCCGTGCAAAGATCTGTCCAACCCAGCCCCTAAATATATCTGTACGCGCTTTCTCCTTATACTGTATATAAATCTGGGTGCTTGTTTCTTCGTGACAAAGCGCTCGTGCAGCAGTGAAGATGATTTGAGATGGACGTCATGACTTAAACTTTCAAAATAGCCAAAAAACATTAAAGTCTCTCAGCAACATGAAAAGGGCGATGTCCCAGTGCCTGCCAGCAACTACAAATGCCACATTTCTACCCTCTGCTATACACTGCATTATATAAGCCTGTGATGGACCTTCATGTACACAATGTGTGTGTGACAGAGTGCAAGCTCCGCAGGCCGCAGCAGGATACAGATCACATCTGTCATTGTGAGAATACCGATCGCAGGACGCTTGCAGAGAGCTGGTAAAGGCGACACGCGCACAAACTTGGAAGGAGAAGGATTATGACTGCAGGCAACGCGCAATAAAGCAGCTTGTGTTTTCTATCAAATTTTAATGAAAAAAGGACTCTCCTAATTATCTGTGATCGGTAAATAATTCTTACAAGCAAGACGTCATGTTGGAATATGGTAATAATCAGGAGTAAATTAGTATTTAGTAATTGGTGCTAAATATCAAAGACATATAAAGCAAAATTCATCCATGACGCAGACACTTAATACTTTCTGCTAAAACAGGAATTTTACATCAAAGTCATTTTATTAGTAACGTTTGAATGGCAAATGAGCCATGTGCCATATAAATAAAGGATAATAATAATAATAATGTGTGCAGAGGAAATCGCTCCCACTGCTCAACCTTTGTTCATTCTGGATCACATCCTAAGAGTCACAATTGTCCTATATCCACTCCAGGCTGCTGAAATTCTCAATGGATCAAACAGCAATCCCCTCACCCCAAGTGTATTACTATACATGGCAAGTGCAGTACACTACCCAAAATGGCAGCTCTTCAAGTGGGACAGGATGCACGGGAGGATCACTAGGGGGTGTGGCCAAGTCACAATGGGGGCATGACCACATCACGATGGGGGCGTGACCATATCTTGATGGAGGTGTGACCCTGCTACTATGGAGGTGTAGTCACCTCATGATGGGGGTACGTCCACGACGTAACGAGGGCGTGACAAAATTATGTTGTCGGTGTGTACACATCATGAGGTGTGGCCATGTTGGAGGTGTGGCCACGTAAATATGGGAGTGTGACCCTTTGCTCTCTTCCCCTCAAACAACCCATTCCCTGGACACACGGGCAGAGCAGCAGTGGCCGGGCCTGCCTACCTGTCATGATGGAAGGACAATGGCCCTGATTCAGAGCTGGATGCTCTGACAGAGCGCTTGCTCTGAATCAGGGCCTGCCTTCTGGTTTTTTAGAACGGCCTCCTGGCCGCTCGCATAGCTGTGGGTGTCAACACCATCGCGACCATCGGGCTTGCGACGAGACCCTTGTGGTAGGGTCTTGTTGCCGCAAGCCCCAGAGAGATTTCTGCTCTAACAGAGCCGAAATCTCTCCCACTGACAGCACTCGTGATGTCACTCGTGATGTCAGTGGGGCCGCCCCCAAACGGAGGCATTCACATGGGAACTCCTCCGTTTGGGCAGCCACTTCCCCAGCCAGCCCACCAAAGGGGGCGAGCTGTCACTCAACATCGACAGTTCGCCCCCTTTGTGTGCGAGACCCGGAGCGACAGAGTGCCCGTCACTATCCGGGTCTTGCGCATGCGCACTAGCCCACCATCGACCCAGTTGCGAGCGCACAGTGCTTGCGACCGGGTCTGAATCAGGCCCAGAATCCTCAAATCAGAACTGTCCCAGTGTGCACAGCAGCGATGTGAAAATATGCTAATGTCGCAAGAGGCATCTGAGGATGAAAGACGCCCACTGCAGGCATCGCAGATCCGAGGGCTGCATCCGAATATGCAGCGTCGGATCACCATTCCGACCATTGGTTGCGGCGGCAGCTATTTTGGTGAGCCTAAGACTGTGCCATGACTACCCCACCAAGTCCCCGGACATCACGTCCAACCATGGAATTCTCCCCCCCCCCCAAGTTCAAAGCCACCGAAGACTGTCTGCCTCATCACACATGCCGCAGTATAACCTCCACCACATGACGCAGCAAAAAGGCCACATACTGTAGCCACAAACATCTCTAAATCTCTAGAAATGGAAGCCTTCAAATCCAATTATGTCAGAGACACGAAATCATTGCACCCCCCCCAATGAATAACCAATTTCAACAGGAACCCAAACTAACAGACTGAGGAAAAAATAAAATAAATAAAAGAGAATGCCACCACATACCCCTGTCGAAACCGGATAATTGGGTAAGACAGAATCTGTTTGCAATCAGGAAAACCTGCACGACGCCATCTTGTGAATGGCAGCAAGACTCCATTTTGAAAGTAAGAAAAGAAAGCTTACACAAGCGCCATTTTGTCAAAAATACATAGTACACAAACCACAGTGCAAAGTTGCTAAAAGTAGCACGAACAGCTTTTTAACAATCTTCCCCAAACACATACCGACAGTGTTCAGAATACATAAAATAACTTTCCAACACATTAAAATCACCACAGACTTATATTTGAGCAATAGCAAAGCAGTGGTGTTTTCCCCGCATACATACATTTAAAAGCAATGGTCCCGTAACGCAAAAAGGATAATTATTACTTGGTTTAAACGCAATGTCAGTATATAAAGAAATGAATGTTTTCTGTAACTATGGCTTAGTAAATGACAATTGGACTGTGTTTGGAACCGTACCACAGCGTTCCGGTGACATCAATATGAAGATCAGAACATGCGGCTATGAAATATGAATGTTAGAGAGAATAACTATTTGAAATGTTGTAAGCCATAGCAGCTTAGATTTGCATGTGGGGGATGCAAAGGGAGGTTGGAGACCTTTTGTATCCATTTGAAATTGTCCAATAAATGCCCTGTAACAGATTTCTAACCCCTACCAAAGGACAATGACATTGTGTAGGCTTGTTTACATTTTTGTCCAAAGGACTGGTTATTCCAGTCTAATCAATAGAGATAGCTAACTGGGACTAGGATTTAATTAGCAGTATTTCAGGTAACCAAAAGGATACTCCCTTTCTGATGACCTCACAGGTGAAAGGGGGTGGGAACATGGCATGCACATTCTGAGAACACACAGGCCAGCAGACACACTTGCAGAAGGGATTTTTGGAAGAGAGAGGTTCCCTCTCTCACAAGACAACGGAAAATGGGTCTCAGTTCCCCTGGGATATAGCTAAGTATAAATTGTGCAATATTTAGCCTATTTGGGTGTCTGTAGCTATTTTTGGTGTTAATCTGTTATTAGCTTAGCATGGTTTGTGGTTTGTAGTTTGCTAATGATATTCATGAGTCTGTGTTAGCATACAGTGGATGAAATAATGTTTTCTAATCTGTACTTTTCATCTACATTGTAGGGTACAATAGTCTGTTATCAGCATGCAGGAAAGGGATTGATTATGGAGTTTTTGTAATATTTGTAAATGATTGATGCTGGTTGATTGAGATCCTCTGGTGAGCTGTGTTAGGGCCTTCCCATGTGCTTGAACAATATCTCTGCTTGGGAGAGATAGGCTTGGTATGTGTTGTATACTCATGAATCTAATCATAGGGTGGTATCAGTGTTATATTATGGAAGTTGAATTAATAACAGCTTTGAATGGTCATAAGTAATTGCCGTATGGGTCAGATAGGTATATTGTCTGCAATTTATTAGAGATGGCTACCTCCATGTGGGGTGAACAAAGGAAATTATAATTCTACCCAGTTATGGTGTTGTATGGGTCAGATAGGTATATTGTTTTTATTATAATTGTGATCATTGATGGATGTATGATTTACAGAGTTACAACTCAATGTGGGTTTTCTTCATAATGGAGTTTGTTTGTAGACCATGCGGTTTGGACAATAGGGCAGGTAGCTTCATAATGGAGTTTGTCTGTAGACCATGCGGTTTGGACAATAGGGCAGGAAGCATTCCCAACCCCCCCCCCCACACACACACACACACACACACACACCATCACCAGCCATCTTGAACATGTGCTCTCAGCAGACATTGATATCTCTCTCATTGTATTTTGATGTGTCTCTCTTTCTCTCTCTCTCTCTGTTCTCACTGTCCTCTGTCTCTCTGTCTCATATTGCTCATTGTATTTTGATCTTTAATAACCGTTTCATGTATATTAACTGTACCTTATGACCTAATGTTTGTACAATTTATTTGCGCTCATTATTAGATCATAGCATTGTAACATCTGTACTTTTACCTGAATAATAATCTTTAGCGCGTTGGACCGCTATTCAACTGTCTCAGTATTTCATTAATGGTATAATCAAACACAGCGCTAATTAGCGACATCTTGTGGTTTTAGAAGGTATAGGCAGGTTTTGTCTTAGAGGTTCTAGGCAGGTGAATCTTAGAGGTTTATAGGCAGGAATGTATTAAAAGGTTTATTTACAATTCAACACCCCTAATGCCAGATCACCTGAACAGGCGCAAAACCGGAAACAAATCCCAACATTTAGCAAAACATGACAGACTAGCCCAAGAGACAATTAATGACCCACAACCTAAACTGGACAACAATCCCAACGAGCACCTGTAGGAGAACATACAAATAAGTGAGAACCAAATAAGAATAAAAGAGAGAAAACAGGAGAAGCAAGAAATAAAAGGGGGGTGGGGGTGAGGGTGAGGACTGTCATACAACGACCTGAGGCAAAACAATAAAGTCCTTCCGGGGGAGGCCTGAAGCCATAAGGTAAGTAGACCCTAGAAGGCAAAAACAAAATTCCTAGATGACGAGTGGCTAGCCCTCAAGTTACTGTAGGACACAAAACATTAAACTGACAAAATCTAATATACTGCTTGTAAGCATTATATTTCCAGTGTCCGAGGACTTTAATTTGGGAAATTGAAAAACCCGACCCAGCGGCCGACATAGATCCCCCGATAGGAAAGAAATGGGTTTCAAATTCCGCCAGAGGCAAACTGATGACCTGAACACAACATGTCAACACCCAACCAAATTGGTAATGGGCGAGACATCCAAGTGAATCAACCAAGCCCCTTTTACAGAAGGCCAGTGCATGAGATAAAGATTGACAAGGGACACCGGCCAGATGCTGGCATCGGTACAGACTGGCAAGGACACCCAATGACCCCTCCCCAACTGCTCAGCCTTAGACCATTGGATTCTGCACAGCACCGCTGCGTCGTCTACAAGAACCCGGAAAACCAATAAAGAAGGTGATGCCTCCTTAGAAAGGGACACTAACTCCGAAAACACAAAGGCTCCGTGAAAAGCCATAACATAGGCCAAACTAGACAGCAACACCTCGTGTTCTGAGCTACAAACTGAAGGGAAGGCCTGAACCACACGGGGGAGAAGACACAAATAATTTGGACGATGAAAGTCAGGAGGAGCAGGGACCAACCTGGCCCAATTCTTCAAAGCCTTCTGGACTAGAAAGCCTTTCATAAGGTCCTCCTTACCCATTTTAGAATTGGTACTAGTCACTCATTAGCTTTGATACCAGACATGGCTCTGCATTTTAGTATTGGTACTAGGTGTCATTCTGCTCTTTGGCTTGCTGAGTCTTGGAATTTCACAAATGTACTTAAAGTTTTTTAATACTATAAATCATTCGCCTGCCACCTACCGTCTAAGGAATGCTAGTATGAGCCCCAGTGCCAATCAGACCAACTGGTTTACCTGTAGGACCACACACTTTCACGAAGGCCCCATTCCCTTAGAAAATTCTGCCCTCTGCTGTCCAGTCCAGAGATATCAACTTGTTATGATAGAGGGGCCTGGCCTGGCGTGTACAGTACAGTAAAACAAATCGGATATTTGTGGGCCGCAGTTGGACTTGTCTGAATCAGGCCTGTAGCCATCGAGACCTCTGACCGTGGTGCTGAAAAACCTGTTATATATCTGCTGTAAATGATTTAAGATATGGGGGGCCATGATTTGTGCGAAAATAATTGTATACAGTATGTGTGGTAAATTGGAAAGGCAAATATTAATCTCCCGCCAGGGACGGTGCTACCATTAGGCAGCATTACGCAGCCCCCTAAGGGCGCCGGCTACCGGAGGCTGGCGCTGAGTCCACAAAAAAAAAGAAAACAACGAATGGCATAATTTATGGCTGAGTGGCATATAATGAATTTGTGGCACAGCTGTGTGGCATATAATGAATTTCTGGCAGTGTTATGAGGTACATTATGATTTTGGCACTCTGCTGTATGCAATATTCTATATAGTATATTATGAATTTGGCACTCCGCTGTGTGGCATATTATTTAATTGGGGAGACTGATGCCTGGCATATTATGATTTGGAGGGAGCAGAGGCGGTTGGTGAATTATTGCCTAGTGCGCCCGGAAACCTTGCCTTGTATCCCCACATATCCTGTAACGTCTTATACAACGAAGTCTTCCGTTGATCAATAGATGAGCATTAATGGCGAGAGGGTACAACTATGGATATATAGTTACTGATTCTAAATCTTCTGTATACTACGCAATTCTTTCCGACCAATATTATCACCACTGCCAATATTTACAATATTACAGTCATCCTTCAAGGCTTTGTGATACAATTACAACTTATGCACAAACCAGGGGTTAGGTATGATATGTCGGCATGTTCAGAATGTTGACGGTGCTATTTTAACGTAAAACTAACCCTAATTGCTGACTAACCCTAATTGCATGGGTCTGCATTGTGATGGTCAACATTCACAGTGTCAACATTTTGAACATGACCATTATGCCGACATTGTGGATGTCGGCATGTTATATGTTCCTGAATCAGGTATCAACAATTTTATTGTCGACATCCTTAATGTTTGTATGTTGACTGGAACCCTAAGTGGTCTATTCATCATCACTTCATCTTGAAAATTAAGTATTGGGGCCATTCATCAAGAAGGTAAAGCAGGAGATAATCGGATCCCAGCGGCCCTATCCGGCTCCTTCCGCCAGACTTCGGGGCTCTTGTGCGCATGCGTGACTTGTAGGTTGCGCAAGCGCATTCCTGTCACTGCAAGATTCACTGCTCCGAAAAAGGAGCAGTAAAGCCCTGCGCAGGACAGCTGATTTTCACATCAATTGTCACCGCGCTGGAGCAATGATGAATTGCTCCGGTATCCGCGGCGAGTTAGAACGGACCCCGTCATGAACAGGCCCATAAACCAGAGCGGAGCTGGGTCTGCCCACAGGACAGGGAAAATTAAACATGACAGATGACAAAACCGCACAAGTTAGCATCACGCAGCAGTGTGCCTAGTAACCGATAAATAAAAGTTGTATTTATATGGCTGTTTAGGTTGAACAAGACATATGTCCATCAAATAGTATTTCATCCAGAAAAAACCCCACTTGATCCATAACAGTGTAATACAACTCCTTGTCCAATTTGTCCTAATTTAGGGAAAATACTTCCTGAATCAGACATTTGGCCTGGATGAACGCGCTGTATTGTGTTGCTAATGCCGGTAGCCCCGTATATATTCTGTTTAGGTTGGAAGATGTCCAATGTCCTCCTCAATGTATCTACAGTGTCAGCCAGTATCGGCTCTTGTGGGAGAGCGTTCCGTGGCTTCACTGCTCTTACAGTAAATAATCCTCTTCACAGCTGGAGAGTAATCTCCTGTATTCCAGCTGCAAGGGGTGACCTTGTGCCTTCTGTAGTTTCCTAAACCTGAACAGGGTGTCACAGAATTTCTGGTATGTACAATTAATACATTTATGCAATGATACATATCCCCCCCCCTCCCCTTCTTATCTCCTCTAACATAAATAAATCTATCTCCGTCTTTCCTCATAACATTGTTCTTGGGAATTGTTGTTCAGACCTGAACTTTATATTCAAGCGAGGCCTCACCTCTGCCTTACAGAAATGTAATATCATAATTCTCTCTCGTGGGTCCATGGATCTAATTCTGAGTTGCACGCCAGCCCATCACATACAGTATAGTACTAATATTATCAGATTAATTTTTAGATTTATTAACAACAAATTATAAAATCATAACACTATAACGGAGCATTAAAACCTTTTACAGCACATGTATTTGAAGAAGGGAACATGAGCAATTAGATTTTACTGCCTAAAGGTACTCATACAAAAGGTGCCTATACACTAGACGATGTGTTCACTAAGTGATATCGTGAGCAATTTCCCTCACCCCGGCAGCTCCCCGGCACACCAGGGCACAATGTGTCACAAGAGCTATCGTGCCGATCTTTAGATCATGCAGGATAGGAGACAGATGCTGGGACGGACAGGGCTGGCAACAGAAATCACGGGGCCCGACCGTCTTTGGGTCGTGATCTGGGAATCGAGATTTTTGAACATGTTATATAGTCCCGATTCCCCAACCCCGCCGTTGAGGGAACCGGAAATTGCTGCTATAGTGACTAGATGAATGAGCCCCATAAGGGTAGCTCTGTAGGTGTCCCAAGAGTCTCAAAAGTGACAGCTTTCTCCTAACTTTTGGGGATTGTTATCAGTGGTGTAACTAAGGGGGGGTCCAGCAGGGCGCGGGCCCTGGGCGCCATCGTACCAGCGTTGCGGGGAGGATGCCGCCGGCTGCGGTCCAGGACACTAAGGTCGGTGTAGTGCTTAGTTTGGTCAGCACTACACACCGTAACATCCGCCGGCTGTGTGTTTGTTTTAATTAGCAGCAGGACCGGTGCCAGGCTTCCATGCGACCAACGCCGTCCGGTGCTGAATGGCCGCGCCCCTTCCTCCCCCTGTGCGCTTACCCAATAGTGCTAGCGGGAGGGTAGAGGGCAGGCACAGACAGGGAGCAGGGCTGCGCTCCGGGCGACGGACCTCCTAGTCTGTGCTTAGAGCTGGTGCCCGCCACTGATTAACAGTCAATGAGAGTCAGACAGACTCTCATTGGCTGCTGCGCACACTGCCGGAACGGGCTGGAGCTCACTCATGAACTCCATCTTCCGGCTCCTGCAGTGGGTAATGGGAGAGACGTCATGACGTCAAAAATGCTAAAGTACGAAACTAGCTACAGTACTCTGACAGTGAAAGTTGTATTAGTAGAATTAGTATATCCAATTATCTATATATCCCATTCATACTTACCGACTTTGTGTAAATCCTCTCCGGGAGCAGCTGGTGCAGGGCGGTTCGGGGGGTGGTGCTGGACTGTTGGTGTAATTAGGCCCCGCCCCTTTCTTGGAAAGGATAGCGATTCACAGGACTGCAATGAGGGGGCGGGGCCAAAAGACATGATTTGCGTCATTTAGTCCCGCCCCCTCTCTACGGACCCGCAAATTCCCCATCCTGCCCGTTTCACTAGGAATTGGGTAGGATGCTGGAGATCTGCCTACACTTCCAGGGGTGCGGGGGGCTACCAGAAAAATCAGGAGTCTCCTGCAACTTCCGTGTGTGTAGGCAATTATCATCCCACTGTAACGCAATAATTACACTTATTGTCAAACAACATATCTACATATGAGAGAATAGAAATAAAAATAATGATAAATTACTCACAGTTTCCCTTAAAATGTAGTATATACACACACACACATACACATACACACATACTACACACACATACACACACTTACTACACACACATACTACACATACACACATACATACTACACACATACATACTACACACACATACTACACATACTATATACACACACATACATACTACACACACATACTACAAATACACACATACTACACACACACAAGCTAAACACACATACTACATACACACATACTATACACACATACATACTACACATACACACATACATACTACACATACTACACAAACACACATACTACATAACATACACACATACTATACACACATACATACTACACATACATACTATACACACACATACTACACACATACATACTAAACACATACATACTACACACACACATATTACACATACAAACACATACTACACTCACACACATACTATACACACATATACCATACATACACACATACTTACATACTGCACACACACATACTATACACACACACACACACTTACATACTACACACACACATACTACACATACATATATACTTACATACTACACACACACATACTACACATACATACATACTACACATGCACACGTACTACACACACATACATACATACATACATACACCATACTTGCCTACTTTTTTTCTCTCTTCCCTGGAGAAGCCCGGATAATAGAAGCAGGAGAGTGGTGATGGGGGGCGGGGCCTGACTATTTGCGTCATCAAGCCCCGCCCTCTTGTGGTAAATTGCCACAATACTAAACACACACATACATGCTACACATACATACATACTACACACACATACTATACACACACATACATGCTACATATACATACATACTACACACACATACTACACATACATACATACATACATACTACACACACACACATACTACACACACATACATACTACACACACTACACCTACATACATACATACTACACACACATACATACTACACATACACACATACTACACATACATACATACTACACATACACACATACTACACACACATGCATAACATACACATACATACATACTTACACCATACTTGCCTCCTTTTTTTTCTCTTCCCGGGAGAAGCCCGAGGAAGAGAAGCAGGAGGGTGGTGATGGGAGGTGGGGCCTGACTATTCGCATCATCAAGCCCCACCCTCTTGTGGTAAATTGGCGCAATTGGCTCAAATGTAAACAGGAGGTGGGGCCAACTGACGTTTCATGAAGAATCGCATCATTAAGCTCTACCCCCGACACGGAATCTACAGAATCTCATAACAAACGCTTTAGGATAATGTAAATACTCTTCTTCAAGGTTGTCATTTGAAGGATTGGATTTTACCCCACTATATAATCTCAAAAATGCCACAAAAGTACTGCACCCCGTGCATGTTACTACTGCTGCTTAGTGCCAGGATCTCCTGCGCTTGTGTATGTCTCTGGGAAAATGGCGCCCATGTCTTATTCTTGGGGACATATCAACTGTGTATGTGCAAGTCACCGTGAAAATGGCAGCACTCTAGAGACTACACAGAGGCAAGTATAACTACATATGAGTGCAGGGTGTCTAGGGCCAGCGTGCACCGCGCACCCTGCACTCATTATAGATACGCCATTGCAGCAATCCTCGCAAAATACTGGTAATAACAAGGCCCCTAACTGCGTTCATGTGTAATAGATCAATTGTCACATCTTCCCTTCCCATCTGCCGCTGCAGGCACCCCGCCATCCCGTTACCTGCTGTCTGACCTCACACCCAATGTAAACACTCCCCCAGCTTTTATTACATGAAAACCATTATATATGCATTGTATGCAGGAGTTCTACAAATTACTTTTTATGCTGCTTTAACTTTTATTTTAAGTTTAATGGCCACTTAACACAAGAGAAAAAAACAACACACAAGAGGAATAAATGAACCTTACTGTATAACGTTTCAATAATTTCCCTTCCTTTCCAGCGGCAAAACAATATTTACTTTTAGCAATAACCACAAGAGGCTAAATTATAATTACACACTGCAGTCAGTGCAATATGTGTTATACCACAACACCTCATTACATGAATCACAATCTACTCTCCGATATTGCTCAATAATAGCACATTGTACTTACTGCTAAAAGGTCTGTAGAACCCCCCAATAATGTAGGCGGCTGATATGAGTCATATTTCAGTTCTTAAAAGATTAAAACGACTGCAGGGGTGAGCAGAAGTGATTCCGCACCCTGCATCTTGTACAAAATATGTGTGTGTATATCTGGAATACGTTTAATGAACACTTCATAAAGTGCCCAATAACAGGATATAGTAATATAATAATCACTTATAAGACTTGGCGCAGTTTGCACGGCTGTAGGCGGGATGTGCATGCTGAGTATGTGTATACAGTGAGCATATAGTTTACGGACTGATATATGATGTTACATATAATACATGGAATTGGTATGTAATGCCAGCGGCTGTTTATCGAAATCCTGACTGCAGCAGGTAAGTACCCTAACCCTCTCCTCTCCCTACCCTAACCCTCCCTTAGTGGTGCCTAACCCTAACCTCCCCCCCTAGTGCCTAACCCTAACCCCCCCGCCCCGTTAGTGCCTAAACTTAACCCCCCCTCTCCGCACCCTAAACCTAATCCCCCCAGGGGGGTGCCTAACCTTAACCCCCCCCTAACCACCCTTTCCCTACCCTAACCCTCCTGGGGGGTGCCTAACCCTAAGTCCCCCCAGGAGTCCCTAAACCCAACCCAACCGCCCCCCTTCCCGTGCAGCTAAATACTAAAACACCTGCCTTACCTTTTTCGGTATGCCGCGGTGTCAGGATTTTGTAGTGGGGCTACTGATAGGCGTCAGGATTTCAACGCCTATCTTTAGTCTTATGTCGGGATGTCAGGGTCGAGATATCGTCAGGCGGGATAGCGCCCGCCGGTATCCCAACTACATCCCATAATACATTACTGTTATTCTCTTGCTATGTGCAATCAGATAACACAGATGTCTGGGTGTACCTGCTAATGGGGGGTTTTACAGGCATTTTTTTTTCACCCAGATATTGAGGTACTGTAGTGCCCACACCAAATTCTGTATAACAGACTTTAGTGCCCACACCAAATTCTGAATAGCAGACTGTAGTGCCCACACCAGATCCTGTATAACACCCTGATTATATCTTCACTTCTGTTAGATTAAGCTGCAATCTTTAGATTACTCCAATTGTGAATAAGAAACATCTCACTCCTGCAAACATTTCATATACTGAATATAAACAAAAAGATTAAGTTACATCTACAGTATAGTACTTAATCATATACTTAACTAGCGGATCTCTAAACAAAATAGATACACTCTAAACACATCTTAATATAGTCCACACAACACCATAAACCACATAGCAATAACATATGGCAGTGGATACGCTGTATAGTTACAGTGTGCAAGAAATAGGAAGACGAAATCATGTTTCTATTAGCCAGAGAATTATATGATAAGGGCATGGTCGGGCCCTTATATTATTTTCCATAGACAAAAAACCTTACGGTTTCACATGTCCCATTAAGGCTTCTTAGACATGATCTGAAATTTCACAAAACCTACTGAATTTCTGCCACTCAAACCAAAAAAATCAATGAAATTCCGATCATTATGGCTGACGCCGTAATAGACGTGTTCCTTACGCAATAGAGATATGGTATGCCATCACGCCCTGTGGTTAACTGCAGACAGCACTCTCACAGTGTGAGATTGCTGTCACTCGCAAAATGGTGGAGCTGCTAATTCACAGATTTATGTGCGTGTGTTGTTCAGGTTCAGGCATTGTGTTGTACAAAAAAATAACAACGATCATTAGGTGCCAGTGTGCCACCAGTAATAGAAGCTCTGGGCATAAGACCAGAAAAGCCACGTCTTGGTTGTGGAATTATTTTAACCCAAATCCTGACAACAGTTGTGAAGGCATCTGTACCATTTGGGAAGCCAAAGTTAGCAGAGGAAGGGACGTTAACCATCTAGGCACCTCCTCCCTGTTATGTCATTTGCAGCGAGTTCATGCAATTTATTTAACAAAATTATAATAATTTGTAAAATAATAACAAGCAGTCCAGTATCAGCTACCAGCAGTTTGGACCAGTACATGCAATATCCCCCACCAACACTCTCATCATCAACCTCCTCCTTAATGAATGGAGGTAGTCCTTCCAAAAAATTGCTTTGTGGGGGCCCAAACAATGCAAGGACTTCAGCCACAAAAGTGTCAGTCCCTGTCGCTATTTTTAGGAAAAATGGTAGGGAATTGTTCTGGGACCACTGCGGCACCCCTACCCGACCCCCCCCCCCAATTACTAATTAAGCAATTGGAAGTTTCAATTAGATTAATTAGACAGTAGTTACTCAACTTCCATAAGCAGTGTCTTTTTCCTCCAGCATCGGGATCCAGTCTACTGCAGCAGCCGTGTGTGTAAGTAGGTGTGTGACCCTGGGCATGTGTAACCCCCCCCGGAGGCAGCAGCAGGGAGAACATCCCAGCAGCCCCCTCCCCTCCCGGCAGTCCCCTTGCCTCCCTGCAGCCCTTTTCAGTGCAAAGATGGAGGGTAGACGACCGGGAGCCGCGGAGTCCACCGGGCTGGTAGGTATCTTTTTTATTTTCTTCTTGCCCCGTGGGGTTTTCTAAGCAGAAAACCCAGTCTGCATTTTTTTTCTAAATTGGATACTGCAGGTATCGGAAGTGTGCATACCCGCAGTAATCCAAAATTGTGTGCGAGGTCCACAAGGTTTTTTGCAGTGAAAGCCCCGCGTTCAATTGAATACTACCCCAAGCTGTGCTGCTGGAGGTAGAGGAGTGGCCTGCACCCGCTGTAACAAGCTTCTAATGTGTCGCTTGTGTAGGAAGTCCGGGCGAGGGCCCCTTTTCCCCCGAATGCACCAGCGCCACCGGGGAACAGACCCCGCTTCGCCAGGCGTGCCAATGTGGTGTGGCGTGTCATCACTGGGCGTCGTGGCGGACCAATTATTTAAGCCGCCGCGTGCAGCCCATCTGGGTTAGGGTTCAGGCACCGCCGGAAGAGGAGGTCAGGACGCAGACGGATACCGAGGACAGCGGAGGCATCGCGGGGAAGAATGCAGGCGCAACCGGCTGACAAGGTAAGCCCTCAGTGAGGCCCTTTTTGGTGTGGTTTCTCTTTGCCTATTGTGCTCCCATCCACTGTACCACAACCATGCGGTTTTAGGCCGAGGCCCGCAGTGTCACTTGACCCCCATTGTTAGTTAGGCCACAGGGCCTGAGCACACAGGGCACTAGGCCACCACTGTTACTTGACCCCCATTGTTAGGCAGGCCACTGGGCCTGAGTGTATCGGGCACTAGACCCCATTGTTCTGTGTACAGGTCAGCGTTAGGCCGTGGGCATTGTTATTGCTCGGTGCTAGGCCGTAGGCTGTGTATAGGTCGGCGCTAGGCCGTGGGCAATGATATTGCGCTAGACCGTAGGTTAGTGGTAAGTCAGCGCTAGGCTGTGTGCCTGATTCCTCCAGCTAGGTTGGCGTCAGGTCGGAGCGGGGAAGTCCCGGGGGTAGCTTGTCCGACCCGGGTAAGCAGACAGTAGCGGACAGTAGGCCACGTCCAGCCCTGTCCATGGCCCCAGGATCCGGCTAGAACCCCATCCCCCACAGTCAGACACCCATTAAAGGTAGGCTGTGGTGAGGTACCCGTTTAGTGTTAGGTTCTGCAATTGTATTTTGGGTTGTCTAACACTGTTACTGCATTGTTGGAGAATCTGGGTATAACAGGATAAGGGAGTGCGCTACATTCAGACTGCGTTGTCATTCACCGGGTCAGCTAGAGTTGGGGGCCCAGGTGTGCATGGTTAGTCAGGTTATTGCGAGCGGCACACGCTAGGGAAAGAGGTCAGGTTATCGCAGCTGTGGGGTTGGGGTTGTCGTGTGCTCCTTTGCCGAGATCAGGACCATTCGCCCACCAAGAAGACAAGAGTACACTCGGTGAGCGCAATCTGTATTTTGTATTTGTGTTGTGTGTCGTCCCTTCTTCCCTCTTTCGGCGCTTTCGCTCGCGTCGCACCCCTGTCCCTGGCACGTGGGTGTAACCAGTCTGAGGCCAAAAGTGCCATTGAAGGTCTGCTATTATTGCAGCGTCCGGGTCCCTCCCAGAGGCTCAGCATGTCCGCCTTCTCTTGCAGGGTAGACCGTCACCGGCCGCGTCCCGCCCACGGACGCCCCGGCACCCACCTTTCACACTAGCCTGAGAGAATTTGGCTCAATCTGTAAAAATAAGCTCTAATAGTATAAAACACACACGCTCACCAAAATGAATAATTTAAAAACAATATTCTGATCACACAAAACCTTAATGACCTATAAATAAATACTAATAGCGCACTGACCTGGTGCATTTTTCCCATTCCAATTCCTATGTACTTAATGAATATATCACGTCTTCTAATGGTGGGGGAGCTTCGCACGTGGGGGACTAATAAGGTGTCACATAGGGGCAAGCTCATACACTCAGCAAGCTTAAAGTGCAATTTAGGAGCATTTAATTGTGACTTTCATGCCCCGTGGTTTTAAATATATCTTTCTCATCTGGTTCCAGGAGCACTGAGCTCTTAAACCTGTCATCGGCATCGGATAGCGCTATCCAGCTGCAGCTATTTACAGGAACATCTGCTTCGTGTACAAAGCTGACGTCAGACTTCACTTCCAAGCTGATCATACGGCCCTGCCAAAATGCAGAGTCACAGCAGGCTCCACCCTGAGACCTTTTGTATCATCGCGTCCCTCCAAATGATGGATTAACTCTTACCGTCAGGCCTCTTCAATTGAGCACCGCAAAATTTATGGGAATAAAGAGAAGACTTGACCCCAATCCCATTATTGCCGAGGGGAAGGAAGTCAAAGCCAAACCTGCTCAGAACAGCGTCCACCTCTGTTAGTTAGGAATCGGTATGAAATACCGCCGGCCGCAAGGCGGCAGCGGCAGCCCGACAGCGCTGGAAATCCCGATCGTCCCTAGGTAAGTACTAACTAACCTAACCTACCCCCTAACCCTCCCTTAGGGATGTCTAACCCTAACCTCCCCCCCAAGTTCCTAACCCTAATCCCCCCTCTAAGTGCCTAAACCTAACCCCCCCCTTCCCTGCTGCCTAAACCTAAGTCCCCCGGGGGGGTGATTAACCCTAACCCTCCCTCCCCCTAGCCTAACCCTAACCCTCCCGGGGGGGTGCCTAACCCTAAGTCCCCCCCCGGGAACCCTAAACCTAACCCTCCCCCCCGCGGCTGCCCGCTCCCGGCGCCCGGCATCCCTTCAATCGGGATGCCGGGCAAAATGAGCGGCGTCTACATCTAGACGCTGGGCATGTCACCCTCGCCGGGATATGACAGTCGGGAAGCCGGCTGTCGGTAAAATGTCAGCCGGCTTCCCGATTGCATCTCGCTAGTTATTAGGCCCCGTGGAATAAAAACTTGCTTAGTCACCAGTGTTTTCATGGACAGTAATACAGGACCTCATTCAGAGTCGGTCGTTGCGACCGCACGGTCGTACGCCACCAATGTTCGCTAAACTGCGCATGCGTAAAGTTCGCAATGTGCGTGCGCAAACTAGCTCTTATGATCAGAAATTTCTCTCTCCTTGAACACAGCCAGGTCGGTAGTTTGAGTGACAGGATGAGGCGTTTGTGGGTGGTAACAGGGGAAGGTGCTTGAAAACGGGGGGTGTGGAGATCCGAACGCAGGCGTGCCTAATCATGCGAACGGCGTTTAATGGGAGTGCATAATTAACAAAGTAGCGTCATGGCACACGTGACATGGGAGGTTTTTACACTGACATGATCGTTATGCTTAAGAGAGGGTATGGTCAACCTTAAGCTCTACGACCAGCTCCGATGGTTCCCGATGCTCGCGATTAATCCTTATATCCCAGGAGAGTGTTGTGATCGAGAAGGGGGCGTTATTTAGTCTTACGGCCGCTTCTTACCCTCAGTTGTTCAGTTAACGATCTCATCTTAGGACCGCAACTTGAGATCGCTTAATTTGCATATCCGGCCCCTTTCCCCTACGACTGTGCGGCCGCAACGACCGACTCTGAATGAGGTCCTCAGTCCCCAATCGGACAAGGGAATGCTAGAAGATTTTCAAATCTGCAAACTGTTTGCCAGGTTCGGGAATATGAAAATGTTGGCACATTCCCCGCTATAACCTGGTGTCACCCCATCTCTCTCTATAGAGAGACTGTAAATTCAGCAACATTTCCAAACACGATGCTTGATGGCATCCCATGGAGAGGCAAGCTCAAAGACCATACATCCGGGAACATTGCACCTATATGATTCCAACTGCCAGGCCATAGCCGGGGCTTGGCGTGCGCAAGATTCTGCTGATATGGTCATCGCTATGCCAGGCTATTTACTGCTTACACCTGATCAAAGGGACATTAACACAGTCTATGATTTGGCCACCTACTTTACAGATAAAATTGATGCCACTCATAGAGTTACCACCTCACACCAGATCCCGCACGCCTGGCCAACTTCTCCTACATTCTCCAATCGGTCCTCTGCTCTGTCTCCCCAGTGACCAAGGACAAAGTCTGCCATCAGCTCACCCTGCAACCTTTGCTCCCCACCCTATCACCCCACCCGACTTCTCCGCTCCCTCTTCCCAACTGTATTCCTGCCCCTAACTCACCTCTTCAGTGGGTCATTCTCCACTGTCACATTCCCACCCTCCATTAAAGGTTCAACACACGCTTACCTCCCCAATCCTAAAGAAACTATCTCTCGGCCCAGCCTTGCTCCCCAGCTGTCACCCCATTTATATGTTCAAGCGAATTGTGTACAACAGCCTATCGTACAAGGGGGATATTCATCAGATCTTGGAGAGATATCAAGTTGAGAGAGATAAAGTACCAACCACAGCCTGTAACATGGCAGTTAGGAGCTGACTGGCTGGTACTTTCTCTCTCCCCTAGGCTTTATTCGATCTCCCCCACAATTCTTTACAGGATCACTTATGACCTATTGAACCTATCCTTCAGTATATCACCTTTGGCACCCCCTCCACTCACACTATATATTGGGGTCCCACAATACCCTGTCTTTGGTCCTCTGCTTATTCCTCGCATCCAGTCACGTTACTTATCCACCTGTCACATATGTCTAGTAAACACCCTGTCACGCTCAGGCTATGCTTACCCTCTGCTGAGGGATTGGAAGACGTGGACACAAGTTGGGAAAGGAACCGGAGGCGAGGGGTTTGGATAAATTACTTCCTCATCCACTAGTACCGGATGTTGGCTAGACCTGACCAAAGGCGCGGAGTCAAAATTACTGGGAGGTGTTCACCAGTGACCACTCCAAGCAGGATTTGGGTTTAAGCTGTACCCAGCAAGCAGGTCGCGGCCCATTGGTCAGGTATCCAGCACAAGTGGGAAATGGAAGAACACTATCACAGGGAAAGTACAGAAGAATGATACTGGAAGTTTGTACTGGGGTGAGGTATTGAGTACACAGTCTGTTGATCCAGACGCAAGGCTGACACAGGAGAATGGCACTAGGAGATGGTACTTGGATGACGTACTAAGTACATACGCTGTGGCTTCAGACACAGAACTGGCACAGGAGAATGCAATGATTAGATGGTACTTGGATGATGTACTAAGTGCACACACTGTGGCTTCAGATGCAGAACTGGCACAGGAGAATGGCACTAGGAGATGGTACTTGGATGACGTACTAAGTACACACACTGTGGCTTCAGATGCAGAACTGGAACAGGAGAATGGTATGATAAGATGGTACTTGGATGATGTACTAAGTACACACACTGTGGCTTCAGACGCAGAACTGGCACAGGAGAATGCAATGATGAGATGGTATTTGGATGACGTACTAAGTACACACACAGTGGCTTCAGACGCCGAACTGGCACAGGAGAATGGTATGATGAGATGGTACTTGGATGACGTACTAAGAACACACACTGTCACTTCAGACGCAGAACTGGCACAGGAGAATGGTATGATGAGATGGTACTTGGATGATGTACTAAGTACACACACTGTGGCTTCAGACGCAGAACTGGCACAGGAGAATGGCACTAGGAGATGGTACTTGGATGACGTACTAAGTACACACACTGTGGCTTCAGATGCAGAACTGGCACAGGAGAATGGTATGATAAGATGGTACTTGGATGATGTACCAAGTACACACACTGTGGCTTCAGACGCAGAACTGGCACAGGAGAATGCAATGATGAGATGGCATTTGGATGATGTACTAAGTGCACACACTGTGGCTTCAGACGCAGAACTGGCACAGGAGAATGGTATGATGAGATGGTACTTGGATGACGTACTAAGTTCACACACTGTGGCTTCAGATGCAGAACTGGCACAGGAGAATGGTATGATGAGATGGTACTTGTATGACGTACTAAGTACACACACTGTGGCTTCAGACGCAGAACTGGCACAGGAGAATGGTATGATGAGATGGTACTTGTATGACGTACTAAGTACACACACTGTGGCTTCAGACGCAGAACTGGCACAGGAGAATGGTATGATGAGATGGTACTTGGATGACATACTAAGTACACACACTGTGGCTTCAGACGCAGAACTGGCACAGGAGAATGGTATGATGAGATGTACTTGTATGACATACTAAGCACACACACAGTGCTTCAGATGCAGAACTGGCACAGGAGAATGGTATGATGAGATGGTACTTGTATGACGTACTAAGTACACACACTGTGGCTTCAGACGCAGAACTGGCACAGGAGATTACTCTGAGATTGTACTCAGAAGACGTACTGAGCACGCACACTGTGGATAAACACTAGTAGCAATGGACCTGGAACCCTGCAACAGCAAGTATTCACAGGAAGTAACAACGTTGTACAGGCAATATTCTGTTGTCCAGAGCCCGGCTAAATACCCTAAGGTAGCAGTCCATTGGAGGATAGTGTCAGCTGACAGCAAGCAATGCTACCATTGGGTAAAGGGCTAATCAGGATATAGACTGTCATGGCTTCGTCCATGACGGTAATCGCAGAAGCCCATCATCTCCCACCTTGCCTACTGTAACTTCCTCCTATCTGGTAATACCAGTACCCATTTATCCCCATGGCAGTATGCACTAAACGCTGCAGCAAGACTGATCTCCCTCTCTCGCTGCTATACATCCGCACCATGCTGCAAACACTTACAATGGATCCTCAAATATTATTTTCTTAGATCTACCTCTGATTTCTACCTCAGCTTGTCTCTAATAACCACCTCTAGTCCCAGCCTAAAAGACTTCTCCCGTGCTGCACCTTCATGCTGCCAGGCTCCAGTTCCTACACATCCCAGTGTTGCTGTATTGTACAGAGTTCTGGCGAATGTGGAGGGCATTGGGTTACCCAGAGCTTATGGTCATGTATGTGAAACCAGCCTGAGATGACGTGTGCTGTGTGGCGTGGGACGTTATCCTGCTGGACGCCTCAGTGTCTAAGGGGTCTATTTACTAAGCAGTGTTAAGAGACAGAGTGAAAAGTGATAAGGTGCCAGCCAATCAGCTCTCAACTGTCATCTCACAGGCTGTGTTTGAAAAATGACAGTTGGGAGCTGATTGGCTGGCACCTTATCACTTTTCAATCTGTCTTCTAACACTGCTTAGTAAACAGACACCCTCAAGCTGATAAGCGCTGTAAACTGAGATGCCGGCTGGGAGTTGCACAGCATCAGCTGACTGGGGTCACAGGGGCCAGGCGCCGATCCCTGGCTCCAGCAGCGTGCAGGTAAGTTTTAGCTTATTATTTTCTTTTTAACTTATTCTTATTCTCTTCAGTGATCAGTCTGTGGTCCATTTAGACACACATGGCTGATTACAGATCTGAGCTCTGTTCTGGCTGCCTTAGCAGAGCTGGAGTGGGGGATACGGAAGGGAAGCCATAATAACTCCATATGAAGATAGCTTTATTATCATAGGGCTCCTTCCGCTATTTTTTTTTACAATTTTTTGATAAATTTGGACAGACCACATTTTACATTACAAGTATCAGAAATGCGATCTGCTTATTAAAAAAAAAACATATATGCGAATTTAAGGGTTTGGAGGAGAATTATGCAATTTATCTTCAAAAAGCCGTTTCATATATTTAGGTGATACTAAAATAATGTGAAAAGGGTGTGAATGTGAAAAATAATGTCTTCAGAGTCTCCAACTGCGGCAGGTTGCTCTCTCTGTCCGCGCCGGCTCCTGCATAGTGTTAGTGCAGGCGGGTCCGGCGTTCCACGTGCTAAGTCTTTGCAGCCATGTTCTTCCACATCAGCTGACTGCAGTTTAACCAATTGGAATCTTGTTCCTGGTCTTTCTGTGCCCTCAGCCAATCAGCAGCAACCAGCCTCTATGATGGGACTTCCAGTGGAGTTGGCAGATTGCCAGGGCAACAAGTTTCACAGCCCTTAGCGTGAGCTCTGTCTCTGTGCTTCTCAGGGTGACCATACTGCGACTTTGTTGCCCGTATTAGTATCCAGACTCAAATAGCTGTACCAGCCCGGTGTCCATCCAAAGTCTTATCGGGTGTAGGCTATTTTTTTTTTTAAGCCTGCACCCCAAAACCCCAATTCTGCACTTTTTTTTGCCAGCAAAACACTGGAGAATAGTTATACCCGTTTCTTTACAAAGACTTTTCGCACCGGCGAAAAGTCTTTGAAGTTGAATACAGGGATAATGCAAACAGGCAAATATGACGTCATATCGCCGATAATGAGTTTTCGCTTCCAATTGAATACTGCCCTTAGTTCCCTTTGAGTGGCAGTCGCTTCTACAGCCAATAGCTTGTTAGCTAGGGGGAGGGTTACGGTATCTTACTTAAGTGGCTGGATCTACTTCCTCTTCGATTGCAGATTTCCCCGTCCTCCCTTCCCTGTATTTGTTCCCGATACTATTGTGCGCGGTTGGCGTGTTTTGTGTTTGTCGTGTGTTTAAGTTCTAACTTCTGCTTTTCCGATGAGGCACAGCTTAGGTTATTACATAAATAAAAGTTGTGACCTTTTAACTCCATCCTTATTGTCCATGACGTTACTTTATTAGGGATATATTTATTGTTAATTAGCATGATAGGGGTTTATTATTAAAGCTAATATTATTCTCGAGTCTCTCAGATATTAGAAGACTGCTAGATAACTCAAAATAGGGGAACACCCCATAGGGGGTGCGCGTTGTGTCCAGACGCCCATTCTGTGCTGCATTTGCACATTAATGCCCCCAATGTGGCCCCCAAAACACCATCCTGGACACACAAATGACTCTTGCTTCCAATTTACTCCTTGATGCGATATTTTATTCAGTAGGGATCATACATAATAAAACATGTTACAGACCCTCCAACATGACCCGTTCCATTAGGTACACAGTGCTCTGCTCCTGGACTTTCTTATTAATGTATGATAGCAGTCACCTGTGATGAAACACCTGTCTCATCAATTACCTAGTTCAACACAGGTGACTGCAATCATAACATAGGTGGGAAGCCCAGGAGCAGAGCGTTTTGTATCTCATGGAACGGGTCATGTTAGAGGGTAGGATGTTATATAGCTTACATGATATTCCCATGCAATACGACACAAATCTTAATGATTTCATGCCTTTATGTTAGTGGATAAAGTTTCTGTACTGTATTTATCTTAGAGAACATTTGCGTTGAGCTGAGCTGAATGTACAGATAAATTCCCGGGAAAAGCTTTGTACGGCGACGTATAGGAATGTTAGCTTTATGCTAAGCGATATTTTATGAAGCCATAGCTGGAAACATAACATAATGTATTTACTCGGGACCCTCAGGGACGTCTAGTGATGTCTTATCTCTACATGTGGTTTGAGTTATGAGGCCGATGTGACATCTCCTATGATCCATGTGGAAGAGATGGAGAACAAAATGCCTGTTACATGTGATAGATTATTGTAGATCACCACATGAAAATAATATATGTGATATGTCTTTCACAGAAGCATGCTTACGGAGCTTGTTACATACAGTACAGAGGCAATTAGCCATCATCAACATGTAATAGTAAATTCAAGAAAGCTGATGCGCACTGAGGTAATTTCTGTTGTAAATATTTAATACCGGGGGCGGGATGCACTAAATGGAAAATGCGAGATAAACCCCGTTTCCGGGGTTTTACCGCATTTTCCATACGCACTATTGGCTGGCCGCCGTGGCTCTGATGCAGAGGGTAACGCCCTATAGACGCCTATGGGCTTCAACCACATCGTGCTGGTATGATGGATCCAATCGGATCCCTCCCAGCATGTCCCGCGGGCACCGCGTTACTCTGTGCATGCACAGAAGGACTACCGGATCAGAAACCCAGAAGACCAGGGCACATCTCTGATCGCCAAGGACAGCTCTTATCGGAAGAGCTGTCCTTAGCGGCACTGATCACATGTATTAGTACATATTTCCAAGCGCGCAATGTCGCCACATTTTGAGAAAGTCTGAATCAGCTCCTTTGTATTTATTTGCAAATTATGCCCGAAATACTGCAATCAATTAAAAATGAACTTTTATCCATTTAGGGAAAGTTGGACAATGAAAGGAGATGTCTGATTGGCTGCTGTGGTCTAGTGCACATTTTGCATTTTAGAGCCGTATTCAATTAGAGCGGATCCGCGATACTTTTCCGCCTCCCAGACTTTTCGACTACATCATGTATTTTGTAGGCTTAAAAGTATTGCGGCCGTGCCCGCTTTACCCCGTATTCAATATGGAAGTACGCGAAAACGAGACCCGGCGAAACTTGAACAGACGGAAAGTCATGTCAGATTTGGGGAAATCAGCCTGACACCCCCCAAAAGATGCTCTGACATGGGGATTCCCTATGGTACCCCCCGATTTGGCATGCTGAAGGTATTTGGTGTTTTTAACGGGCTCAATAGCTGCTAAATAGCGTTTTTCTATACCTGATGCAGAATAGTATTCAGGAGTATTTTTTCCTGAAAATAACTTATCCCAGCAAATTTGGGGTACTTGAAAATGGGGGTCAGCATATTTTAAAGTTGCAAAAGTTACGTTGAAAAAATCGTGAAAAATCCACCTGCCGCAAGCACCTGCAAAGTAAGAAACACTTGGGGCATACTTGGAGACCCCCTTAGAGTCTAGTGCGCTAGTTTTTATGTTTGTCCCCCAACTTTTTTTTTTTTTTGCCCCCAAATCAAAGTGATTTTTTGGGGTGTCCTTAAGTGTTTTTTTTTATTTCTTAACACAGTTTACCTTTGGGGGACTGTCTGAAGGCTGCACGGGGGTTCCCGCAACGTTGCACCCCAAAACCCCAATTCTGCACTTTTTTCCATCTGCCATTCATAGGCGAAACGTCTTTCAAATTGAATACGGAGTAAAACCAAAACAGGCGAAAGTGATGTCATCGGCGAAAAGTTTTCGCCAAATACATGCGAAAACGGCTTTTCGCTTCCAATTGAATACGGCCCTTAGATGCAATCTTAGTGAATGAGCCCTTGTTGGAACGTTTTATAACGTGTTTTTTTTCTACTTCCGTGCACCTGCCTCATCTTGCAGCACTCTTGCGCTAGGGAACAGATGTCTTCCTCACAGTTTTGGAAACATTAACCCAAGTATCTGGATATCAGACACGGTCAGACCCCTCCTTTACCTCCCACCTGCAACAAGACTGGCATGTACTATGCCACTAATGTGGCACCGGCACAGATTGATTTGTGACTTGACCCCATCAGAAGCTCCTAGATGATGATCAGTTCCCACCACTTATAGGACCTCATTCAGAGGCGGTCGTTAGTTGCAAGCGGTCGCACAGAATCAGGGCGGCCGCTTGCATCCTGAACATCAACATCGACAGCCGCCCCTTTGGTAACGAGCTCCGGAGCGACAGAGTTCCTCTGTCGCTCCGGGGCTTGCGCTCACGCGCAGTGCGGCCGCTGCGCGTGCACAGGCCAAACCATCGAGTCGGTTACGAGCGCATCAGCGCTCGCGACCGACTCTGAATGAGGTCCATAGTCCTAACCGCACATGAGTATAATCCAATACTGCCAAGCATCGAAGCCCTATGTTAGGATCACAGAATCACTCCTGTAGGGGGCGCTGTAATCACCTATCTGTGGGACAGAGCAGACACAGACAGACCCCTAAAGGCGTTCATTGGGTTAATTAAAGCACTGTTACTGCTAGGTCAATACCTGGAACTTCTTATATTTATAAGATAATATATTTACAGTATGATCACTCAGACCCACAACTTCATGGTATATTATAATGGTGCATGTTATTCTTGCCGTCTTTCTACAGCAAAATGTAACATAAATATACAGTAGTATGTAGTTCAGATATTTTATTTTAAAGGACCATCGATTTGCTGGTGAAACACAGATATTCGCACAAACTCCAAAATTCCCAAAACACTTCTCTCGTCTCTAGTATCACGTAACACAGAGGGGGAGAGTGGACCGACAAAGTTTTTGCCATAATTATTTTATTCTATTAATACAGTTAGTATATAGCGGTTTTGTATTTTTGTCTGCCTCAGTGTAATATGTATAAAACGTTTCGTCATATGTGGTAGAGGTCGGTAGGGTTTGTGGGGTGTGATACAAAGGGCAAACTAATAATAACATAAGCCAAGAACGTCCTGTACTGTCATGATTAGTAAAAGAAACAAGCAGGACACGATATTTATGCTATAGATTTACAAAATGTGCTTTCCATCCCCTGTCTGCTGGCCGCCTCGCGCCGAGGATGTGATTTTGTGTTTTTTTTACTTCAGTCGTCGGCCGACTCATTGGACGTTTTACATTGACAGCACTATCGACTTAATATGTTAACACTTTGGGCCCAGTGTTGTGATTGAATCCGTTTGCTTAAAAAGTTCGGAGAACACAATGTGTAATTAGCTGCCCCTCTGTTGGGACTTTATTTAGCTACGCTGGAACAAATTATCGCATTTTGCTGCCTAAAACAAAAAACAATTATATTTTCTGCAAGGGAGACTTTCTGGTGGACTTGGAGCATGTTCCCCCAGTTGTAAATAAGAGCCGCTAACATTGTTATTCGTATTCTTCTGCCGCGGTGAAAAGGCTGCATTAACGCGGCATCCGCTCCGCAGAACTAAGGGCTAAAGGTTAATTTTCAGTTTGGGGTGGGATTCTGTAAGTTCTATATACTGTAGCCACATAATATTACTTAGCTGCGGCTGAGTGTTTTACCTGTCCTGGAGGGGCCCTCAGATGTTGGAAATGAGACAGGGGAGTAAGGAGGACCTTGCTGGACACTCACTGATTTGGTCGATGCTTTGGGTACTCAGGTAAGTAATATTGGGTCTGTTTCCGAGTCGATGCGGAAGTGCATGCAGTAACGTCTATTGTCGGGTGCCCGTCTACGGCAAATGCCACTACAAACTCCTTCCCTTGTGCACATCCGTGCAGCCTAATACGTAAGGACTGAGGGCCTGATTCAGACCCGCTCGCAAGCGGGTCGATGGTTGTGCATTGCGCACGCCACATGTGCACAAGCCCCGGAGCGAGTGAGAACTTCACTCACTCCAGGGCTCGCTACAAACGGGGCGGTTGTCGATGTTGATTGACAGCTCGCCCCCGTTTTGTAGGCGGGTAGGGGGGGTGGCTGGCCAAACGGAGGCGTCCCCAAAGGAATGCCTGCCGTTTGAGGGCGGTCCTACTGACATCACCTGATTCAAAACGAGCGCTCGCTTTTTATGAGCGGCTCTGAATAAGGGCCTGAGACTCTGGGCCTGATTCAGAGCCGCTCACAAAAAGCGAGCGCACGCTCTGAATCAGGGAGGCCACTTTTTCGAAAAAAAATCGGCCTCCTGGCTGCTCGCTAAGCTGTGGGTGACCCGCACTTACCCGCCCGCTGCAGTGCCTCTGGCTCCGGTGTCTGCTGGGACCTGTGTTCTCCCAGCAGACCACAGTACAGTTTAGAAAAAAAATTAAAAAAATTTCTAAACTTTATTGTGTTCTGCTGGGAGAACACAGTGGGCCTGATTCAGAGCCGCTCACAAAAAGCGAGCGCTCGCTCTGAATCAGGGCGGCCGCTTTGTTTTAACAAACCCGGCCTCCTGGCTGCTCGCTAAGCTGTGGGTGACCTCCCACAGCTTTAGTGAGCGGCCAGGTGATGGTCGCGATGGTCGGGCTTGCAACCATCGGGCTTGCGACGAGACCCTTGTGGTAGGGTCTCATCTGCTGCAAGCCCCAGTGAGCTTCCGGCTCTAATAGAGCCGGAAGCTCACTACTGACATCACTTGACAGCTGCCCCATTTGTAGCGAGCCCCGTGGCGAGTGACTTTCTCACTCGCTACGGGGCTTGCGCATGCACGCTGCGCACGCCCATTGCGCATGCTGCTGAATCAGGCCCTCTGACTCTTAGCATCCATGCACGCTTTAATACAGATTTGTGCTTCTTATACATCATTATCGGTCAATGCCGATACCCACACCAATGGTTTTAACTGCGCATGTGTCTAGGATGCTAAAAAGTCACACAACACATATGTCCCACGGTATTTGCGTACAGAGGAGACTGAAATGTATTTGGAAATATATACGGTGACTGGGAGGTGGATAATCAGACGCACGGAGATGCACCGTTATCTGGGCGTGCCGCGGTAGTGTCGCTGAAGTGGTTACGGACTGAGGTGCTTAATCGCTTACATTGGAAGCCATACACAGAAGGAAAGTCTGCACCTAGCGCGGTGCATGTATCGATGTGGCGTCTGGTGGTGCACAGCTGCCGTATAATCCCACTCTCCCTAACACAACCAGGGGTCTCTCTTTGCCCAGGACGGTTGCTTAGTGGCAGAAGCACCTACTGGAGGCACAGTGGAGTCCGGAGCCTGGCTCGTAGGAGATGTCATACCCTTTGGTATCATATCATTGTATATTCTGTACTTGTATTATTATCCCTACAATGTACAGGACGCGTCATATGTTGGCGCTGAATAATGTGTAATAATAATACTATTAGTAATACTGCAACAGTGAGGTTATTCCTCCATCACCCCAAACACTCTAGAAGGACAAGTTGCCCCTCTGCATTACACCTAGGAGTGGAGACTGGTCTCTGTATGTAATTCTCTGGGTTCAGATGAGCAAAGTGGGGAGATGAGGGGGTTATGTCATAGCTACAGGATACATTAATCAGCCTGGAAAATAAACTTCAATGACAGACACTGAGGACCCGATTCAGAGCCGCTCGCTAGATGCGAGCGCTCGCCCCCAGCGCATGCAAATTTGGCAAAAGTGATTGCATGGCAGGCGCTTGCTCGAAAAGGCATAAGCACGCCCACTTTGCCTGGACGAGTGATCACTTTGTGTGTGCAGACGCCCATTAGTGTATGTAGAGACGCCCAGTAGCGCACGTCATCTCCAGGAAGTGTATTAAAACATTGGTACATCGAGGACCATCGGAAGGGGCTCGCAGCGCTTGTGGTTGCCTTACCCTACCGCAAGCACTGCGAGGTCTGCTGTGTAGAAAACAGGCATGTGACGTGTTCTATGACGCTGTCTGATAATTATGCACGCCTTAGAAACGGCGTTGCTACACTCAGGCACGCCTGCGTTCGCACCTCCACTCCCCCATTATTAGTGTCCTGCCACTGTTACCACCCACAAACGGCCTCTCCTGCCACTCATTCCACTAGGCTGTCTTTGCTGGGCGAGCCAGCGGATTGCAATTGCTCCGAGTAGTTCGCGCACGCAATTTGCACTGAATTGCGTCATTGTAGCCACGCACCCCGCTTTACAATGCCGGTAATGTCGGCATTGTAAAGCGGGGGGCGGTGATGATACGATCGCGCCGGCATGCCCCACACCGC
Source organism: Taudactylus pleione (assembly GCA_031769625.1). Lineage (NCBI taxonomy): Eukaryota > Metazoa > Chordata > Amphibia > Anura > Myobatrachidae > Taudactylus > Taudactylus pleione. Next base: position 1,559,060 of record JAUIMM010001489.1, on the reverse strand, counting down.
CCACTTAAGCCGCTCCCTAGCGTGGCTACGCCTCTTTGAAAAAAATTTAAATACAAAAACCCCTATTTGCAGCGCTGCCTCACGCTGGGGAAGGGGGCGCTGTGAGTCCAGCGTAAAACCAAGGGTGCGCTGGACTGCTAACAGGTAAGTGGGAGGAGGGGCAACATTGGACTCTGGCTCCCGCCGGGCCACTCCAACAAGCCCGGGCCCGGGTTATTAGTACCCTCTCCCCCCCCCCCTCTCGGCACCCATGGCCCAGGACAGCAGATATATGCGTGCAGCAACACACTACTAAGGATAAGCCACCCAGGTGGTTTAGGAGGTGAGTGTCCGCCCGGCACTGAGTAATGCACGGCAGGGGAGGCCAGTAATATTTGTAGTAATGCCCGTTATTATTATTATCATCATAATTATAATAACATCCACTCAGTAATATCCATAAGGCAGGATCAACAAGTTTAAACAATATCCAATTTGTTTATCCAGAGTTACATAATCCCGGCTAACACAGAGTTTCTGGACTGAAGGGAAAGTTTTGAGTGACAGCACAATCCGTACATTATACAGTATATAACAGTAATTAGGAATAACACACTGGGTAGCCAGGGCCTGATTCAGAGCCGGACGCTATTTGCGAACAGTCGTTCCAAAAAAGGGGCCGGCTACTTAAATTGAGCGCTCGCTCATTGCGGTTTGTTGACGCCTCTATGTCTGAGCGAGCGAACGAAAAATGCACTCGCTATTTTGTAAAGACGCCCCTTTGCCGTTTGAAACACACGTCATCTCCGGTATTTATTTGATTAATCGGGTACATCGAAAGGCGCCTGAACTGCTCGCCGTGCTTGTGGTAGGTTTTTCCTACCGCAATCACTGCGAGCAGTTCAGGCTAAAAGACAACCAAGTGACGTGGTCGATGACGCTCCATTACTAATTATGCACTCCCACTAAACGCCCTTTTGACCGTTTGGCACCTTCCCGTTACCACCCACAAACGGTACATCCTGTCAATCAAATTAGCAGCCCCTCGCTGTTTTGCGAGCGCACGATTTCTGACCGCAATGACTGTTTTGCGCATGCGCACTATGACCCATATGCATGCGCAGTTGTGCGAACTTCGCTCACAGCATACGAGCGGCGCTTACGAGCGGCTCTGAATCAGGCCCCCAGTCTGAAAAAACATCATGACTGAGAGGAGGGATAATTACTAGGGCTGCTAATTACATCTTATTCTGAAATCCAATATATTCATGTAAACCTTAGGAAGCCCGTGCTGATGTCATTACGGGAGTGAACAATCCTGTGATATCGGTAGGGACATTACATACAGTAGATCCTGGCGGCTCATGTTCTGGGTATAGCAGAGTAACATGATGACAATCTCGGTATCTCGCTGTAGCTACAGTAAGGCCCGTATCTAATTAGCGGAGATAATATTGCCCGATTATGGCAATTTTTTTTGTGACATTATCGCACCCGTGATAATCAGATGGTGTGAAATAGGCAAAAAGTTTGTCACCCTCTCAGACCAGGTGAAAAAAAAATCCCTATTTGTGCCTAAAAATGTGGGGATTTCTTTTCAGAACCGTTTGGACACCCCCTAATGATAAATAAAATGACCCCAAAAGTTGGTTGTAATGTGCCCAAAAATTACCTGTCAAGTTTTGGGTGCAAAAAAAAATGCGTTTAACGTATTTCGGGGGGCTTTATGGATGCGACAGGTGTTTAAAACATTGCACGTGGCTGCAGCAGGTGTTATTTAACGGTTTTTAAAAGTGCGCTTTTACGACAAAATAAATATACTTTGCACCAATATTTAACGTGCAGCAGTAATTTCCTGGATTAAAAAATAGCTTTCTATCATTTTTCAAAAATGTTTCATATACGAAAATTACAGCCAACCGATGCAATTTAAGTACCCTAAATTCTTTTAATACTGCCAATAATACACTTCTTAGTTGATTTCCTATGTAAGTTAGTCTTTTTTGGGGGGGGGGGTACAGACTCATTTTCCTTAATGTCCTGACGTTTTCGCCTGTTTTGCCATAATAAATTATTGCACCTACCCGTTTGACTTTTTTTTGTGATAATATAATGAAAAAAAAAAACGTCAATAATCAGGCGATATTATCGCCGCTAATTGGATACGGCCCTAAGTGGTAGAAGGTACGAGGACGACCTATGCTGCTGGGTGAGAGGCGACCCGAGAATGGGGTTCCCAAATTTCTAAAACAGTGAAAGGCAGAAAAAATAAACAGCTGCTGAACAGTGAAATAATAACGATGGCATACTGGGAGATGGTAAGCTTTGGGGACGGGCCGCAGTCAGACTGGAATGGTATATTTCCCATGCTGCGTGATAGCTGCTTGATGGAGATATTTGTCCCAAAGAAGTGTCCCTCTGCATGGGGGGCGATGTAGGAAACAACTGCAGGGGGATTATTTACTACAGGGGCTCCGTTATTACCCGGCTCGCAGAAAGGATTCCATGCTTCGGAAACATGATGCTTGTGGGACGCGGTTCCTTGGCTGCCTGCAGTGTGACACCAGTGTGATCTCAGGGGAGTATGGGAACACTCAGGTGAATAGTAATATTTGCTCTGCTTGTGTTACAGTAGGTTTTCCTGATGGGAGGGGTGATCTCCAGGATGAGAATGCCCCCAATCCATAGAGCATGGGTGGTCGGCTATTGGTTGGATGAACAAGACACTGATGCTATCAATATACCGTAATCTTCTCCTATATGTACCTAATCATGCATGGGATATCCTGGAACGAGCCTGCGCTTGCCACCACAATCAACTTGGTGTTACGTGAAGAGTGGCGCTGTGTCTCATCTGCAATCCCAAACATTCCTTAGACTCATTGGTAGACTCAACGCCACATCGCACACACAACGCCATACTGTCCGCCCTTTTAGGTGACCTTATAATCGGTGTTCTCTGTCTCACAGATACAGTTCAAGAATTCAAACGCGTACAGCATTAAATCACAGCTCTCACCACTGACCAATCACAACTTTTACCACTGACCAATCACAGCTCTCACCACTGACCAATCACAGCTCTTACCACTGACCAATCACAGCTCTCACCACTGACCAATCACAGCTCTCACCACTGACCAATCACAGCTTTCACCACTGACCAATCACAGCTCTCACCACTGACCAATCACAGGTCTTACCACTGACTAATCACAACTCTTACCACTGACCAATCACAGCTCTCACCACTGACCAATCACAGCTCTCACCACTGACCAATCACAGCTCTCACCACTGACCAATCACAGCTCTTACCACTGACCAATCACAGCTCTTACCACTGACCAATCACAGGTCTTACCATTGACCAATCACAGCTCTTACCACTGACCAATCACAGCTCTTACCATTGACCAATCACAGCTCTTATCACTGACCAATCACAGCTCTTACCACTGACCAATCACAGCTCTCACCACTGACCAATCACAGCTCTCACCACTGACCAATCACAGCTGTCACCACTGACCAATCACAGGTCTTACCATTGACCAATCACATCTCTTACCACTGACCAATCACAGCTCTTACCACTGACCAATCACAACTCTAACCACTGACCAATCACAGCTCTCACCACTGACCAATCACAGCTCTTACCACTGACCAATCACAGCTCTTACCACTGACCAATCACAGCATGCTTCTTTAAGAGCAAGGATCGTCACATCAGAGCAGGTTCAAGTATCAATGTTTGAGATTAGAAATGTGTCGAAATTGCAGCAATTTACAGGACCATATTCAATTTGAGGCGAAAAATCAGAGGTCGGACATTTCGCCATGATCGCCGTTTTTTGGCAGGGATAAAGTATCGGGCGTGTGCCCGCTTATCCCTGTCTTCCATTAGGATCTGGCGAAAACATGACCCGGCGGAAAGGTAAGTATCAAAAAATTGCTGTCAGTTTTGGGGAAATCATCCTGTCATCCCCCAAAAGATGTGGAGATCACTTTGGGTACCCCCGATTTGGCCTGCTGAAGATAGTCGGGGTTATTCAATAGCTGCGGCAGGTGCATAAATGCAGCTTTAGAAGAAGTGGTGAAGAATAACTAGTCACATGAAATTTGGGGTACATGAAAATGGGTGCAAGCTCATTTTTAAGTCCCTAAAGTAATTTTTTATAATTCTTCAAAAATCCACCAGCCGCTACCACCCACATTCTAGAACACACCTGCCGCATACTTGGGGAACCCCCCCCTGAATCAATTTCGCTGCTTTAGCAGTTTGTCCCCCATTTGTTTTTTATCACCCCCAAAATAAAAGTAAGTTTTTTTGGTGTGACCAGAGGACATTTTTTTAAAAATTTTGACATAGAAAACCTTTGGGGGACATTACATAGGGTGCAGGTTACTTTTTTCTTAAAGTCTGCACCCCAAAACCACAACTTATCCCCGGTTTTTAACAAAGACTTTTCGTATCTGCGAAAAGTCTTTGGAATTGAATATGGGGATAATTGAAACGGGTGAAAAATGACGTAATAACGGACTTTTCACCCCATATCAAATATGGCCCTTAGTGTAGATCAGGTCTCCTGGCAGAAGAGGTCGTTTCAAAGATGCTCAAAATTCCATAGACAACCTTCACACTCACCATAGTAAGCTCTCCACATTCCAGTAATGTTGTGCCAGTTTAGATTGTATCTATGTACTCTTATTGTTCTCAAAAGACATTATTGTTACCATAAAGATTTCATATACAACATATCACAGGGGGAAATTTATCAAATGATGGAGATATAGGGTTCTATCAGGGCCGGCTCCAGCCCGTTACTCTGCGCCCTGCCGAAATTGGGGGCATGGCCTCATTACCATAGGTCTCGCCCCTGTGTGACATTATTTGGAGGCGTGGCTGTCTGGGCTTCCCCCAGCCCTCTCCCGTCTGTGAATGGATGCCGCGCGCAGGTATGAAGGTCGACAGACAGTAGGTCGACACTCATATAGTCAAATGGTTGACACATTTTTTTTTTCTTTTAGGGTTAGTGTCAGGGTTAGACACTTACTCCGACGGGTCGACAGGTATGAAGGTCGACACTTATATAGTGAAGTGGTCGACACTTTTTTTTTTTTTAGGGTCAGTGTCAGGGTTAGGCACTTACCCCAACGGTTAGGGTTAGCCACTTATCCCGACGGCTAGGGTTAGGCACTTATCCCGACGGCTAGGGTTAGGCACTTATCCCGACGGCTAGGGTTAGGCACTTATCCCGACGGCTAGGGTTAGGCACTTACCCCGACGGTTAGGGTTAGGCACTTACCCCGACGGTTAGGGTTAGGCACTTACCCCGACGGTTAGGGTTAGGCACTTACCCCGACGGTTAGGGTTAGGCACTTACCCCGACGGTTAGGGTTAGGCACTTACCCCGACGGTTAGGGATAGGCACTTTGGGTTAGGCACCAAGAGGAGGGTTAAAAATAAAGGTTAGGGCAAAAAAAAAAAAAAAACATGTCGACCATTTCTATATGAGTGTTGACCTGCGCCGGACATTTGTATGTCGATTATATTAGTGTCTACATGTGTCGAATATTCGCATGTCGGCTATATGAGTGTAGACCATTCATATGTCGACTATATGTGTGTCAACCAAATGACCATGTCGATCTTATGCCTGTCGACCTTCATACTTGTCGACCTTGTTACCAGTCGACCTTTAGTGTGTCGACCTTCTGACCGTCGACCTATTGCCTGTCGACCTATTGCCTGTCGACCTCCAGTCCCTGTTGACCTATTGCCTGTCGACCTTCAGTCCCTGTTGACCTTGTTACCAGTCTACCTTTAGTGTGTCGACCTTCAGACCCTGTCGACCTTCAGTCCCTGTCGACCTATTGCCTGTCTATCTTCCATTGTCTACCTAAACACTGTCTATCTAGACAATGTAGACCTAAAGACCGGATACCAGCAGAAGTGTCCCTGGGAACCATTTTAAAGTCTTGGCAAATACAGTATGCCCATGTACAGTATGTACTGCTCTACGTGTATATTTATATTATATAGGACATTACAAACCCTTCTCTTTCATTTTTTTGGCTGCTTATGGTATTAGTGCAGATTCATTCCCTCTCCTGAAAAAGGTTTATCCAGCTCTGAGGACACGAAACCACAGAGAACAACACGGTGTGTCCCAGCGAGACGTCCAGACGTGGAGAAATGGGGTGTTTCTTCGTCTATAAAAATATGACCTGCATTAAAGCGTACTGACAGCAATGAGTGGAAAAGACTCTAAATGTCAGTTCAGGCCTGTTTTATAGCTATGTACTAAGGGCTAGTTTTCCTCAGCTCCTCAGAGACAGGCAAGGGGAGTGTAATAAAATCTTTATTAGGTTTACAAAGCAAACCAACCAGGCATATTATATGAGACAGATTGTTCATTTAGGCCTAGATCATTGAATTCCCCGGTGGAGGGTCTGTTGTTCCCCTGGATAAGATGATGAAAACAGTGATCATTAAATAACACTAAAATATATTCTATTATTATTAGGCCTGAGTTAGAGTTGTACTCTTTGCCAGAGGTTCCCAAACGCGCTCCTCAATAGTTCATGTTTTAAGGGGGGCATCCACTACACGATTTTAGCAGGCGATTGAACAATAACAACGTTGTTATCGTTCAATCGTTTAAAAATCATTTATAAATCGTGCAGTGTTTGGTCGTTAACGATCAACGCTGTGCGCTCCCGCTGGTCGTTTGATCGTCTCGTCAGTCGACTGAACATGCAGGTCAGTTTCACTTGAACTATTAAAGATAGTTTGCAAATCGTTCAGACTGAAAGATAAAATTTCAAAGGGAAAAAATCAAGGGAAAATCGTTTAGAGATTGGACAGGGAGTAGATCGTCTAGTGGATGTGCCCCATTAGAGATATCCATGGTTGAACACAGGCGACTTAATTAGTACCTCAGTCAATTTGATGTAACCCCCTGTGCTCAGCCCTGGGTATCTCTAATACCTGAACTCTTGGGGTGCCTTGAGGACGGTGTTTGGGAACCTCTGCTCTATACTGAAAGCAGATGACATAGAGATTCAGCTGCTATTAAAAAGCGATAAGCGCACTTTTGAGGCTTATCGTTTCTTTACACAAATCGGCAGGATTACCTAGCGGGATGTGCGCTAACCTGCGTTGGCTGGGGGGCTTCTATCCCCCACAGACATGAGAACCTTTGATGTTTGCGAGATCTTGTGCATGCGTGGTGGTGCCGGCCAGAAGGTAAGACATAGCAGGGCCGGCTTTTGGGGTGTTCGAACAGGGGCGTCATCCCATAAAGGGCGTCCCTCTCCCCAACATCCCGATTTCAGAGGGACAGTACTGTCCCGGGTACTTCCGTATCTTTGCAGCCCCCGCTGGAGGCGCTGGTTACGCTACTTACGTATCTTCACTAGTCAGTGAAGATATGTAAATAGTGTAAAGATCAGCCAGTGTCCAACGTCATTCCCTACCATCCAAGTGGGCATGGAGGGGGAATATATCCTTGTGGCGAGCGAAGCGAGCCACCGTGCCCGCAGTGTGACGAGCGAAGCGAGCCCGCAAGGGGCCGAATGGTATTTCCTCATGTTTACGCTACTTACTTATCTTCACTAGTCAGTGATGATACATAAGTAGCGTAACCAGCGCTTTCAGCAGGGGGCCGCAAAGATACGGAAGTACCCTGTCCCGCTGTTCCACCCGTGGGCTGAAGTGGCCAGTGGGTGGTCAAATCGGGAGGTTGGGGACCCCCACCGCCGCAGCTGTGCGGCAGTGCCGGATTCCACAGTAACTGAATGGATGCTGCGCGCATGCCGGGAGAGGGCTGGGGGAAGCCCAGCTAGTGACGGAGTGCTGTCTCACCCCCAGCCAGACATTAATTAGAGGTGTGCAAGGCACGCCTCCAAATAATGACACTTAGGGGCGTGACCTATGGTAATTAGACCATGCCCCCATTTACGGTCACACGTCGCCGCTATTAACAGTATCGGCATAGGGTGATCCGACCCTTGGAGCCAGCCCTGAGACACTTGGCTGATGCCCTGTGAGTCTTGTATAGATCGCCGGAAGGGGGAGGTTTCTCTCCCCCATTCTGGCGGCTGAGATGTTAATATACCTCAGCATTATTGCTTCCTGCTCTGCCTCCATAAGAGGCAATGCAGGAAGAGCTATTACGGAATGATATGTGCTGCTATCCCCCATAATCATTCATCGGGGGCTGTTGAGGAGAATGTGCATGTGAGTTAGGGTGGGATGTACTAAAGGGGAAAATGGGGTAATAAAACCCCTGAAAATGCCGTTTTCGGGAGTGTTACCCAAACTTACCTACATTTTTGTAATGTTTTCCGGGAGCAGCCAGAGAGAACCGGCTGCTCCCAGCTTTGGGGGGCGTAGCCAGACTAAAGTCACCATTAGGCCCTGCCCCTTTTACAGGAAAACTCCGCGATTCATGGGACTGTGCGGAGGGGGCTGGGTTAAATGACACGCCCCCTTCCTACAAAAACGCAGATTTCTCGGAGAATCCCCACATTTTGCCCACTTTACTAGGAAGTGGGCGGGATGTGGGAGATCTGCACACTATTCCGGGAGAGTGCGGGGGGTTCCCCAAAAAATTGGAAAAGCCTCCCGCGACTCCCAGGAGAGTCGGCATGTATGGTCTTACTGCATTTTCCATATGTATCAAGCACCGGAATGCGAGGCAGTACTGGCTTCTAGAGATAATGTTCGGCAGATTAAAGCTGGGTATGCACTGGAACGATGTGTACCCGGGATGATATGGCGGCTGACGGGCCGATATGATATCCGAGGTACACATCAAAACGATGTAATGAAGGACATAACAATCCCTCATTTCGTCCTTCATTACCTTCCACGGCGCCACATGCAATATCATCCGGTTGGTCGTGCAGCACGACCAACCGGAAGATAACGCTGATGACTGCGGGAGGGCGCAGTTTGTCCGTACACACTGAGCGATCCAGCCGTAATGTTGTTCCGATTCGTCCGTAAACGCCATATCAGGCCGATATTGCTCCTGCGTGTACACCATAGATTTATTGATGAACTGCCTTTTGGGGTAAATAAAACGGGGGGACCACAGCAGATATCTACAATATCTGCTACAGTTTCTTGTAGATACGATACTTATACAGATGCACCCAGTTACATTGTGGCTGATCGCGCCACAAACATGCGCATGCATTGCGCCATGCGATTCCCCGCAACCGGAATGCGCTACAGTACGCTATGGCGCACACAGCGATCGCACCATGCATTCCTAAGGAGGTGTGCACGCAGTGTGAGTATCTGCTTGCGAGCGGGTGCAATTTTGCGTGGCGCAATTTGCCACGCCAGCGGCAAGGATATATATCTGGCCATATCTGTAAATAGGCCCCTGAAGCAGGAGTTTTCAATGTCTGCAACAAGGCATCTCTTCCCTCTCGAGCCTCCTGTCTATAGACAGTATAATAGGCAGACAGCAGAGAGATCTGGCTGGCAGTGTAGGTCCTATCCTGGGACCTGGAGAGGAGGAACTATCCACTCTAAAGCTGGGTAATACACACTTACCAATCAGCCGCTCCATATGCCTGGCCAGACATCGCAACTGGGTGGGCATTTTAATTTCCCCGCCCAGTTGTGATGTCAGTGTCGGCGGTCCCTACAGCCAGTGTACGGGAGGTTGGTGGGTCGCCCGTACACACATGCAGATTATATCGGCATCAGCTATGTAGGGCTGGCCTGATAGGTCGGTGAATGACGTCATTCACCAACCTATCGGGAATGCACATCTGCTGATCCGCTACCGATATATCGTTTGTTGCTGGATCGGATATTATACAGCTGCGGGCTGAGCATTGCTAGAGAAGCTCTACTTGAGGGACAGAAGGTGGCGCTGTGTCTGACGCGGTCACTCTAGCTGTGTCTCTCTATTATGCCAGTGTCATCTTCCATGTTCCGTTGTGAATTTTGCATATATTGTTCGCAGTAAATTGCAGCCCACAACATACTTGCCGACTTTCTGGCTGCCAGGAGCCGGGGGTGGCCAGGTCGATGCTGCAGGGGGCGTGGCGGCGGCAAAGGTGGGCGGTATTGGTGCGTGGTGAAACGATCACATAATCGCTGCCCTGCCCCCGCTATACAATGCCCAGATTACCGTTCCTGTAAAGCAGGAACGGGCCTACGATGACGCGATTCAGCGCAAATCGGGGCATTGCCACCCCTGGACTGTCCACTTTCACTCAGTAAGTGGGCGGTTACGGAGGGGAGATTTTACTCGGATGGCGGCCGGTCCGGGAGAGTTTCCCTCTCTTGCAGGCGGCCAGGAGCGCCACATGATTTTCGGGAGCTTCCCAGCCATTCTGGTGGAGGAGGGAAGTATAACCACAATCTTCCCCTGCATGCTGGTGCTCTCACAAAGATGCATATTCTGCATGTTTGTCTGGGAACTATTCTGTCTCTAATGGGGCTTTTCTCAGGTATGAATGATCTCTGAGCAAATGAATGCCAAGTTAGTGGACGGCAGACAATAGAGTTGCAATTGTTCCAGATGGTACTCGGGAGTCCTATAGTTAAGGGACATCTGTACTCTCGGCAATGGCATCCAAGGCATTCAGCTGTGGATTATTTGCTGGGGAGAATGAATCTCTTTAGGGGGGCTCATAGCCGGTGCGCTGCACTGACACATGGAATTACACGTGATGTAAGACTGGCGCATTTCCCTTCATGTAGAGAGAAATCAGTATGCAGAAAATGCCTTCCTGCAGACCTCTAATAGAGTGCAGAGAATGACTGACATGTTCTGTAACCCATCGTTCATAAACAGCGCTGACGCCAGGCCGCTGGGGCGTCCGTATCAGTTTCTGGTTGTTGTATACTAAACACTTTCCGCAAATACAATAACAGCAGTGCTGTCCCCACCCTCCTATAATCCCTGTTTTCACCACTGCGTGAGAATAACCTTTAATTATGACTACATTTTAAATGTTGAATTAGTCATTAAAAAAAAAAAAAAAATACATTATTACACAACATATAACCCACATACTGTAATAATAAACCCAAATAAAACATCTCACCGCTAGAGGAAAAACAGACTGCTGACAAAGACAGGGAGAAAGTCATTAGCCTTTGCCACAGATAAAGTACATTTCACTGTCTAATCCACGTCCCAGCATTTACCGGAAACCCAGGGCCAGATTAACAATGGGGCGGATGGAGCTACAGCTCCAGGCCTCCACCTAAAAATAGGCCCATCATCATGACAACATGATGATGATTGGCCATCTGCTCTCCACACAGTCGGCCATAAATCATAAGTAGTAAAATTGTATTTCTATTTACCTCACAAAATGAAGCATTTTTTTTCTTTTACATATTTAGGGAGTCATTGGGACTGAGAGTATAGGGGGTGTACACGCCCACATGGCACTGGCCACACCCACATGGCACTGGCCACACCCCTATGGCACTGGTCACACCCACATGGCACTGGTCACACCCACATGGGACTGGCCACACCCACATGGCACTGGTCACACCTCCTCTCTTTTGATTATAGGCCCTTGGTCATTTCAGCTCCAGGCCCATGTAGCCCTCAATCCGGCCCTGCAGAAACCTCATAAGATTAATTATCCTTTTTAAGTAACGTAAGATAACCTCTTGTGAGCAGGGCCCTCTACCCTCTTGTGCTTCAACCTACTTTAGTTTCATCTACTTCTTACTCCGCACTAGGGCACCTAACACTTGGCTGCTTATGTTCTGCTGCTTATGTGGGTGTTATGGTCGCTAATGTAGCAATGTATATTATTCATGTCCTGGTCCTGTATTGTATTGTACTGTAAGGCACTTATTTGTTTATGTACTTTGTCCTTTGGCGCTGAGGAACACTTGTGGTGCCATATAAATAAACGATAATCTCTGTATGCACATGCGCAGTCCGATAACCACGCATGCGCAGTAGCACGGGCGGGGTCTGAACCCGAAAGTAAAGTGATCGCAATAGGGATCACACATCACAAAGATGTGGGACTTTGGGCTCTATTTATTAACATTATTTTTACTAAAATAAAGTGATAAAGGCGTTTTTGTGTTTTCACACCCTTTTCACTTATTTTAGTATCACCTATAGTTATTACAGGGCAATTGGAGTAGAATTCGTAAAATTCTACTCCAACCCCTAAGTATCACTTATTTTTAGTAAAGCAGATCGCATTTCCCATAACTGTAATGGGAAATGTGATCCGACCAGAGTTACTAAAAATAAAATGTGAAAAAATACCGGGGGAAGCCCTGTAATAATAACGCCACCTGGAGGTGGCGTTATCCAGGGTCTCCCCCGGTTACCGGCCTCCTGCCCTGCTCTAACGGGGAGAGCAGAGCCGGGAGTCGGTCCCAGTAATCAGCTGTGTGGTCTAAACAGACCGCAAGCTGATTACTGTAAAAAAAAGAAAAAAATAATAGTAAAAAAAAAATATTTACTTACCTGACTCCAGGGACCGGTGATCGGGCCTCCGGTGATGACTCCCCTCCGGTCAGCTGGTCTCCCAATAGTGCACTGCTGCCCGGTCATCAGGTGATCGGGCAGCAGTGCAGTATGGGAGATCACCTGACCGGAGGAATGGAGAACATCACCGGAGGCCCGGAGCATGCAGGTAAGTGCTATTAAGGGAGGGGGGGTCGTGGGGGGGGGGGGGAGTCCGTGATCGCGGGGGCGGGGCTTAGCGCCGGGAGGGGGGTAGCAGCAGCGACTGGTCGGGGCATGCGCGGGCACTTAATCACGGTATTTTTTGCAAAAATACCGTGATAAGGCTCCGAAGGGGATTAGCAGGGACAGAGCTTTATCACAAGCTCTGTCCCTGTAAGGGATTTGTAGTAAATCCCTGTGATATTGCCTGAATTCGCAATGCGAACTCACTCGGTAATATCACACTACAATCTGCATTCAATATGCGGATTGTAGTAAATAGAGTCCTAAATCAGAACCTAACCTGAGTCTGGTCTGACCCTGAGCCAGGCACAATGACTGCAGCTGCAAACTGAGCCTCTCGGAGGTGAGAGGTTTATTGGCTGAGCAGTGACGGCTCTCACTGCTGCCTCATGTACAGATGAATGAATGGACAAGATAAAGAAGTGTCCTGCCCATGGGAGTTCCATCATTTACACATCCATTCCTATTGCTTCATTTGCTGACAGTAAGGGAACTATTTACTAAGTCCTGGGGGTATATTTACTAAAGTGCGGGTATTTAGAAGTGGAGTCTAGCTATTATCTTCTAGAAGGTGCTAGGTAAATGTTAAGTAGAATCTGATTGGTTGCTATTAGCAAAATCTCAATATACCCCTTGGAGAGCGATTAAACGAACACAGATAAAGACCCCTAAGTGCTCTATTGTTTTCAAAGGAATTACTTAACCCCCCTAGACAGTACTGGATAGCACCTGGGGCCTGATTCAGACCCGGGCCCAAGGACAATTCCATCTTGCACCTCTTTTTTTTCTTTGCATTACGTACTGTTTGGGGCCTAGTTTTTCAAACTGCCATCCTGTCTACCACTGCAGTGTCACTCCTAGATGGGCCACGTGTTTGTGCCGCCCACACGTGTCGCTTAGCATAGTCATACAGCTACCTCGGTGCAACCTTTTGGCCTAAAAACACTATTGTGAGGTGTGAGGTGTTCAGAACAGACTGGAAATTAGTGGAATTTAATTTTATTGACGTTAACAATAGCATAGGAGCAGAAAAACCCACAAATTCTGTGATTTTAGCTGTTTTTATGCTTTTTTTAAAAAAAAAATACAGATCCAAAACCCAGAACCCAAAACACGGAAGGGTGGTTTTGGCAAAACCAATCCAGATCCAAAACACAAAGAAAGATCCAGATCCAAAACCAAAACACGAAAAGTGGCCGGTGCACACCCTTAATAAATCGATGAGAGTCACTAACATTGCTTTTCTTAGTGCAATGGTGGAATATATCGCACTTTACACCTCACAACATTAATGATTTGAAAATATGACATTGCAGGTCACGTCCTCAATCCACCCTAACTAACCTCCCCCTGAATCACGAGGCTCCGCCTCTTACCCATGCTGCCTCACTCCTTTAAGCCATCTGTCACCTAAATAGGGATTGTTGGTGCATTCTAGAAATAGCGACTACAGTATGTTAAAGCTGAAGATTTGTAGCTTTATATGACAGTCTGAGTAATACATTTCACAGAGCATTGATATAACCAATAATTTGGGGACTAAAAGCAGCAATCTAACATAAAAGGTTTTTTTTTTTTTTAGTTTTTATATATCTGTAAATAGCAAGTTAAGTACCTTTTAAGCATTCACCTGATTTCATTATTCTTAGATATTCTTGTACAGATCATTATCTCCTTTTCACACACCCTCTTGAAGGAAAACAAATATGGCTGCCAGTCACAAACATGGTCAGTCGGCTACGGAGACACACTTTTTATGATTCAAAAGGGAGGGGAGAATGTCACAGTGAAATAGGGACAGACCAAAGTCTCTCTGCTCAATTAATGATGTGTCATGGCACTAGATTGCCGTTGTAGTCCAAAACACTGTGGAAAAGCTCAATCAATATTAGCAGTCTGAAGAAACAAACCAACAAAATAAAGGTAATAATAACTAAGATGCTTCTGATAGCCCGTTAAAGTGTTATTCATTACTGTATGCTTTTGAGGATTTCTGCTTTAGCAGGGTTACACGGACTCCAAAACTTCCAGCCAACTTCGCCAATATTCCACTTGGAGTCAGTATTGGATACCAGGTTACAAATCCCACTTATTTAAAATTTTTCAAACTACCACTTTCCCCCTGATAACAGAGAACATCAACTACAGTTCATCAAAAATATATTGGTGCAAATTATTTATAACCCCAGTGCTAATCTTACTAATACCCCTTTCAGACATAAGCCAAAAACCTGTTAACTGCTGTGCACGTGCATCGATCCGGGTCTTGCTTGTGTCTGAAAGGAGTGATCCGGGTTGACAGTCCCTGGTCCGCAACCCTGCAACTGATCAGGGTTTTTCCCGGTCCTTGCAACCTGGGTCAGTGCCCCGGCTCATGTCTGAAAGGGATGCCCCGAGTCATGCCTAAACAGACTTGATTGGAGGACACCGTGGGCGCTTGAAGATTACATAATCTCCAAGCGCCTACTGAGCGACTGAAGATCCAGGTCACTGGAAGAACCGTGTCCGGTTTGAAGGGTGGCTACCTGGGAATAACCCGGATCTTCACCCAGACGTGGTGGTAAGTACTAAAACCCCGGCGTGTTCTGTGACCCAGGGCAGAGACGGGTTAAAGCCAGGGTTTAGATCTGAAAGGGGTATCAGAATTGTATTTGGCTGAGATTGTATTCCCGCGCGAGTTTCCCCTGGTTTTACAACTTAGATATGTACTAAAAGGCAAACACGAGTGCAAAAACACTGTAATAGATGGTAAAACACTCAACAGAAGTCAATAGATCATCGAACCAACACCCAAGAATTTTCCATAGACCGGAATGCAACTCACGGATTTACTAAGAATCGTGTTTTAAAACATGACAGAACACGTAGCAGAATAGAAGGCGGACACACGATTCCTGGTATGAACTGCATGATCTGCCAAAGCTTTAGTGCTGGAAACCTCGTGGGGAGCTGTAAGTCTGGGGAAGCACTGTAATGGACAGTATGTACTTACAGGCGTCTGTGGCCGTGACGATCACCAATTCCATTTTTTTTGTTTTAAGAAGACCTTGGACATTACTTGGAGACCAGCCACCTTCAGGGAGAAGGTAAGTATGTAGTGTGAGTGCGCGTGAATGTTTAATAAAGGTATAAATTATTCGCTGTGTACTGTAATTTTTATTTATTTTTTTCTTCACAGTGGGGGTACAGGTGCAAGGGGGCATAGTGACACTTCTCAAATTGCCGTCATGCCGGGGCCAGCTTCCTGGGATCTGTAGTCCCACTGTCGAGAACAATTTTAATTATTATTGACCAACCATAACCTTGCACACACCCACACCAGGGGTGCAAGGAATAACTCCAGGCTTCACCTCAGCCCAGTAGTATCCTTGGAAGGAGGGACCCCTTTTTTGGGGGGGATCCCCAATTTCCCTGGAATCTCGGGTCAGTGGTGACCAGTTTGGGACTGGCTAATGCTGTGGCAGGGGGACCTGGTAATGTGTGTCCCATGCTTATGGCATTAACTCCCCAGCTGATTGAGCCTGGTGCTGGGTTACTGGAAATACGGAGGAACAACAAGCCGGTTTTTCCACAGATTTCCAGCACCATAACGGGCTCAAAGGTTTGGGGCTGGTTATGCTTTTGGGGGGGGACCCCTCATCTAGTTTTTTATTTTTAACCCTTTGTCTACTCTACACACAAGCACTGCATAGATACAACAAATTCTTAGTAAATCTGTGATTTTGGTCGAATAAATAATCATATGAGGCCCGCGATGCCCAAGCGTGTTTACACTCAGCCAGACACGATTTTTAGTAAATTTACCCCCCTGACCATCAAGAGTAAGTAATGTTGAGTATATGCTGTAGGGGAAATGAGGTACCGTTTGTTAAGAAATCCATACAAGCCCCTGGTATGACGAGAAAAGATTCTGAGTTCTCTGCCGGTGTACCAGCTAACCGGGAATTGGCAGGACTCCCTGCACTTCCATGACCTATCGGCGTTGCAGGGAGCGTGAGGAGGGAGCATAGTTTTGCCACAGCTGAGGGTTATACTTGTATTGTCGCAATATTTGTTACATAGGATTCCTCATGTAAACCAACATCAGGGGCTATCATCCCCACTTATATGCATAGGACAATCATATAGTTGGCTCCACTGTCTGCAAATACACCACAAAGGGGCCTCTCAGTGTGTTACATATGAAGTTAATACTTCAATAACATTTTTGTAGTGAGATTTATGTACGTTATTTCAGATAACATGGAATTATGTTATGGGGGAGATTTCTCAATGTTTGATTACTTCCCTGTAGAATAAGGCAGCATTATTGTAATGTTAGCTCATGTAAGATGAAATAACACAGCCTGATAAACCCAGGATTACAGCTCTCAGGCAAATACAGAGAATATCCCCGGCTGCCTCTCTGCCTGAGCTGTGACTGTGATAAATCACAGGACATGTCTCTGATTCACGCTCTGGAGCTAGTTATGGACCAGACTGCGTATCACTCAGCCATGTGCAGAGCCCCCTGAGTGCCCACGCTCTGCACCCCACAGGCCGGCGCTGCGGCTTTCAGCAAATCATCAGAGATAACAAGGCGAACATAAAAAAACTATTTCTAGAATACACTCACTGGGCCGATCTGACCACAGGTAGGCCCTGTGCTGAAGGCTGGTGCGGAGATTGCCGGTGTGGTACTCAGTCCTGGTGGAGTCATACTAACTGTAGGTTGGTGCAGAGATTGTCTGTGTGGTACTCCGGCCTGGTGACATGGGTGTATCTATAATGGGTGCAGGGGGTGCACTGCACACGGGCCCCTGGGTACTGGGAGGCCCCCACCGCACACCCTCCACCTATATATAGTTATACTTACCTCTCTGCAATCTCAATAAATAGGTCTTATAGTGCTTTACCTTTATGTGTGTATAATATCGTTTATTCTACTAAAAGGGGCACCAAAATCTATATTATGTTACCAAAAACATGAGGCTCGGGCTGGCCCTTGGTGGTGTTATACTAACTGTAGGCTGGTGCAGAATTTCTTTTTATACTCTCATTTAAAACAAACGAAACATGAGTACAAGTGGATGTGTTGCCTACAGCAACCAAACAGATTATAGTTATCACTGTATATGATGTATTACATGGTAGGTAGAATCTCTCCAGGGGTTTCTCCCGATGAGAAGTCTGTAGTCAGGGCTGGCGCTAGGGTGTTCGGTGCCCCCCAGCAAACTATACTTTTGTGTCCTCCCATACTCTTTAAAGGGACACGGGAGAGAGGCTCTGCAGGCTGGCTGCGGGGAGCGAGTGGCCGGGACCCGGGAGGGAGGCTCTGCGGGATGGCTGCGGGGAGAGAGTGGCCGGGACCCGGGAGGGAGGCCCGGTGGGCTGGCTGCGGGGAGAGAGTGGCCGGGACACGGGAGGGAGGCTCTGTGGGCTGGCTGCGGGGAGAGAGTGGCCGGGACACGGGAGAGAGGCTCTGTGGGCTGGCTGCGTGGAGCGAGTGGCCAGGACACAGGAGAGAGGCTCTGTGGGCTGGCTGCGGGGAGAGAGTGGCCGGGACCCGGGAGGGAGGCTCTGTGGGCTGGCTGCGGGGAGAGAGTGGCCGGGACCCGGGAGGGAGGCTCTGTGGGCTGGCTGCGGGGAACGAGTGGCCGGGACACGGGAGAGAGGCTCTGTGGGCTGGCTGCGGCGAGAGAGTGGCCGGGAACCAGGAGGGAGGCTCTGTGGGCTGGCTGCGGGGAGAGAGTGGCCGGGACACGGGAGAGAGGCTCTGTGGGCTGGCTGCATGGAGCGAGTGGCCAGGACACGGGAGAGAGGCTCTGTGGGCTGGCTGCGGGGAGAGAGTGGCCGGGACCCGGGAGAGAGGCTCTGTGGGCTGGCTGCGGGGAGAGAGTGGTCGGGACATGGGAGAGAGGCTCTGTGGGTTGGCTGCGGGGAGAGAGTGGCCAGGACACGGGAGAGAGGCTCTGTGGGCTGGCTGCGGGGAGAGAGTGGCCGGGACATGAGAGAGAGGCTCTGTGGGCTGGCTGCGGGGAGAGAGTGGCCGGGACACGGGAGAGAGGCTCTGTGGGCTGGCTGCGGGGAGAGAGAGGCCGGGACACGGGAGAGAGGCTCTGTGGGCTGGCTGCGGGGAGCGAGTGGCCGGGACACGGGAGAGAGGCTCTGTGGGCTGGCTGCGGGGAGCGAATGGCCGGGACACGGGAGAGAGGCTCTGTGGGCTGGCTGCGTGGAGCGAGTTGCCGGGACACGGGAGAGAGGCTCTGTGGGCTGGCTGCGGGGAGAGAGTGGCCGGGACCCGGGAGGGAGGCCCTGTGGGCTGGCTGCGGGGAGAGAGTGGCCGGGACACGGGAGGGAGGCTCTGTGGGCTGGCTGCGGGGAGAGAGTGGCCGGGACACGGGAGAGAGGCTCTGTGGGCTGGCTGCGTGGAGCGAGTGGCCAGGACACAGGAGAGAGGCTCTGTGGGCTGGCTGCGGGGAGAGAGTGGCCGGGACCCGGGAGGGAGGCTCTGTGGGCTGGCTGCGGGGAGAGAGTGGCCGGGACCCGGGAGGGAGGCTCTGTGGGCTGGCTGCGGGAACGAGTGGCCGGGACACGGGAGAGAGGCTCTGTGGGCTGGCTGCGGCGAGAGAGTGGCCGGGACCCAGGAGGGAGGCTCTGTGGGCTGGCTGCGGGGAGAGAGTGGCCGGGACACGGGAGAGAGGCTCTGTGGGCTGGCTGCATGGAGCGAGTGGCCAGGACACGGGAGAGTGGCTCTGTGGGCTGGCTGCGGGGAGAGAGTGGCCGGGACCCGGGAGAGAGGCTCTGTGGGCTGGCTGCGGGGAGAGAGTGGTCGGGACATGGGAGAGAGGCTCTGTGAGCTGGCTGCGGGGAGAGAGTGGCCGGGACACAGGAGAGAGGCTCTGTGGGCTGGCTGCGGGGAGAGAGTGGCCGGGACATGGGAGAGAGGCTCTGTGGGCTGGCTGCGGGGAGAGAGTGGCCGGGACATGGGAGAGAGGCTCTGTTGGCTGGCTGCGGGGAGAGAGAGGCCGGGACACGGGAGAGAGGCTCTGTGGGCTGGCTGCGGGGAGCGAGTGGCCGGGACACGGGAGAGAGGCTCTGTGGGCTGGCTGCGGGGAGCGAGTGGCCGGGACACGGGAGAGAGGCTCTGTGGGCTGGCTGCGTGGAGCGAGTTGCCGGGACACGGGAGAGAGGCTCTGTGGGCTGGCTGCGGGGAGAGAGTGGCCGGGACCCGGGAGGGAGGCCCTGTGGGCTGGCTGCGGGGAGAGAGTGGCCGAGACATGGGAGAGAGGCTCTGTGGGCTGGCTGCGGGGAGAGAGTGGCCGGGACACGGGAGGGAGGCTCTGTGGGCTGGCTGCGGGGAGAGAGTGGCCGGGACCCGGGAGGGAGGCCCTGTGGACTGGCTGCGGGGAGAGAGTGGCCGGGACCCAGGAGGGAGGCTCTGTGGGCTGGCTGCGGGGAGAGAGTGGCCGGGACCCGGAAGGGAGGCCCTGTGGGCTGGCTGCGGGGAGAGAGTGGCCGGGACCCGGGAGGGAGGCTCTGTGGGCTGGCTGCGAGGAGAGAGTGGCCGGGACCCGGGAGGGAGGCTCTGTGGGCTGGCTGCGGGGAGAGAGTGGCCGGGACACGGGAGAGAGGCTCTGTGGGCTGGCTGCGTGGAGCGAGTGGCCAGGACATGGGAGAGAGGCTCTGTGGGCTGGCTGCGGGGAGAGAGTGGCCGGGACCCGGGAGGGAGGCTCTGTGGGCTGGCTGCGGGGAGAGAGTGGCCGGGACCCGGGAGGGAGGCTCTGTGAACTGGCTGCTGGGAGAGAGTGGCCGGGACCCGGGAGGGAGGCTCTGTGGGCTGGCTGCGGGGAGAGAGTGGCCGGGACCAGGGAGGGAGGCTCTGTGGGCTGGCTGCGGGGAGAGAGTGGCCAGGACACGGGAGAGAGGCTCTGTGGGCTGGCTGCGTGGAGTGAGTGGCCAGAACACGGGAGAGAGGCTCTGTGGGCTGGCTGCGTGGAGTGAGTGGCCAGGACACGGGAGGGAGGCTCTGTGGGCTGGCTGTGGCACTGCATTATTACAGTAAGTCTGTCTCAGTGCCTGTCAGTCAAGTTCAAGCCCTATGAGGTTGGGGTGACAATGAGTAAAGTTGATTGTGCTGTACTTTTGGTGTCTTGGCACAAAGGACATTGGGTAATAAAAAGACATATTTTATGATTATATTATTTAATTGTTATTCCGAAAAGTGCAGGTAATTATGAAACATTGGACAAGTCACAAGAGGTTCCACTTTATGCTTTTGTGAGGACACTATAGGCCCCATTTAGATCTGAACAAACGTCTATTAGCTGAGTGTACTTAGAGTGTGTTCGCGCTACGTATGCTCTGGAACTGAGCGTGGAGACTTTAAGTAGGGGCGATGCAGAAATGTACAATTTTTATTAAGCACTTCTACACAGGGGCAGAACTATGGGAGACAATGGAGGCGCCTGCATGCGAATTGTGACAGTAGAGGGTCATCGGCTTTGAGTGTGTGTGTGGGGGGGGGGGGGCACCAAATTATAACTTGCCTCCGGGCATCTGGGATGAACTTACACCACTGACGCTATGCATTATGGGTAACTGTGATGTCCATATTCTACAGGCAAAGAAGCTTTGTAATAGAGTTTATCTCCAGACATACTAGGATACGTCATTACTGTATTTCTTTGTCTAAGTATATCTTAGTGCTTACAGAGCATGTGGAAAAGATAAGTTTGGCCAATGCTACGTTCTACCAACTAGTGCTTGCTACCCAGTATGTAACTAATATGGGTTTAATATCGGGAAAACCAGCACCCATATTCTGGTATATAAATCTAGACCTAGACAAAGGCTTTTGGCTCGTGCATGGATCTGAGACTGCAGTAGGGTGTCTGCAATGTATATTGGACTAGCTGGGCGTTATTGAAACGAGGGCTCCCCAGATGAAGATGAAGTACATCTTATGTTGAAGATGATGAATTACCGGTGTCATCTGAATACCTAGACAGAAGTTGAGTATACTGTATACTTTGTATGTTAATTGTTTGTTTGTTACTTGTACTTAAAGTGTGTTTATTTGTACTCACTCAAATGGTCACATGTGTGTACTATTAACGAAACCCACCACTAGGCAAACAAAAACTTGAAGAATGTGGTGGTGGGACCTGGAGAGATAAACTCGGCGGGAGTATGGGGAACAACAATAGGAGACTTCACCTAATCAATGTTCTTTAACGTATTCAAATAGCAACTTCCAAATAAAACATAGCTGATCTCTGTCTCTGTGGAAGAGCTCGTCTAGTGAGGACACCACAAGCTAAGAAGGGAATTTAGGGCCTGATTCAGAGCCGGACGCTATTTGCGCTCGCTCGTTCAGAAAAAGGGGCCGGATATTTAAATTGAGCGCTCGCTCTTTGCGGTCTGTTGACGCCTCTATGTCTGAGCGAGCGAACGAAACATGCGCTCGCTATTTTGTAAAGACACCCCCTGGCCGCTCGCATCCTACGTCATCTCCGCTATTTATTTGATTAATCGAGTACATCGAAAGGCATCTGAACTGCTCGCAGTGCTTGTGGTAGCATTTTCCTACCGCAATCATGCGAACAGTTCAGGCTAAGAAACAACCAAGTGACGTGGTCGATGACGCTGCTTTGTTAATTATGCACACCCTTAAAACGCCCATTTTGACCTTTTGGTACGCCTGCGTTCGGATCTCCACTCCCCGTTTTCAAGCACCTTCCCCTGTTACTACCCACAAATGCCTCATCCTGTCACTCAAATTAGCAGCCCCTCGCTATTTTGCGAGCGCTCGATTTCCGACCGCAATGACTGGTTGGCGCATGCGCATTACGACCCATACGCATGCACAGATGTGCGAACATCGCTCGGAGCGAACGAGCGTCCGCTTACGAGCGGCTCTGAATCAGGCCCTTACTTTCCTCAGAAGGAAACCTCTCTTTTACCCGAATTTCCAACCCTCAAAGATATATTTCTTGATCATTTTCTGACAGCTAGAACCATGACGGGAACTGGTAATAGACATGTTGGGTCAGTAAAAAAACTGATCATTATTATTTATTTTTTTTCAGAGTATTAAATGTAACCTGTATCTTACTGACTGTCACAACATTTTTTTCCCATTTTACTGGAACTTACCAGCCAAGATGAAGACGCCAACAAGGATAAGGAAGACCAGTAAATAGAGGCCGAACACCGCGTATTTCAGAGCTGCTATGGAGCCCAGCTGCCCGCAGCGCCGTGACGATCTCCGGCCCTTCGTAGGACCTGTACAGTGGGGGAAACGGTTTCTTTAATAAAAATTGAAAAAATAAACATTTACCCATTGGGTAAGACATAGAGTAATGGTGCATACACACGATCAGATTTTTCCTTCAGATATGAACGATAACGATTTAAAAATCGTTCAGTCGTTCATATCTGAAGGAAAATCGTTCATATCTGACATGCCTGAACGATGGACGATCAACGATGCGCGTTCCCGTTTGTCAGATAACGATATCTGACATCTGATGGGTTTGCAGTCAGACTTGGACGATTCCATTCATTTTAATGCAGTCAAAAATCGTTCAATCGTTCAAATCGTTCAAATCGTTCAAAACTTTGGTAAAATCGTTCAAATCGTTCAATCGTTCATCTGACAAATCTGACAAGTCTGACAAATCTGACCGTGTGTACGCTCCATAAGCTGCATACACACACAACGATTTTGTAAATGAACGATTTTAGTAAACGATATTCGTTCATTTTTTTCAAGGGAAAAATGAACGAAAATCGTTTACTAAAATCGTTCATTAACTAAATGTAATGAACGATTTTTTTGAACTACAAACAATTTTTGCATATTCCCTTACTGAAAATCGTTGAGTTGGTCAGTCTGACTGAACTACAAACTACAAACGTGAACGCGCATGAACGATAGTCGTTCATCATTTTAACTTCGATAGTCAACGATTGAACGATAAACGATATCGTTAACGATAATCATTCAAAAAATTGTTGTGTGTGTGTAACTGTGTATGCACCTTTAGGAGGAGATTTATCAAACATTCTAAATGAGACAAGTGGCGATTCCTATAGCAACCAATGACATTCCAGCTCTCACAATCTACTGTACTGTAGACTGGGAAACACAACAACAAAAATAAGGTGCAAAGGTCCTAGTGCCTGTAGTCTGACCGATTACTGCTTCCAAAATTAGGGATTACTGTACGCCCTCAGCAAAATATATACAATAATAAAAAGTGCTATCCGTCAGAAAATTAATGTTTCATTAATATAAATATAATAATCTTTACAATATTAAAGCACTCGGCCGGTGAATGTTAGATTAACATCTAAAATATTAATGGGCAGCACAGATGATGTAATGGTTAGTATTACCGCCTCACAGCACTGAGGTCCTGGGTTTGATTCCCAACACGGCTCTGTGTGTAGTTTGTATGTTCTCCCTGTGCTTGCGTTGGTTTCCTCCGGGTTCTCCGGTTTACTCCCAAAATATACTGGTAGGTTAGCTGGCTCTCAACAAAAATTAACCCTAGTGTGTATGTGTGTGTACATGTGGTAAGGAATATAGGGCCTGATTCAGTGCCGCTCGTAAGCGGCCGCTCGTTCGTTCCAACCGATGTTCGCACAACTGCGCATGCGTACGGATTTTAATACGCATGCGCAAGCCAGTCAGTGCAGCCGAAAATCGTGTGCTCACTAAATAGCGAATGCCTGCTAATTTGAGTGACAGGAGGAGGCGTTTGTGGGTGGTAACAGGGGAAGGTGCTTGAAAACGGGGAGAGGAGATCAGAACGCAGGCGTGCCAAACGGTCAAAACGGGCGTTTAATGGGAGTGCATAATTACTAAAGCAGCGTCATCGACCACGTCACTTGGTTGTTTTATAGTTAGAACTGCTCGCATGATTGTGGTAGGAAAACAACCACAAGAATAGCGAGCAGTTCATACGCCGTCCGATGTACTCGATTAATCTAATAAATAGCGGACATGACGTATGATGCGAGCGGCCAGGGGGCGTTTTTTTCAAAATTACGTTCGCATGTTTTGTTCGCTCGTTCAGACAAAGAGGCGTGAACAGACCGCAAAGAGCGAACGGTTCATTTAAATAGCCAGCCCCTTTTTCTGGACGAGCGAGCGCAAATAGCGTCCGGCTCTGAATCAGGCCCATAGAGTAGAGTGTAAGCTCCACTGGGACAGTGACTCATGGAATGACCAAATATTCTCTGTAAAGCGCTGGGGAATATGTGCGCGCTATATAAATAACTGGTAATAACAATAATAATATATAATATTAACAACAATGACACTATTTCTGTAGTAATGCATTTTCATGCAGCTACAGTGATGTTAGTGTACTTCTTATAGCTTCAAACAGGTGTAATCTCAACAGAGCTACAGTACTTACTGCTAATACTCCACTTTAGATCAGCTGTAGATAGTAGTTAGGGCGCAGAAGGCTATAAATAAATTATGAATATGTATAAAGCTATTACAGTCTTTATAACCAATTTGATAGATCCAAGCAGCCAGTACAATACAGTATATTACAGTAGTTTGTGGTTAGTTATAATAGTTGAATTAGTAATCTCCAGCAATGCATAAATAAACCAACATTATCTTATTGCCAGTTGCAGTATATTGCACAGTATTTATATAGCATTAGTATGCAAGTCTGTTTTACCAGGCTAAAGCCAAGTCACCCATGTAAGCAAACGCCAACAGGGCTTGTGGTGTAAGGTACCCAGGCAGAGTCCCCCTTACCTCCTGCCTGCTGGGGCTTGTGGTGTAAGGTAACCAGGCAGAGTCCCCCTTACCTCCTGGCTGCTGGGGCTTGTGGTGTAAGGTAACCAGGCAGAGTCCCCCTTACCTCCTGGCTGCTGGGGCTTGTGGTGTAAGGTAACCAGGCAGAGTCCCCCTTACCTCCTGGCTGCTGGGGCTTGTGGTGTAAGGTATCCAGGCAGAGTCCCATTACCTCCTGGCTGCTGGGACTTGTGATGTAAGGTATCCAGGCAGAGTCCCCCTTACCTCCTGGCTGCTGGGGCTCGTGGTGTAATGTATCCAGGCAGAGTCCCCCTTACCTCCTGGCTGCTGGGACTTGTGGTGTAAGGTAACCAGGCAGAGTCCCCCTTACCTCCTGGCTGCTGGGACTTGTGGTGTAAGGTAACCAGGCAGAGTCCCCCTTACCTCCTGGCTGCTGGGACTTGTGGTGTAAGGTACCCAGGCAGAGTCCCCCTTACCTCCTGGCTGCTGGGGCTTGTGGTGTAAGGTATCCAGGCAGAGTCCCCCTTACCTCCTGGCTGCTGGGGCTTGTGGTGTAAGGTACCCAGGCAGAGTCCCCCTCACCTCCTGGCTGCTGGGGCTTGTGGTGTAAGGTACCCAGGCAGAGTCCCCCTCACCTCCTGCCTGCTGGGGCTTGTGGTGTAAGGTATCCAGGCAGAGTCCCCCTTACCTCCTGGCTGCTGGGACTTGTGGTGTAAGGTACCCGGGCAGAGTCACCCTTACCTCCTGGCTGTTGGGGCTTGTGGTGTAAGGTACCCTGGCAGAGTCCCCCTTACCTCCTGCCTGCTGGGGCTTGTGGTATAAGGTAACCAGGCAGAATCCCCCTTACCTCCTGGCTGCTGGGGCTTGTGGTATAAGGTAACCAGGCAGAGTCCCCCTTACCTCCTGGCTGCTGGGGCTTGTGGTGTAAGGTATCCAGACAGAGTCCCCCTTACCTCCTGCCTGCTGGGGCTTGTGGTATTAGGTACCCAGGCAGAGTCCCCCTTACCTCCTGCCTGCTGGGGCTTGTGGTATTAGGTACCCAGGCAGAGTCCCCCTTTCCTCCTGGCTGCTGGGGCTTGTGGTGTAAGGTATCCAGGCAGAGTCCCCCTTACCTCCTGGCTGCTGGGACTTGTGGTATTAGGTACCCAGGCAGAGTCCCCCTTACCTCCTGGCTGCTGGGGCTCGTGGTGTAATGTATCCAGGCAGAGTCCTCCTTACCTCCTGGCTGCTGGGGCTCGTGGTGTAATGTATCCAGGCAGAGTCCTCCTTACCTCCTGGCTGCTGGGGCTCGTGGTGTAAGGTATCCAGGCAGAGTCCCCCTTGCCTCCTGGCTGCTGGGGCTCGTGGTGTAAGGTATCCAGGCAGAGTCCCCCTTACCTCCTGGCTGCTGGGGCTTGTGGTGTAAGGTATCCAGGCAGAGTCCCCCTTACCTCCTGGCTGCTGGGGCTTGTGGTGTAAGGTATCCAGGCAGAGTCCCCCTTACCTCCTGGCTGCTGGGGCTTGTGGTATTAGGTAACCAGGCAGAGTCCACCTTACCTCCTGCCTGCTGGGGCTTGTGGTATTAGGTACCCAGGCAGAGTCCCCCTTACCTCCTGGCTGCTGGGGCTTGTGGTGTAAGGTACCCAGGCAGAGTCCCCCTTACCTCCTGGCTGCTGGGGCTCGTGGTATAAGGTATCCAGGCAGAGTCCCCCTCACCTCCTGGCTGCTGGGGCTCGTGGTATAAGGTATCTAGGCAGAGTCCCCCTTACCTCCTGGCTGCTGGGGCTTGTGGTGTAAGGTATCCAGGCAGAGTCCCCCTTACCTCCTGGCTGCTGGGACTTGTGGTATAAGGTACCCAGGCAGAGTCCCCCTTACCTCCTGGCTGTTGGGGCTTGTGGTGTAAGGTACCCGGGCAGAGTCCCCCTTACCTCCTGGCTGCTGGGGCTTGTGGTGTAAGGTACCCGGGCAGAGTCCCCCTTACCTCCTGGCTGCTGGGGCTTGTGGTGTAAGGTACCCAGGCAGAGTCCCCCTTACCTCCTGGCTGCTGGGGCTTGTGGTATAAGGTATCCAGGCAGAGTCTCCCTTACCTCCTGCCTGCTGGGGCTTGTGGTATTAGGTACCCAGGCAGAGTCCCCCTTACCTCCTGGCTGCTGGGGCTTGTGGTGTAAGGTATCCAGGCAGAGTCCCCCTTACCTCCTGGCTGCTGGGGCTTGTGGTATTAGGTACCCAGGCAGAGTCCCCCTTACCTCCTGGCTGCTGGGGCTCGTGGTGTAATGTATCCAGGCAGAGTCCCCCTTACCTCCTGGCTGCTGGGGCTTGTGGTGTAAGGTATCCAGGCAGAGTCCCCCTTACCTCCTGGCTGCTGGGGCTTGTGGTGTAAGGTATCCAGGCAGAGTCCCCCTTACCTCCTGGCTGCTGGGGCTTGTGGTATTAGGTAACCAGGCAGAGTCCCCCTTACCTCCTGGCTGCTGGGGCTTGTGGTGTAAGGTACCCAGGCAGAGTCCCCCTTACCTCCTGGCTGCTGGGGCTTGTGGTGTAAGGTATCCAGGCAGAGTCCCCCTTACCTCCTGGCTGCTGGGACTTGTGGTATTAGGTACCCAGGCAGAGTCCCCCTTACCTCCTGGCTGCTGGGGCTCGTGGTGTAATGTATCCAGGCAGAGTCCTCCTTACCTCCTGGCTGCTGGGGCTCGTGGTGTAATGTATCCAGGCAGAGTCCCCCTTACCTCCTGGCTGCTGGGGCTTGTGGTGTAAGGTATCCAGGCAGAGTCCCCCTTACCTCCTGACTGCTGGGGCTTGTGGTGTACGGTATCCAGGCAGAGTCCCCCTTACCTCCTGGCTGCTGGGGCTTGTGGTGTAAGGTATCCAGGCAGAGTCCCCCTTACCTCCTGGCTGCTGGGGCTTGTGGTATTAGGTAACCAGGCAGAGTCCACCTTACTTCCTGCCTGCTGGGGCTTGTGGTATTAGGTACCCAGGCAGAGTCCCCCTTACCTCCTGGCTGCTGGGGCTTGTGGTGTAAGGTACCCAGGCAGAGTCCCCCTTACCTCCTGGCTGCTGGGGCTTGTGGTGTAAGGTATCCAGGCAGAGTCCCCCTTACCTCCTGGCTGCTGGGGCTTGTGGTGTAAGGTAACCAGGCAGAGTCCCCCTTACCTCCTGGCTGCTGGGGCTTGTGGTGTAAGGTACCCAGGCAGAGTCCCCCTTACCTCCTGGCTGCTGGGGCTTGTGGTATAAGTTATCCAGGCAGAGTCCCCCTTACCTCCTGGCTGCTGGGGCTTGTGGTATTAGGTATCCAGGCAGAGTCCCCCTTACCTCCTGCCTGCTGGGGCTTGTGGTATTAGGTACCCAGGCAGAGTCCCCCTTACCTCCTGGCTGCTGGGGCTTGTGGTGTAAGGTAACCAGACAGAGTCCCCCTTACCTCCTGGCTGCTGGGGCTTGTGGTATAAGGTATCCAGGCAGAGTCCCCCTTACCTCCTGCCTGCTGGGGCTTGTGGTATAAGGTAACCAGGCAGAATCCCCCTTACCTCCTGGCTGCTGGGGCTTGTGGTATAAGGTAACCAGGCAGAGTCCCCCTTACCTCCTGGCTGTTGGGGCTTGTGGTGTAAGGTATCCAGACAGAGTCCCCCTTACCTCCTGGCTGCTGGGGCTTGTGGTGTAAGGTATCCAGGCAGAGTCCCCCTTACCTCCTGGCTGCTGGGACTTGTGGTATAAGGTACCCAGGCAGAGTCCCCCTCACCTCCTGGCTGCTGGGACTTGTGGTATAAGGTACCCAGGCAGAGTCCCCCTTACCTCCTGGCTGCTGGGGCTTGTGGTGTAAGGTATCCAGGCAGAGTCCCCCTTACCTCCTGGCTGCTGGGGCTTGCTGTAGTGCAGCCTATTAGGAGGATGCCTTGTGCCCAGCCTTTCTCAAAGTGCCGCATTAGTGCCACCCTGGGGTCATTGGTAAATGATCTCACTGGAGTCCAATGACTGGCTGGTCGCAGCACACACATTACGCATTTCTCCATCTACCCATGTTATCAGCGGCTTCCTCAGAAGTGATTTAATTGTATTTATTATTATTTATTACCAGTTATTTATATAACGGACACAGGGCCTCATTGAGACCCGGTCTCAAGCGTGCGTGCGCACTGCGCATGCGCGAGACCCGGAACGAGCGCAAAAAGCACTCGCTTCAGGACTCACTACAAAAGGGCCGGCTGTTGATGTTGATCGACAGCTCGACCCCTTTTGTAGGCGTGGCCGGGGGGTGTCTTCACAAACGGAGGCGTTCCCAAGCGAACGCCTGCCGTTTGTGGGCGGCCTCACTGACCTCACCAGTGATGTCAGTGAGAGAACTTCCAGCTGTGTTAGAGCTGAAAGCTCTCTGGGACTTGCAGCCCTGAGACCCTACCACAAGGGTCTCGTCGCAAACCCGATAGTCGCGATGGTCTTGACCATCGCGACCATCATCATGACCGCTCGCATAAGCTGTGGGTGGTAACCCACATTTATGCGAGCGGCCAAGAGGCCGCAACTTAAAAACCAAGCGCCCGCACCCTGATTCAGAGCGAGCTCTCGCTTTTTGCGAGTGCCTTTGAATCAGGACCACATTTTGCAGCACTTTACAAAGAATATTTATCCGTTCATATCAGTGGAGCTTACAATCTACAGTATATTCCCTACCACATGCTCACACACATACAGATTAGGGTTAATTTTTGTTGAGAGACAATTAACCTACCAGTATATTTTTGGAGTGTGGGAGGAAACCCACGCAAGCACAGGGAGAACATACAAACTCCACACAGTTAGGGCTGTAGTGGGAATCAAATCCACAACCTCAATGCTGCTTCATGGGTGGTGTAATATTGTTAAGATTATTATCTTTTATTAATAAAACATTACGTCAGAGGGATACAGTAGCGCATCCAGTTTTGCTTTTTACTATCTAGAGTGATGGTATTATAAAGATGGTAACTAGATTTTGTTTGGTTGCTAGGGGCACCACAAGCCCTTGCCCTCTTTAGAAGGTTTGATAAATCATCCCCGTAACGTGCATCCCCCACATATATATATATATATATATATATATATATATATTGCATATTACAGGTTAAGGTTCCCATATCCGTTATTCTATTAACTGAAATATTCCAAAAACCGAAGTTTTTTTGGCAGCCTTGACATCATGACGTGACCTGGCGTCATGACGTCACAGATCAATGACCAATCACTAGCGGCGTGGGCTATATCCCGCGCTCCCTCTACTGCAGCGCACGCCAGGCACTTTGTGACAGCCGCCGGACTCCCCCCGCAACACCTGATGGACCCTATTGCAGGACCCACCCCCGCCGCACATGCCGGGCCTCACATGACACCTGCCGGACTTCACCCAACACCCGCCGGATCACTTGCGACATCCATGGACACCCCCGCAGCACACGCCAGGCCTCCTGTGACACCTGTCGGACCCCCTGCAGCACACGCCAGGCCTCCTGTAACACCTGCAAGGTATTCTGAAAACCGAAATTATCCAAAATCCGAAATGCTCCTGGTCCCGAGCATTTCGGATATGGGAGACTCAACCTGGAGCATGCTTTGGTTACACGCCAGTTAACCAAAGAAAGTGATGATATACATTAGCAAGGGCATTGAAACAGAACAAAATACAATGCATACAAATACTTACACTAAGATGCTGCATTAGATGCAAACACACAGGGGCCTATTCATCAACACTAAAATAACGTTTTTTAAGGACATTTTCCTTAATTACCGTTATTTTAGTATTCATGAACACACTTAACACAGGAGATATCACTGATATATCCTGGCTAAGGCCCTCATTCAGAGCCGCTCGTTCGTTCTGACCGATGTTCGCACATCTGCGCATGCGTACGGATTTTAATACGCATGCGCGAACCTGTCAGTGCGGCCGAAAATCGTTTTTTCGCTATATAGCGAATGCCTGCTATTTTGAGTGACAGAAGGAGGCGTATGTGGGTGGTAACGGGAAGGTGCTTGAAAACGGGGGTGTGGAATTTGAACGCAGGCGTGCTTAAATGTCAAAACGGGCGTTTTAAGGGAGTGCATAATTAATACAGCAGCGTCATTGACAACGTCACTTGTTTTTTTTTACTCAGAACTGCTCGCAAAATAGCGGTTGAAAAAACCAGCCACAAGAATAGCGAGCAGTTCATACGCTGTTCGATGTACTCGATTAATCTAATAAATAGCGGACATGACGTATGGTGCGAGCGGCAAGGGGGCATATTTTTCAAAATTACAAGCGCAAGTTTTGCTCGCTCGTTCAAACTTAGAGGCGTGAACAGACCGCAATTAGCGAACGGTTCATTTGAATAGCCACCCTTTGTTTTAGAACGAACGACCGCAAATAGCGAGCGGCTCTGAATGAGGGCCTAAGTCCCCCTGCGTTAATTTCCACACTCCCCATACATTAGTACACAGGTTCTCAAACTCGGTCCTCAGGACCCCAAACAGTGCACGTTTTCCAGGTCTCCTTACAGATTCGCAGGTTAAATAATTAGCTCCACCTGTGGATATTTTAAAATGTGTCAGTGAGTAATGAATACACCTGTGCACCTGCTGGGTAACCTGCAAAATATGACCTGTGTGGGGTCCTGAGGACCGAGTTTGAGAACCACTGCATTAGTACATTAGTATGGGGATATGGAAATTATAGTATTCATCAAATTCCGAAAATTATGTACTTTTGGAATTTGATGGAGTTACTATCCGCCACTGTGAGTAGGTGACACTTACCTGTGTCAGCGTGTGCAGGTCCCCCGGCGTATCCCTCCGGCGCTCTGGCTCCGGTGGCTGCTCGGACACTGTGTTCCCCCAGCAGAACACAATAAAGTTTAGAAAAAAAAAAAGTTTTTTTTTTTCTAAACTGTACTGTGGTCTGCCAGGAGAACACAGTGTCCGAGCAGCCACCGAAGCCGGAGGCTCTGCAGCGGGCAGGTAAGTGCGGGACAGGGGGGAGGGATACGGAGGGGGAGTTGGGACACACACACACAAAATTACCGCAGCTGTAGGCAGCACAGATTACAGCTGCGGTAAATTAGAGTAGGCAGGGAAAACTATCTATTTCCTGAAAAGCTGTCATCGCAAAAATGACAGCTTTTCGGAATAGATAGTTATAGGGAGGAGGATTTATGAATCCTCCTGTAATTAGGTAGAACTCCATGCCAGTTCTAAACCTAATTACCTCCAGAGAATTTTAAGTTGTGATGAATAGGCCCCACTGTCCTGTTGAAGTGTTAAACTACGTATATATACAGTTGTTTTAACTATTGGGGGTCTATGTACTAAGCAGTAATAAGAGACAGAGTGAAAAGTGATAAGTAAGTGATAAGGTTCCAGGCAATCAGCTCCCAACTGTCATCTCACAGCCTGTGTTTGAAAAATGACAGTTGGGAGCTGACTGACTTATCACTTTTCACTCTGGCCCTGATTCAGAGCCGGACGCTCTGACAGAGCGCTCGCTCCGAATCAGGGCCGGGCTATTTTTTTTTAAGAACGGCCTCCTGGCCGCTCACATAGCTGTGGGTGACCACCCACAGCTATAGCGAGCGGCCAGGATGATGGTCGCGATGGTCAAGACCATCGCGACCATCGGGCTTGCGACGAGACCCTTGTGGTAGGGTCTCATTGCCGCAAGCCCCAGAGAGATTTCAGCTCTAACAGAGCCGAAATCTCTCCCACTGACATCACTCGTGATGTCAGCGGGGCCGCCCCCAGACGGAGGCGTTCACATGGGAACGCCTCCGTTTGGGCAGCCACTCCCCCGGCCCGCCCAAAGGGGGCCTGCTGTCACTCAACATCGACAGCACGTCCCCTTTGGTACGAGACCCGGAGTGACGGATTGCCCGTCGCTATCCGGGTCTCACGCATGTACACTGGCCCATCATCGACCCGGTTTCGAGCGAACAGCGCTTGCGACCGGATCAGAATCAGGCCCTATGTCTCTTATCACTGCTTAGTACATAGACCCCTTGCTCAGATCCCTTTGTTTTCTGTTTCCTAACTATGGTGACCAAACTGTAAGTGGTAAATTTACTAAAGTGAAAGTTTTTAGAAGTGAGTTTTTAAAAGTGATGTTGCCCATAGCAACCAATCAGATTCTACTTAACATTTAACTAACACCTTCTAGAAGATAACAGCTAGAATCCGATTGGTTGCTATGGGCAACATCACTTTTAAAACTCACTTCTAAAAACTCTCACTTTAGTAAATTTACCCCCAAGTATCAATAGCAGCAAGTTTTCCTGGGCGCACGCCATGCTCACATAAATAGTGAATGAGAGAGGGTAAAACGCATAAAAGAATCGCATCACCCAACACGTGTACGCCATATGTATAATTCATAACAGTGAACAACATCTGAGGACAAACAGAAACTTCTCAGCCCGCTGCGCTGGACAATGTAACTTGCTGAATCATGCGACCTATTCACTAAAGCCTTGGAGAGAGATAAAATGGAAAAAGATAAATCCCAGCCAATCAGCTCCTAAATGTCATTTCCCAAACACAGCCTGTAACATGACAGGAGCTGATTGGTTTCTCCATTTTCTCTCTCTCCAAGGCTTAATGAATAGGCCCCCACATATATATATACCTAACTTCCCTTTTGTTTATTTGCCCAAGTCTCTGGCCCAGAATTCTCAAAGCCCGAAATACCAAGCCGTTTTTCTTACGATCTATCCAAAGTGTAAAGCCGCGAATCCACTACACGATATAACGATTGAGCGATAATGATACGGTTATCATTCAATCGTTCATTAAATTGTGCAGTGGATATTGAGCCCACACGATCTTCAAAAGCACTGGCACGCACTGGCACCGCCCGTCACCACCCCCAAACGGTGCTTCCTGTCACTCACTCTGCGATGGGTCTGACTGGGATCTCAGGGCCTGATTCAGAGCCGGACGCTCTGACCAGAGCTCTCGCTCTGAATCAGGGCCGTCGTATTTAAATTTGGAGCGGCCTTTTGGACGCTCGCATAGCTGTGGGTTACCACCCACAGCTTATGCGAGCGTCCATGATGATGGTCGCGATGGTCAAGACCATCGGGCTTGCGACGAGACCCTGCGGTAGGGTCTCGGTGACCGCAAGCCCTGGAGTGATTTTGGCTCTATCAGAGCCAAAATCACTCCCACTGAGATCACTAGTGATGTCAGTGGGGCCGACCCCAGACGGTAGGCGTTCCCATGGGAACACCTCCGTCTGGCAGCCACACCCCCGGCACGTCCACCAAAGGGGGCGTGCTGTCAATCACCATCGACAGCACGCCCCCTTTGGTGCGAGACCCGGAGCGACAGCTTGGCTGTCGCTATCCGGGTCTCACGCATGTGCACGACGGAGCTCCCTCCGTCGTGCGTATGCGCATTTGGGTACCATCGACCCGCTTGCGAGCGTCCTGTGCTCGCGAGCGGGTCTGAATGAGACCCTCAGTCCTGATCGCAGTGGAGTGTTCGCGCACGCGCACCGTGATGCTTATGCTTGCGCAGATGGCAACCATCGGCCGATTGCGTGCGTAATCGCAGTTGCGATCCTTGCTGAATGAGGTCCATAGTGCATACACACTGAGCAATCTAACACATGACCAAACGATATATCTTGCATCGTTCGGTGTTTAGATCGCTAACTATATAATGTGACCATATCGCCTGGTCGTTTGGTAGAGCGTACACACTGCACGATCTGCGGAGAATCGTTAATGAGATTGACGGATCTTCCTACAAAAGATCTGAAGATGCGAAAAACGACACCGCAGGAGCGCGCATAGTGCGCACACAGTTGACGATTTAACGATCCGATGCATCGGAATCGGACAAATCGTTCAAAATATCATCTAGTATGTAGGGGCCTTTAGCGCACTCTCTGATATGGTCCGTGTTATGGGCGTGTTGTTGGTAAAACTGGTTACGTACACAGACGCGCACACAGGAGGCCATACTCAGAGGTACTGCTCCTGCCGTAGGCTTGCTGCAAGAGTCGTTGGTGCGTTTAGGGACAATTAGCGCAATCAGTATTACAGCGTGTACGGATGCTGCCCTTGCACATTCGGACGCACACAAGGGAAGGACTTTGCAGCGCCATTTGCATAAATTCACAGATGGGTGACCTCCAATAGATGCCGCTGTGTGCGCTTCTCCATGCACCCCAAAATCAGGGCCTTAGAGTTTTTATGTATCCAGTAATAGCAGATGCCTATTAAATTGCAATGTGGCAATAAAGGGCCTGATTCAGCTGATCGCGTGTGCAGGGCCCATTCTGCAAGAGTGCAGAATGGGTCCTGTGTAGTCGCACGCAGACCCTTGAATGCCGCTGCCTGATTTACAGGCAGAGGCATTTAAGGGGTGGTGCGGGACTGGAGTCGGCAGGCGTTCCCGGAAACGGGGGCGTGTCTGCCCAGTTTTCTGGGAGTGGCCAACCCAGGATGTACTGTACATTTATCAACGCAGTGTCCTGGGCTCGCAAGCCGGTCAGTATGAGTAAGCTGAGGCTTACTCAGCAGGCCAGGGGCCCAGCGCCGTCCGCCATCACTACCATCGGCACATCGGTCGCAGTGCCATGATCTCAAATGCAGCAGGGGGTGTCATACAGGGGGTGTCATACACCTCTTGCTGAATTTGCATAATAGCAAGGACGGAATGGCGAAGCTGCCTGGGGCATACATCATATCTATAGCCTGCGTGTATACATCATATCTATAGCCTGCATGCATACATCATATATCTATAACCTGCGTGTATACATCATATATCTATAGCCTGCGTGCATACATCATATATCTATAGCCTGCATGCATACATCATATCTATAGCCTGCGTGCATACATCATATATCTATAGCCTGCGTGTATACATCATATATCTATAGCCTGCGTGCATACATCATATATCTATAGCCTGCGCGTATACATCATATATCTATAGCCTGCTCGTATACATCATATATCTATAGCCTGCTCGTATACATCATATATCTATAGCCTGCGTGCATACATCATATATCTATAGCCTGCGTGTATACATCATATATCTATAGCCTGCGTGCATACATCATATATCTATAGCCTGCGTGCATACATCATATATCTATAGCCTGCGTGTATACATCATATATCTATAGCCTGTGTGCATACATCATATATATATAGCCTGCGTGTATACATCATATACCTATAGCTTGCGTGCATACATCATATCTATAGCCTGCGTGCATACATCATATATCTATAGCCTGCGTGCATACATCATATCTATAGCCTGCGCGTATACATCATATATCTATAGCCTGCTTGTATACATCATATATCTATAGCCTGTGTGCATACATCATATATCTATAGCCTGCGTGTATACATCATATATCTATAGCCTGCGTGCATACATCATATCTATAGCCTGCGTGTATACATCATATATCTATAGCCTGTGTGCATACATATATATCTATAGCATGCGTGTATACATTATATATCTATAGCCTGCATGCATACATCATATATCTATAGCCTGCGTGTATACATCATATACCTATAGCTTGCGTGCATACATCATATCTATAGCCTGCGTGTATACATCATATATCTATAGCCTGTGTGCATACATATATATCTATAGCATGCGTGTATACATTATATATCTATAGCCTGCATGCATACATCATATATCTATAGCCTGCGTGTATACATCATATACCTATAGCTTGCGTGCATACATCATATACCTATAGCCTGCGTGCATACATCATATATCTATAGCCTGCGTGTATACATCATATATCTATAGCCTGCGTGCATACATCATATCTATAGCCTGCGTGTATACATTATATATCTATAGCCTGTGTGTATACATCATATATCTATAGCCTGTGTGTATACATCATATATCTATAGCCTGCGTGCAGCTTTTCGGTTGCGATCCTTGCTGAATCAGGCCCAAGGTTCTCTAACCCAGGTAGCAATATAATCCACTTAAGTGGCTAACAATTCCATCCATGTGAATTTAATTAACATGGAATGAGAATTTTGCTCAGTAATGTATACAATGCAGAGTTTTAATGTATCATTAGGATTATTGCTCTAAGCTATATATAATGAAATAACGGTGCTGAAATATTTGATGCCGGAAACAAAACATCACTAGCAATTCACATATATTTCTCCTTCCTTCCACGGTATCAGCTCTTAAACACATTTATTGCTAAATACTGTACAGTAGGTTGGGAAACCAACCAAACACCTCTGGTCAAGACCGAAGCAGCCACAAAGGGGAACAGATGGAGCACACTCCAAAATCTCAGTAAATCGTGGCTTGGAGATGGACTTTGAACTTTAATCTATAAAATATGCCCAGGATTCCTATACGGAGACACCTTCTATGCAATTACCGTATAGAGCAGTATGTGATGAGAGAAGGCAAAACATCATTCATATCTAGACATCGGATCATATGCGCTGAAAATCTGCTGATAAAGGGCCTGATTCAGAGCCACTCGTAAGCGGCCGCTCGTTCGCTCCGAGCGATGTTTGCCCAACTGCGCATGCGTACGGATCGTTATACGCATGCGCGAAAGAGTCAGTGCCGTCGAAAATCGTGTGCTCGCAAAATAACGAATGCCTGCTAATTTGAGTGACAGGATGAGGCGTATGTGGGTGGTAACAGGGGAAGGTGCTTGAAAACGGGGAGTGGAGATCCGATCGCAGGCGTGCTTAAAGGTCAAAACGGGCGTTTTATGGGTGTGCATAATTAAAACAGCAGCGTCAATGACCACGTCACTGGGTTATTTTTTAGCCAGAACTGCTCGCAAAATTGTGGTAGCAAAAACCAACCCCAAGAATAGCGAGCAGCTCATACCCTGTTCGATGTACTCGATTAATCTAATAAATAGCGGACATGACGTAGGATGCGAGCGGTCAGGGGGCGTAGTTTCCCAAAAAACTACCGCAAGTTTTGTTCGCTCGCTCAGACCTAGAGGCGTGAACAGACCGCAAACAGCGAACGGTTGATTTGAATAGCCAGCCCTATTTTCAGGACGAGCGAGCGCTAATTGCGTCCGGCTCTGAATCAGGCCCAAAGTCACCTAATCACCCCATTACCCAAACTAACACACCCTGAATGATTCATATGGCAATACCCTATCAATCAAAGCTTGGTAGGCGGAGGGTCTATCTATGGCCAGTAATCAAGTCACAGTTGTAGCTCCTAGGGGGCCTGTTTGGTAACCGATTTCCCCAAAGACTTAAAAAGTTAAGTAAATTGTCTATTTAACAAAACCTGACTGCAGGAGAAAACAGAGATACTGGAGTCTATGTACTAATCCTTGGAGAGAGAGAGATAAAGTGGATGTATATAAAGTACCAACCAATCAGCTCCTAACTATCATTTTTCAAACACTGTGTCAGGAGCTGATTAGTTGGTACTTTCACTTTATCTCTTTCCAAGGATTAGTACATTGGACCTCATTCAGAGTCTCTCGTTAGGACACGCTCCCTCGCTGGGAGCGATAATCGCACATCTGCGCATGCGTATAATTCGCAGTGCGCGTGCGCAAGTCATTCATTGCGATCTGATTTTGCTAGCTCGCAAGCCACCTTCAGGTCGCTGCTTTGAGTGACAGCGCCGTTTGTGGGTGGTAACAGGGGAAGGTGCCTGTGAACGGGGGAGTGGTTGTGCGAATGCAGGCGTGTCTGACCATCAGAATGGCGTTTAATGGGTGTGCATAATTAGCAAAGTAGCATCATCGCACACGTGATTTGGTTGTTTTTTAGCCTGCACTGCACTGCTTGGGGTAGGTTAGGTCAACCCTAAGCGCTGCGAGCAGCTCCGATGGCCCTCAATGTTCACGATTAATCAGACTCTTCGCGGAGATGACGTGTGCTGCGAGTGACAGGTGGGAGGTTTTATAGTCCAGCGTACGCTAACTGCCGTCGCTCGCTATGACATAGAGGGCGTCCTTACAGCGCAAAGAGCGATCGCTTAATTAGCATACCCGGCCCCTTTTTGCAAGCGACCGATCGCATCTTGCGAGAGACTCCACTGTACATTATAGACAAGCTAAAGCTATAGACCACTTCTTTTTCAATGGACACTGCAGAAATGCTTATTTATCAATGAATATTTGCAGGATATCCCACTAAAAACACCTGTTTGGGGGGGGGGGGGTACTTGCGAATATTAAGTATCTATGTGCAGCGGACCACAGAAGTTATCGCAGATCTACGCCGCAGTCTTCCATTTTTGACCACTAGAGTTTTATTGGCAAAATAATTAATGATTATGCGCCGATGTATCATATCTTACTCGGAGCTTGACCCCCGACTGCTCACGCCATCTACAGATAGAGTTAGCCACTGTATCCCATCAGTAACAGTATTGCTGGGGAGGGACTGGAACCCTCTCTGGTAACATCTCGTTGTCTCAGAAACAAGCATTGCTAAATAGCGTAGATAATTCCTAACTAAACAATGCAAAATTGATTCTTTTTTTATCAAGGAAAAACCCCCTATGGACAATAAATAGGCCCCTAAACTCGTAAAAAGGATCGCAGGTTATTTATTGACATTCCCAATACAGATCTTCTTAGTAAATGATGTAGCAGTGCTCCTCACAGAGGAGATCTTTTTCCAAAAGTTCCATGATGGGTATATTTTACTGTGAATGCAGACTAGGGGGGTTTATTTACTAAGCTGCGTTTTTTTTCGCCCGCAGCTGCCGGTCATCAGCGTTTTTGCCTGCAGAATTTATAACAATATAAAAACACTAAGGGGCTCCATTTATCAACCAACCATAACCCCTTTAGCAACAAAAAAGGAGAAAATAACCTATGGCGCTACTGACACAATGATGAGGTTTAAATAACAAATATAGGGACAGATACACCTACCGGCTGTGATAAAGGTTACCAACATAAGACCCAAATCAGGATCCAAAAATAACACAACGCTGGGGAATATCTCTTAGGACCTCATTCAGAGTCGGTCGTTGCGGCCGCACGGTCGTAAGGGAAAAGGGGCCGGATATGCAAATGATGCACTCGCAAGTTGCGTCCTTAAGATTGGATCGTTAGCTGGCCGACCAAGGGGAGGATGCGGCCGTAAGACAAAAAATACGCCCCCTTCTCGTACGCATTACACGTCATCTCCGGCCATATAAGGATTAATCGAGACCATTGGTAACCATCGGAACTGGTCGTAGAGCTTAAGGTTGACCATACCCTCTCTTAAGCTCTACGATCAAGTAAGTGTACAAACATCCCATGTCACATGTGCCATGACGCTACTTTGTTAATTATGCACTCCCATAAAACGCCGTTCGCATAATTAGGCACGCCTGCGTTCGGATCTCCACTCCCCGTTTTCAAGCACCTTCCCCTGTTACCACCCACAAACGCCTCATCCTGTCACTCAAACTACCGACCTGGCTGTGTTCAAGGAGAGAGAAATTTCTGATCGTAGCAGCTAGTTTGCGCACGCGCATTGCGAACTTTACGCATGCGCAGTTTAGCGAACATCGGTGGCATACGACCGTGCGGCTGCAACTACAGACTCTGAATGAGGTCCTTAATCCCTTATTGGTGAGTGTGACACTATTCAAATGTACACGTCACTACAATAAATTAATAAATCAGTAAAAATAAACATAAAAATGCAAATGTGCCATGTGAAATTGAGGCCGCTTACACCGTGCTTGTCCCGCGGCAGTTGAAGCACCCGCTTTAGAAGCCTGCGGGATTTCGTGTCAGCGGCCTCAGGGACTGATTCAGAAGCGCTGGCTATTTGCGAGCGCTCGCTCTCAATCATGGCAGATTTTTTATTTTAAAAATCCTCCTCCAGGCCGCTCGCATAACTGTGGGTGACCACCCACAGCTTTTGCGAGCAGCCTGGCGATGGTCGCGACTATCGCGACCAACGGGCTTGCGACGAGACCCTTGTGTTAGGGTCTAGGTTCCCGCAAGCCCGAGTGAACTTCCTGCTCTAATAGAGCAAGAAGTTCACTACTGACATCACAAATGATGTCAGTAGGTCCGCCCACAAACGGCAGGCGTTCCTTTAGGGAACGACTCCGTTTGTCCAGCCACCCCCCCTCCCCGCCTACAAAACGGGGCGAGCTGTCGATCAACAATCGACAGCCGCCCCGTTTTGTAGCGAGCCCCGGAGCGAGTGAAGTTCTCACTCGCTCCGGGCTCGCGCGCGTGCATTGCGCAATGGCCGACCATCGACCCGCTTGTGAGCGCTATGCGCTTGTGAGCGGGTCTGAATCAGGCCCTCAATTTCAGCTGAAGGCAACACCTCACATCCATAGCGGGGGAGCAGCGTGGCACTTTGGAGCGGTTGAGATCCAGTATCGGTAGCGGTGAGCGCTGATATCGTATCACTTGTAAGCAGCCGCTACTAATGAATTTATCGGGGAACCTGTTTGAACAACAAATAAGGAATATTCTCCTCCTACACATTATACTGGAGTAGAGATCATTTCTGCTTAGCCGGACGCGGCTGCAGTTATACAGTATACATTATGGGGGTCATTCAGACCCGCTCGCGAGCGGCAGGACGCTCGCAAGCGGGTCGATGTTCCCCACTGCGCATGCGCACGACGGAGGGAGCTCCATCGTGCTCATTTGCGAGACCCGGCGAGCGACGGGCTCACCATCGCTCCGGGTCTCGCACCAATCGACAGCATGCCCCCTTTGGTGGGCGTGCCGGGGGCGTGCCTGCCAGACGGAGGCATTCCCATGGGAACGCCTACCGTCTCAAGCCGGCCCCACTGACATCACTAGTGATGTCAGTGGGAGTGATTTTGGCTCTGATAGAGCCAAAATCACTCCAGGGCTTGCGGCAGCGAGACCTTACCGCAGGGTCTCCGTCGCAAGCCCGATGGTCGCGATGGTCAAGACCATCGCGACCATCATCATGGATGCTCGCTATAGCTGTGGGTGGTAACCCACAGCTATGCGAGCATCCATGAGGACGCTCCAAAAAAAGGTAGGAGGGCCCTGATTCAGATCGAGCGCTTTGAATCAGACCCTATGCTCCATACAATAACCACTCTCTCTCATCGGAGCGTGCTTAGTGCATAACAAGTGCCACATCCAACATATTTATATATTTATTTCATTTTTCTCTCATTGTCCCGGAAGACTTATTCTATTTCAATATGGACAAATGTTGACATGAATTACTAACTGAAACATAATTGCGGTGCAACCAAGGATACATTGAAGAACTGCCAGTTGTAACTTTTCTGTTTTGCAATCATCGTCACACAGCCAGATTGATTTAGTGTTTGGGTTCACAGCTTCTGAAATGTATTCTTCACACACTGGGCCCGATTCAGATCCGCTCGCTAGGCTGCGTTCGCACGCAGGCGCCAGCAGCCAAAGTATGCCAATCCTACCATGTCCTGCCGTGTGATCGCGCTATGTATTTAGACACCCACCAGCCTGACACAAGATGCCCACGTTCCCTTAGTAACACACGTCATCTCCAGGAAGCGTATGCAACAATCGGTAACATCGGACCCATACGCAGCACTTGTGGCTGACCACACCCTACCGCAAGCACTGCGAGTTCTGCAGTGTGTATTTCAGCCATGTGACGTGTATGCTGACGCTGCGTCTTAATTTTGCACGCCCCTGAAATGCCGGTCAGATGCACAGACACGACCTGCGTTTGCACCACCACACCCCCGTTACCATCGACCACCCCCTGTCACCACCCACAAACGGCACGCCCTGTCACTCATTCTAGAGGAGCGTCTGTGTACAGGGAGCGAACGCTTCCCGATTGCATGGACTAGTTCGCGCACTGCATCTTGTATGCGTGCGCAGATGGCAAACATCGGCAGGCTACGTGCGAACGCAGCCTGGCGAGCGGGTCTGAATCAGGCCCACTGTGCAATGTGTATTGGTCCCACACTATACATGATTATGTCTAAATCTTTTTTAACTCTATTATCTTTATATACCGTTATTCATTATTTTGTTTTGACTTTTTAAAATTATTAATGGCACATTTGCATTTTTATGTTTATTTTTTACTGATTTATTCATTTATTGTAGTGATGTGTACATTGGAATAGTTTCACACTCGCCAATAAGGGATTAAGAGATTT
The DNA here is from genome assembly GCA_031769625.1 of Taudactylus pleione. Taxonomy (NCBI): domain Eukaryota; kingdom Metazoa; phylum Chordata; class Amphibia; order Anura; family Myobatrachidae; genus Taudactylus; species Taudactylus pleione. The sequence goes on along the minus strand of JAUIMM010001489.1, from coordinate 1,515,494 downwards.
TCCATAGCGTTGTGGTTTTTTTTTTGGATAACCCCCTTTGGCGCTCACTCGCTAAAGGGGTTATGGCTTCCTTTCTGGATTTACCAAACAGCGGTAATCTAAGATTACCGCTGCTTGTCACAGCATCGCTCTCGCCGATGCGGTGGGGACCCGGCACTGCATTTCCGGCTTCAGCGAAGCCTTCCGGGCACTGCCGGGTCGCTGTGCCATGCACGTGCGCAGGTGGACCATCGCGCATGCACATTTCACAAGACCGCCGTCGCTGGCAGTGTTAAGCTGCCAGTAGCCCAGCGGAGGACCTCACAGGCGCGGAGGACTTCCCTGGAGCTTGCCGGAAGGGTAAGTATTGGTAATTATTACCAGTGCACTTCTCATGTGTATTACAGTGATACTAAACTAAGAATTCTGCTGGTGTTTACCCTCGTTGATAAATGGGGGCCTAAACCTCTGAGTATGTTTAAGTTTTACCCCTTGGTATGCACCCGCAGACTTTTATTATATTCACAGGTTAATAGTGTTCACTCTAGCTCCGGCGGCAGGCAGGGCGCCGGAGCTAGAGAGGGCACTTCCGTGCGCGCGCCTGAAAAGGGGGCATGGCCATTGAAAAGGGGGCATGTCTATAAGATGCATCCCTTTTTCGTAACTCTTGGGGGCGTGCCCGGCACTTACTCTATTCTCCGGCGGTGACCGGGTCACCGCACATTTCCCCACCCGTGGGACACTGACTCGCGGGTGAAGACGGCACCCGTAGGCTGTGAGGACAGGGCGCTTTTTGCCCTCCTTCTGGAGGGCAGGGTGCTTTTTGCCCTCCAGAAGGAGGGCAGGGCGCCGCGCCCCGCTAAAACAGCCTAGTGGGAACGCTAGGTTAATACTATTTCAATGAGATTCAAACAGCAGAGAAAATGCATTTTGGGATGACTTTGTAGAACAGTTTGTCTTCCCTAAAAAAGGACCTTAAAACTCTACGAAGGTAGGGAACTGAACATCGGGTCTTAGCCTACACTTTCAAGCGGACTTTTATTATACAGGAAAGGCCATTCCTTCTAGTGTGCGAGGCGCACAGACAGGCACAGCTGGACGAATCAGCAATTCATATATCGTAGCGCATCTGCTACCTAGGAGGTAAAAAACCAGCCCGGAGATCTGACTTTAATGAACAGCTGCAGTTTTAAAATTTCATTTGAATTAACTTCTTTAACCTAAACTCTGCCAATCCCCAAGTTCTTCCACCGAGAACATCATGATTGTTATACCCAATATGCACCTGCACCTGCCCCGTCCTAATGTTATAGAGATGGTTAATCTGAATGCTGCGGACTCTGAGAACATTGGCGAGATAGAAAATAATAATTAGTGCACTGGGATCTCCGCTGTAACTTTAGACAGGAGGAACTGGGGCTGATAATTAGGAGCTGCAGGCTTTTCATGCCAGAAACTCTCTGCACTGGACAGAATGTAACGCGAGCCTGCTCCCCGGAGACCGCCCGAGACCAGCAAACGAAACGCTGCAGCGTGCTCGGGCCAGTAATAAAGCTACGCACGTGTCTTGTTTCCTTGTTTATTCACTCATCTGTGATAAACACAAAGCTCCATCCCCGTTACCCACTATATCCATCTCCTCCTCCAACTCCTGTGACACCTAAAGACAAACGATCAACAGCTCTGTTCTTAGGGATACAAAACATTTACACAGCTGGTGATTTGGCATCTGGGCCCACAATCGCTGCGGCGGAGAGATGCGATCGCTGGCAAAGGAATCAGGACTCGGGAGATGAGGTGGTTTCCCTGTATTTATCGCTGCAGTGAAATCATGATAGGAAGATTCTCTAAAGGCCCCCATACATCAGAGATTGATTGCAGCAATCGTGCAATTTGCAATCGATTGTGTATAAAAATCTTTCCCTTTTTCAATCGATTGTGACATCTCTGCAATCAGCAATCGATTAAAAAAGGGAAAGATTTTTATACACAATCGATTGCAAATTGCACGATTGCTGCAATCAATCTCTGATGTATGGGGGCCTTTAGACAACGGGTGAACTGAAATGACAATTAGCAGCCTAGAGGGCCCCAGGAGTGTCTCAGCCAAACGAGGACCGAAACCTCTGCCATGGATCAATAAAGAGTTTATATATATATATATCTGTACTAGGTTACCAATGTATCACAGACTGTCACCACCTTCAGATGTCTTCCAGATATCTATCCCCACCCACAATGCAGTTATTATGTACATGGAAGTCAGGCTGTCTGCTCGCCATTGAGAACTGCGTTGTGTGTGCAGGTGTTCCGTCCACTTTGGCAAAAGCTTCCAGGCAGGGTCAGATATAATGGGATTCTGAACGCTGCCCGTAACCACAATCCCACATTGGTTTGTTATACATGAGTAATCCCTTCCCCACAATGCTTATTTTATATGTAACATGTGAGACTGTCAGCCCTGCTGGGTGTGGACGCTGTAACCGTTGGCATGAGGTTTTATCAAGGCTAACGCATAAAGTTTCTAAGACGTCTTGTTCTGATCATCGCCCACCAACATGTTCAGAATTATTGAGCAAGACCCACTGGGACCTGGCCACCCACTTTTAAAGTAGTATATATATATATATATATATATATATACACACACAGTATATATATATATATACACACACACACAACACACATATACATACAGTCAGGTCCATAAATATTGGGACATTGACAGAATTTTCAGATTTTGGCCTCTATTCACCACCACAATGGTTTTGAAATGAAACAAACAAGATGTGCTTTAACTGCAGACTTTCAGATTTAATTTGAGGGTAATTACATCCAAATCAGGTGAACGGTGTAGGAATTACAACGGTTTCTATATGTGCCTCCCACTTTTTAAGGGACCAAAAGTAATGGGACTATCAACTAAAAAGCTATTTCATGGACAGGTGTGGGCTATTCCCTCGTTATTTCATTATCAATTAAGCAGGTAAAAGGTCTGGAGTTGATTCTAGGTGTGACATTTGCATTTGGAATCAGTTGCTATCGACTCTCAATATGAGATCCAAAGAGCTGTCACTATCAGTGAAGCAAGCCATCATTAGGCTGAAAAATCAAAACAAACCCATCAGAGAGATAGCAAAAACATTAGGTGTGGCCAAATCAACTGTTTGGAACATTCTTAAAAAGAAAGAACGCACCGGAGAGCTCAGCAACACCAAAAGACCCGGAAGACCACGGAAAACAACTGTGGTGGATGACAAAAGAATTATTTCCTTGGTGAAGAAAAACCCCTTCACAACAGTTGGCCAAATCAAGAACACTCTCCAGGAGGTAGGTGTATATGTGTCAAAGTCAACAATCAAGAGAAGACTTCACAAGAGTGAATATAGAGGGTTCACCACAAGATGCAAACCATTGGTGAGCCACAAAAACAGGAAGACCAGATTAGAGTTTGCCAAAAAACATGTTAAAAAGCCATTACAGCTCTGGAACAACATCCTATGGACAGATAAGACAAAGATCAACTTGTACCAGAGTGATGGGAAGAGAAGAGAAGGAAAGGAACTGCTCATGATCCTCATCAGTGAAGCATTTTGGTGGTAGTGTCATGGCGTGGGCATGTATGGCTGCCAATGGAACTGGTTCCCTTGTATTTATTGGTGATGTGACTGCTGTCAAAAGCAGCAGAATGAATTCTGAAGTGTTTCGGGCAATATTATATGCTCATATTCAGTCAAATACTTCAGAACTCATTGGACGGCGCTTCACAGTGCAGATGGACAATGACCTGACGCATACTGCATAAGCAACCAAGGAGTTTTTTAAGGCTAAAAAGTGGAATGTTATGCAATGGCCAAGTCAATCCCCTGACCGGAATCCGATTGAGCATGCATTTCACTTGATGAAGACAAAACTGAAGGGAAAATGCCCCAAGAACAAGCAGGAACTGAAGACATTTGCAGTAGAGGCCTGGCAGAGCATCACCAGGTATGAAACCCAGCGTCTGGTGATGTCTATGCGTTCCAGACTTCAGGCTGTAATTGCCTGCAAAGGATTTGCAACAAAGTATTAAAAAGTGAAAGTTAGATTTAGGATTGTTTTGTTTGTCCCATTACTTTTGGCCCCTTAAAAAGTGATTCCTACACCGTTCACCTGATTTGGATATAATTACCCTCAAATTAAATCTGAAAGTCTGCAGTTAAATCACATCTTGTTTGTTTAATTTCAAAGCCATTGTGGTGGTGAATAGAGGCCAAAATATGAAAATTCTGTCAAAGTCCCAATATTTATGGACCTGACTGTATATATATATATATTATATAGGGGTGTGCACCGGCCACTTTTCGTGTTTTGGATCTGGATCTTTCTTCGTGTTTTGGATCTGGATTGGTTTTGCCAAAACCACCCTTCCGTGTTTTGGGTTCTGGGTTTTGTGTTTTGGATCTGTATTTTTTTTAAAAAAAGCATAAAAACAGCTAAAATCACAGAATGCGTTGGCTTTTCTGCTCCTATGCTATTATTAACCTCAATAACCTTAATTTCCACTAATTTCCAGTCTATTCTGAACACTTCACACCTTACAATAGTGTTTTTATGTCCAAAAGGTTGCACCGAGGTAGCTGGATGACTATGCTAAGCGACACGAGTGGGCGGCACAAACACGTGACCCATCTAGGAGTGATACTGCAGTGGCAGACAGGATGGCAGTTTGAAAAACTGGGCCCCAAACTGTACATAATGCAAAGAAAAAAAAAGAGGTGCAAGATGGAATTGTCCTTTTGTCCTCCCACCCACCCTTATGTTGTATAAACAGGACATGCACACTTTAACAAAGCAATCATTTCAGCGCCAGGGTCTGCCACACAACTGTGGCTGAAATGATTGGTTCGTTTGGGCCCCCACAAAACAAGCAGGCAATTAATCTGTCCCTGCACAAACTGGCTCTACGGAGGCAAGATGTCGTCCTCATCCTCCTCATCCACCGATTCCTCACCCTCTTCAGGTTGTGTACATCCACATCCTCACAGAGTATTAACTCGTCCCCACTGGAATCCACCACCACAGGTCCCTCTGTACGTTCTGGAGGCTGATCTCCCTGGAAGAGTTGATAATTCATTTTTATGAACATCATCTTCTCCACATTTTGTGGAAGCAACCTCCTACGCCTTTTGCTGACAAGGTTCCCGGCTGCACTAAACACTCTTTCGGAGTACACACTGGAGGGGGGGCAACTCAGGTAAAATAGAGCCAGTTTGTACAGGGGCCTCCAAATTTTCTCTTTTTCCTGCCAGTACAGGTATGGACTGTCTGACATGCCTACTTGGATGCTGCCACCGATGTAATCCTCCACCATTCTGTCAATGGTGACAGTATCATATGTAGTGACAGTAGACATGTCAGAAATTGTTGCCAGGTCCTTCACTCCGGACCAGATGTCCAAACTTGGTCCTGCCTGCCCTGCATCACTGCCAGCGGGTTGCTTAGGATACCTAAGTTTTTTCCTGGCAGCCCCAGTTGCGGGAGAAAATGAAGAAGGAGCTGTTGACGTGTCACGTTCCGCTTCAGCTGACAGTGTGTTCACCAGCAGGTCTTTGCACCTCTGCAGGCTTGTGTCGGCCGGAAAGATAGACACCACATAGGCTTTAAACCTACGATCGAGCACGGTGGCCAAAATGTAGTGGTCTGATTTCAACAGATTGACCACCCTGGAATCCTGGCAAAGCGAATGAAGGGCTTCATCCACAAGTCCCACATGCCGAGCGGAATCGCTCCGTCTTAGCTCCTCCTCCACTTTCTCCAGCTGCTTCTGCAAAAGCCTGATGAGGGGAATGACCTGACTCAAGCTGGCAGTGTCTGAACTGACTTCACGTGTGGCAAGTTCGAAGGGCTGGAGAACCTTGCACAACACGGAAATCATTCTCCACTGCGCTTGAGTCAGGTGCATACCCCCTCCTTTGCCTATGTCATAGGTGGATGTATAGGCTTGAATGGCCTTTTGCTGCTCCTCCATCCTCTGAAGCATATAGAGGGTTGAGTTCCACCGCTTCACAACCTCTTGCTTCAGGTGATGGCGGGGCAGGTTCAAGAGTGTTTGCTGGCGCTCCAGTCTTTGGCACGCAGTCGCTGAATGGCGAAAGTGGCCAGAAATTTTTCGGGCCACCCAAAGCGTCTCCTGCACGCCCCTGTCGCTTTTCAGAAAATTCTGCACCACCAAGTTTATTGTGTGAGCAAAACATGGGACGTGCTGGAATTTGCCCAGATGTAATGCCCGCACAATATTGGTGGCGTTGTCAGATATCACAAATCCCCAGGAGAGTCTAAGTGGGGTAAGCCACTGGGCGATGATTTCCCTCAGTTTGTCTAAGAGGTTGTCGGCGGTGTGCCTCTTACTGAAACCGGTGAGACACAGCGTAGCCTGCCTTGGAACGAGCTGGCGTTTCTGAGATGCTGCTACTGGTGACGCTGCTGCTGTTGCTGCGTAAGGTGATACATCTACCCAGTGGGCTGTCACAGTCATATAGTCCTTAGTCTGCCCTGTTCCACCTGTCCACATGTCCGTGGTTAAGTGGACATTGGGTACAACGGCATTTTTCAGGATACTGAGGACACTTTTTCTGACGTTTCTGTACAGTCTCGGTATCGCCTGCCTAGTGAAGTGGAACCTAGACGGGATTTGGAACCGGGGACACACTACCTCCATCAATTGTCTAAATCCCACTGCACTAATGGCGGATACCGGACGCACGTCTAACACCAACATAGCAGTCAAGGCCTCAGTTATACATTTTGCTTCAGGATGACTGCTGTCGTACTTCATCCTCCTCGCTAAGGACTGTTAGAGGGTCAATTGTTTAGTAAAAGTAGTGGTGTTCCTACTTCCTCTCTGGGATGATGAACGACTCTCAGCAGCAACAGCAGCAGCGGCAGCAGGAGGCGTAGCAATGCAGGATCCTCCGGAGGAATCCTGGATAGGAGAGTCAGTCATGCCAGTGACATGGCCTGCAGGACTACTACTGATACTGACTAAGGAGGAAATTGACGAGGAGGGAGTTGACGGTGTGGTTTGCAGGCACTTGGATACAACAGGACAACGGGATTTAGGTGTCCCTGGACTGCTTACGGTCTTAGCCAAAGTTTCTGAACTTGACAGTAACTTTTTATGAACACGCTGCAGGTGCCGTATAAGGGAGGATGTTCCTAGGTGGTTAACGTCCCTACCCCTACTTATTTCACCTTTACATATGGTACATATGGCAAGACAGTTGTTGTCCGGATTTGGATAGAAATATTGCCAGACCAAAGAGGTGGAATGTTTGGTCTTCTGCCCAGGCATGACCGTGATGGGCTTTTTCATCCCACGGACAACAATTGTCTCCCCCGGAGCCTGATTTAAACAAACCACATCACCATCAGAATCCTCCTCGCCAAACTTCCTCCAAAGCGCCAGCTACACCAGTATCCTCATCCTGTTGTACTTCAACAGTGACATCTTCAATTTGCATATCAGCAAGTGGACTGTGGGTAGTCCTTTCAGCACTTGCAGAGGGCATGCAAATGGTGGAAAGAGACACCTCTTCCCGTCCAGTGCTGGGAAGGTCAGGCATCGCAACCACCACCACACTTGGACTCTCCTTGGGGATTTGTGATATCTTCTTAGAACGCACAGTTCTTTGCTGTGCTTTTGCCAGCTTAACTCGTTTGATTTTTTTTAGCGGGAGGAGGGCTTCCATCATCATGTGAAGCTGAACCACTAGTCATGAACATACTAGTCATACTAATATGACACACACTAGTCATAGGGAAAGACCTTAGCCGTTCCTTGCAACTCCATGTCATAAATGGCATATTGGCAAGTTTACGTTTCTCTTCAGATGATTTAAATGTTTTTTTTAAGGTCATTTTCCTGAACTTTGTCATTTGGGATTGTATGTGGCCTCTACTATGACATTGGGCATCGGCCTTGGCAGACGACGTTGATGGCATGTTATCGTCTATGTCATGACTAGTGGCAGCAGCTTCAGCACTAGGAGGAAGTGGTTCTTGATCTTTCTCTATTTTATTTTTATCGGAGAAAGTTTGGTCCTCCATTTATGTTATATCGATTTGATATATACGTGCGGCTAAGGCGCACACAAACACAGAAAATATTTTTTTATTTTTGCTGGAGAGTAGTGCACTTTGTGGGTTACACCACCCTTTAAGAAAGGAGCCAGCCGGCTCTTTACTTATGGGACACAGGCGCACGCTTGGCGCTGCTCCTTTGTTGATACAGTGCACACAATTCACAAACACAGAAAATATTTTTTTATTTGGTTTGGAGTGTACTTTGGGGGTTACAGCACCCTTTAACGGTCAAGCCAGCTGCCCCTTTACTTATGACACAGGCGCACGCTCGGCACTGCTCCTTTGTTGATGCACGTGCGGCTACTGCGCACACAATTCATAAACACATAAAATATTTTTTTATTTTGTGTGGAGTGTACTTTGGGGGTTACAGCACCCTTTAACGGTCAAGCCAGCCGGCCCTTTACTTATGACACAGGCGCACGCTTGGCACTACTTTGTTGATGCACGTGTGGCTACTACGCACACAATTCACAAACACAAAAAAATATGTTTTTTTATTTTGTTTGGAGTGCCCTTTGAGGGTTACAGCACCCTTTAACGGACAAGCCAGCCGGCCTTTTACTTATGGGACACAGGCGCATGCTTGGCGCTGCTCCTTTGTTGATGCACGTGCAGCCACAGTGCACACAATTCACAAACACAGAAAAAATATTTATTTTTTTTAGCACTTGGGGGGGAGCACCCCTGACGGACAGAGCACCCCCTGGACAACACTACAGCACCCCTTTAGGACTGGGACACTGCACAGGACTTTGGAGTGGACACAGCCCCTATGGACAACTGACTGCACAACACAGTCCAGCCAGCCCCTATGGACTTTGAAGTAGTGGACACAGCCCCTATTAACAACAGCAGCACAGCACAACACAGCCAGCCCCTATGGACAACAGCAGCACAGCACAGCACAGCACAACACTACTCTGCACTACACTATACAACACTACACAGCCCAGCCAGCCCTAACTCCCACCCTCCCTCTTTACTGTCCACAGCCGAGTGAGAAAATGGCGCTGACGCGGGTACCTTATATAGGATCCAAAACCCGCGAGACCCAGAAGGCGGGATGATGACGTTTTGCCTCGATTTCAGATCCGAGTCAGGCGGGAAAAGTCGAGCCTGACTCGGATCGGCCTCGGATCGGGGGGGTTCGGATTTCAGAAATCCGAACCCGCTCACCCCTAATATATATATATATATATATACACACACATATACATATATATATATATATATATTAGGGATGTGCAGGCTCGGATAGGTTCGAGTTTGCACGTGGAGTTCGGATTTTTCCCTCCAAAAAAACGGAACTCAGATCGAGGCAAAACGTCATCTTACATGGACGAACATCATCATTCCTGGTCTTTTGTCCAGGAATGATGATGTTCGTCCATGCAAGATGACGTTTTGCCTCGTTCTGAGTTCCGTTTTTTTGGAGGGAAAAATCCGAACTCCACGTGCAAACTCGAACCTATCCGAGCCTGCACATCCCTAATATATATATATATATATATATATATATACACACACACATATACATATATATATATACACACACACATTATATATATATTCTTAATAACATAGGGGCATATTTATTATTATTTGCTGTATGCCCCTGAAAATCAAGATATATAAAGTCTGAGTCGTCGGGACAGGGGATCTGATTGCTGGTGCAAGTGTCGATGGTGGAGTGTTTGGTACCATCTGCGGATTTGCAGTCCACGGGCATTGAAGTGGGCATCTCAGGGCAAGAAGTGTCCGGCGCACGCTAGTGCACAAGGGGAAGGCTAAACTTAGTATTTGCATATTACCGCAGTTGCAAAAGAAAACGCAACCGTGATGGAGTTAACGTCCACTTCTGCATCAAGCCCTAGTTTTGCATTTGCAGCCCTACACACGCGCCTAAGTCATTGCTGCGATGCTTGTCGGCGTATTGTTATATAATCAGGAAGGTGCCAGATTTATATATTTTTTTTACTGACATCTACTTTTGTTCTTACTGACGCATGGAGATTGACATATTTTGGGGTCCTATGAGACCTTGGTCCTGATTCAGAGGGGGACTCGGTGTAGATGCCGAATGCAAGTGGGCGATGTTTTAAATCTGCATATGCGTCCGAGTGGCACTGCGCATGTGTCTTGATGGGTAACGCCGAAGCGCAGAAAGAATTTGGATGCAGATAGAGGTGATTTCGGTGGAAGGTAACCAGGAAGTGGCTAGCCAGACGCCGGCGTGTATTTACCGTAGTTGCACTGGCACTGATGGCCATGCTCAGACGGTCATTCTGCACCTCCATAGGTCAGGTGCGATGTTTGATGGTGCCTCATTGTACGCACAGCTGCAGATTCGCGCCGGAGATGGAGAGCGTCTCAGTAGAGTCCATCGACTGTGGCGTTAGCATAAAGACGCGGTCACGCTGTGTGAAAAGATGGATGCAACTGCGTCGGCTTCTGTATCAGGCCCTTTATCTCTCCACATGCCAAACAAATGCCCCTTTTATGCCATAAGTCAATTCAAGATGCCCCATATGTGCCAACTGTCCCCTCTAGATGCCCCTCATGTGTCATCAGACCCCTCCAGATGCCTCTTATGTTCCATCAAAACTCCTCACATGCCTCTTATACAGTCCCGTCCAGATGCCCATCATGTGTCATCAGGCCCCTCCAGATGCCCATCATGTGTCAGACCCCTCCAGATGCCCCTTATGTTCCATCAAAACTCCCCACATGCTCTGTATGTTCCAGTAGTACCTTCCAGATGCCCCTTATGTGCCATTAGACCGCTGATGTTCTCTTGCCCAGGGCACTAAAATGTCTAGTTCTGGCTCTGCTCCATTGTAGAGGTGTGAGTCATAACAACCTTCCCAAAAACTAGCCACCGAGGGACTGAGGGCCTGATTCAGACGTGCTCGCAAGCGGGTCGATGTTTGGCCCCTGCGCGTGCACCGCCTCCGGCGTACGCATGCGCGATCCTCAGCGAGCGACGGCAGCTCTGATGCTCTGGAGCTCACTACAAGACGGGGCGGCTGTCGATGGTGATTGCCAGCTCACCCCGTTTTGTAGGCGGGAACGGGGGATGGCTGCAGCATTTAGCCTCTGTGGGTGATAGAAAATCACAAATCACCTTCCAGAGTGTGTGCACTGCAGGGAGATTCTTTTTATAACTTTCCATTTCATAGTATAAAGTGAAAGATACAGTAAAATAATAAAATCACGAGAATGGCAATATGCCGTGTTATATACCAATTCTTACGGAAACTGTTGGGGCTGTTTCAGAGGAATCGGTATGACATACTGTACCACCGGACCTAAGCCTGGTGGATGTAATACTGACGCCGGAAGGCAGAAGACTGAAGATCTCGACAGGGTAAGTATTTTAACTATCCCTAACCCTCCCCCCCTAACCCTCCCTTAGGGGTGCCTAACCCTGACCTCCCCCCTAGTGCCTAACCCTAACCTCCCCCCAGGGGTGCTTAATCTTAATCCTAACCCCCCTCCCCGTACCCTAAACCTAGCCCTTCTGGGGGGTGCCTAACCCTAACCCCCCCCTTCCCCTAGCCTAACCCTCCCGGGAGGGGTGCCTAAACTTAAGTCCCCCCCGGGAGCCCCTAAACCTAACCCACCCCCGCGCGGCTGTCCGCTCCCGACGCCCAGCTTACCTTCATTCGGTATGCCGGGCGTCGGGATTTCGGCGGGTGGTTAATGATAGGCGTCAAGATTTCGACACTTATCATTAGTCCCATGCCGGTATTTGACAGTCGGGAAGCCGGACCGTTTCAGAGGTGGACGCAGTAGTGTTGTGGCTGCTACACTTTTGCCACAGCCGCTACTGCACCTGTATGGTAATGCCACGGCCCATAGGCGCCTCCGGTCTCAGCGTGAATCTGTTGATATGTGTACAAAGGCATACTATTAGGTGAACCATTGGCCGCACTATAGAACATTGCGCCTGCCTATGGCAGACACAGAACGTCCGTGAGTATATGGCCATCGGTTAGTGGAACCGCCACCATTAGCCAACCCCCTCACCAATGACCTCCCGGAAACGCCATTCGAAATTGCATGCAATTTTCGATATGCGTCCCCCGGTGGTAACCGCACAACAGTAAAACATGATTGCGTCCGATGTTTTACTAGAAACTCTCAATCAGGCCTTAAGGCTGCAAAGTTTGCCTGTAGTTTGAGCCTAAGTGGTTAATATTTCTATCCATCTGCATTTATTTCATATGAAAAAGGATTCTGCTAAGTAAATCATAAAATGCGTTGTGTAAGTTATATGATTATTGCCTTGACTAGAGTTAATTAAATAATAGAGCTGAATATTCGACGCAGGAAAGATAATAGCATTAGCAAATTAAATATTATTTTCTCCCCCTTCGCCGCTCTCAGTTCTCAAACATTTATTGCTAAATTGGTCGGTGAACCAATGAAACGCGTCTGGTCAAGGCCTGAAACCTAAAAGCCACAAAAGAGAAACAGATGTACCACACTCAGAAAACTCAATAAATTGTGGCTTGGATGGATCTTTTGAATCCTAATCTATAAAACATGTTCAAAATTCCAACACAAAATATATGAAGACACCTTCCATGAAATAACCATATATAACACAAGTGCAACGAGAGAAGCCAAAACATCTAATATCTAGACAGAGATTTGTTCGGATGTGCTGCACAACTATTCATACCATCATGTAATAACCCAATTATGTGAATAGGGCCTTTATTCTAGATGACTTCTCTTACAACATATACTGTAGCAATTACCTATAAACCAGAGGTCATTACCTTAAGTGCAAGTAGCATCTGCGATTTATTTAACAGCAGCTGTAGATCCTAAACTTGTGAAAATGATCACATAAATTTAATTCATATTTATAATATGAATCTGCTAAAAAAAAATAATAGTAATTCAATAAAATAAAATATTGGGAGAAATATGTGCACAGTGAGATTTGTGATTTAGACACATCAGGCCAAAAACGGGAGATGCGTTCATTTTCACAGATGCACCTGACAGTATCAGGACCATATGCACTAAGGTTAATATATTGTCAAAAGCCAATTTCCCTGCTGGCTCGACTTGTCTCCCTCTAGCAGTTTCCCCTTCTCCTGACGCTGTTTTCCTGTTCCGTCAGTTGCTAGGTGATCTGCACGTCACAGGAGGTTACGTGTTTTCCACATCACGACGCGATTGGTTCCTTCCCTATTTGTTCATGCTGGCCTTTTGCCGCCTTGCATTCCTTTTGGTTCTCTCGGCTCTGCTGCCTGGTCAGCATTCTGTGCTTTCTTACTATATTGTGTCCTGGTTCTCCAGCGGTATTGCCTAGTCACCAGTTATCGGCTTCCCAGCCGCACCAGCAGCTTCCGTGCTGCCACCGGCTCACCGATCAACGCATCGGCTTCCCAGCCGCACCAGCAGCTTCCGTGGTGCCACCGACTCAGCAGTCACTGCATCGGCTTCCCAGCCACACCAGCAGTTTCCCTGCTGCCACCGGCTCACCAACCACTGCATCTCAAGTACACCAACTTGTGTATCGGCTCCCAAGCCGCACCATCGGCTCACAAAGCTGCATCTCAAATACACCAACTTGTGTACCGGCTCCCTAGCCACACCATCGGCTCTCTCAAAGCCGCATCTCAAAGTACACCAACTTGTGTACCGCTCCCAAGCTGCACCATCGGCTCCCAAAGCCACAACATCTCATCCTTTAGTCCTACTACCGGCTCAAAGCCACACCATCGGCACCTTTGCCGCACTATTGTCTCTCAAAGCCGCACCATCAATTCAGTCATTTCTGCTACCGGCTCAAAGCCGCACCATCGGCTTCTAAGCTGCATCGTCGTCTCTCAAAGCCAAACCTACCTGATCATCGGCACTCAAGCCGCATCACCGGCTCTCCAGCCACACTATCGGTTCTCTAGTTGCCTCTTTGACATTTCCTGTTCCAAACTCCTCACATCACTACTGGATCCCATCAGACGCCAAGCGTAAGCCGCTACTACCCCGAGTATTAAGTCCCGGCGGCCAGCTAAGTACCGGTGAACGTCTATAGTTCTAAGGGAACAACAGGTGGCTGTTAGTGGTGGAAGAACCTTGTTAGGCCGGGTTCTAGGGGGCTTACTCTGAGAAGTCTTTGGGATTCGTAACACAGTATGTTTTTTAATTGGGTTCCAGGATAATAGGTTGACATCAGATATTCGACAGTCAATGGGTTGACGGGGACAAAATGTTGGCACACACTAAATGTCGACATGGGTTTAGGTCAACAGGTACAAAAGGTCAACATGGGAATGATAGATACAAAAATGGTTGACATTATTTTTTGTTTTTTTAAGGCTAGGCACTTACTGGAGGGTTAGCATTAGGCATTAGAAGGGGCAGTTAGTTTGAGCAATAAGAGTGACTGTTAGGGCTAGGCACTTACCATGATGGTTAGGGTTAGGCCCCAGGAGGGATGGTTAGGGTTAGGCACTTACCACGACCGTTTACGGTTATACACTTACCACAAAGGTTAGGGTTAGGCATTTACCACAAAGGTTAGGTTTAGGCACTAGAAGGGACGGTTAGGGTTAGGCACAAAACAGGTGTGGACCATTTTTGTGTCGGCTATACCAATGATGACCTTTTGACCCTGTCAACATTTTGTTCATGTCAACCTATATCCACGTCGACTTTTTTGTGTGTCAACCTTTTGTACCTGTCGCATAGGCAAACGCAGGGGGGATTCTTTCTGCCTGGAAACCCCCGTCCCGAGCACACATCATGACCTCAATAGAAATAGTAATATAATACAATGTTACTAGTGCTGCATGTTCTTCTCAGTATCACAAATGAAATGATTAGCAACACCCGGGGATCTTTTAAAATGTGTCAGCCAGTAATAAATATACCTGTGCACCAACTAGGAGATGTGGAAAACATGCTCTGTTAGGGGTGCACTGCTATAGACCATCAATAGGGTTAATTATTATTACTGTATAATAATAAACTATCCAGTACACAAGGAGACCAATATGTACATATATGTCCAGGGCAGTGCCAGGTTCTTCTGCTGCTACCCCAGACTCACGGACTTGCTCCCACGCTCTTGAATAATGCCCACATCTGAAAAAAAACATTCTGCTCACACAGGATGGACCTACTGCTGTATCTAATGGCTAACTGTGATCGCTGGTCCTGTATATGCTGGAATTATGCAACACAATATACTTTATATGATGCATATTAAAGCTGGATAAGTGGTAATTATACCCTCTTCATGGACAGGCCACACTCACTCTAAAATCAAGCATTTGGAAACCCCCCTCTAGAAATCCTGCGTTTGCCACTGTGTCGATCTTTTGTTGACAGGTACAGGTGGCTGTCCCTGTAGCGTATTCCTCTCTAACAAGAAGGACCGCAGAGATGAGGTAGGGAGCTTTGCCCTGTAGCAATAGATTGCAAGAACACTGCCTAGAAGATCTTACAAGGTAAGAGATTAAGCCAACACCTGATTTAAGCCCCTCAATCAGGTGACTCTATGAGGCCACTGACCTGCTGGGAAAAGTACCGCAAGAGTCTATGGCCAAACTAACCCGGCCTCTACTGTCTACAGGTATAAACTGCACTATTAAGCAAGCCGGAAAGTTGTACAATTTGTTACTCTCTGTTTAATGTAATTCATAGTATTTGAATTTAATAAGACATTCATACAGCTACATACTGTATATCTATTTCTGTGACATAATATATTCCATACGCATACATCATAATTATATATTTTTCATAAAACCTGATTCACAATATTATTACCAGCAAGAAACCCCAAAAACTATTGAAATTAGAAAAACATGAAAAACTAGACATGATGGTTATGATTACAGAGTATTTCATTTAACAGATAATTCTCCAGCAAATCCCAGATTAGATTATTGTGACATTCGGCTTCCAAGCATGACGTTGGGGAGGGAGGTTCTCAGATAACCGGGCAGATATCTGCATTACAGCATTGTATGGCTTGGCTGCAGTCTAACACCATGATCCACTGTCAGTGACCTCACCCCAGATAAAGCCGAGCTGGACAGAATATTCAGCTTTGCAGCCCTGGAACTATGGGCGGACAACATGGCGAGAGTTACAACACATTCCACCAGGCCGGCCTCCAAATATGACAATTTATGTAACTTGTATCCGCAGTAATTGGACTCTCACAGATAAGAGACGTGTATACGGAACTCACTGAAGGGGATTTTGTCAAACTAAAACTCAAAGAAAGTGAAAAGTTATGATAGAAGTATGTTAAGTGCATATGTGAGTGCAGTACAGCAAACACCAATGTGTCACTGATTGTCTGACAAATAACAGTGTCTTGTACTGAACTGATGTGAAGACTGAACTTGTAATAAACTCAAGGTAACCCGGAAAGGGGAGCCTATTATCTGCCAGAGATATCTACAGCGTCCAGGAGGCCGATCGACTAAACTTGTCTAAAGGAATAAAATATAGGAAAAAAGGACACATCCAGATTAGGAGAAAGACAGCGAAGGGCAATAACCGCTGGGGTTTGTAATTACAGCACAAATGGCCACTCACGGTATTCATACACGGGTGCGCCGAGAGGGGGTATGGGTACAAAATACCCTGGCATGGGGCTCTCTGGAGGCCTGGAAATGCAGTGGGCAGGCCCCTATTACCACTTTCTACGCAGGACTAATAGTGGGAGTGTTGCCACACCCCCCGATTTCCAGGGCCTGGGTGAAATCATGAGGGCCCCCTGCCAATACACACTTGGCTAGTCAGATGGGCAACATTAAGCGGATCGTACATGGCGGTTATCGTTCAGCGCACGTACAGGAACGATAATCGTGCAAAATGGCAGAAAAACGGATGGGATAGTTTGATTTCATTATCAATCCTGTTTGATCGCTCCGACAGTCGTTCTGCCGATTCCATGCAGTGAACTGTACGTCATGCCCAAACATCGTTCGGCGTATGGAGGCACGGCTATTATCGGACCATCACTCAGCCCCTCTACAGCTTGGTCGCATCGTCCTCAATATCTCTCAGCCTATGGCCAGAATTAGACCTAACTGACTGTAAATTGTACAATTATTCCCATCTCATGAGGAGCCTTCAGATGCTGAAAAGTGGATATGGTCGGCTTGCGCATATAAACTTGTCATCGTCCAACCGGGAGGCAGTCGGGAAGCCTGAGGGGGAGGATTAGGTTAGGGGCTCCCGGGGGGGGGACTTAAAATTAGGCACCCCCCTGTGAGGGTTAGGTTTAGGCTAGGGGAAGGGGGGGGTTAGGGTTAGGTACCCCCCCGGGAGACTTAGGTTTAGGCAGCGGGGAATGGGGGGTTAGGTTTAGGTACTTAGAGGAGGGTTAGGGTTAGGCACTTGGGTGGGGGGGTTAGCGTTAGGCACCCCTAAGGGAGGGTTTTTGGGTTAGGGGGGGCTAGGTTAGTTTATACTTACCTTTAGTGCAGTCGGGATCTTCACCTCTGCCGGGCTTCCGTTTTCGGGATTTGAACCACCTGCCATGCGGCCGGCGGTAAATCTAAATCATACCGATCCTGTCCAACCACCCTACTATAACATCATGAGTTCTGCATGCACACTTTGCCCGGCTCTCTCAGATATCTATGGGTTGGCCCTTGTTTGGTGAGCTTTATCCTCCGCATGTCAGGAGCTAAATAATAGGATGGATTTAAGATAATTACTAGAACTCTACAAAGTTTCAGTATCAATATAATAAACTATTCTGCAAAACAAAAAAATACTTCACGGTACAAATATGAAGGACAAAATCAGAAAGGATCTTCGTTTACGCTGGACACTGACGTATGTAGTGTTTCTATAACATTTCTGGCTATTCTGTAGGTGCTTTTTCACATCTAAAATTATCTATATGACATTTTCACTGTGGTCAAATGTCTCGTCGGAATTGGTATGAACTGGATCAAATACCGACAGCGGCAGCCCGGCGGGTCGAAATCCCGAGAGCTGTAGGTAAGTACCCTAACCCTCCCCTCTCCCCCCCCCCTAACCCTCCCTTAGGGGTGCCTAACCCTAACCTCCCCCCATTAGTGCCTAAACCTAACCCTCCTCCCCGCACCCTAAACCTAACCCTCCTGGGGGGGTGCCTAGCCCTAACCCACCCTAGTGATGCCTAAGCGTAGGTCTCCCCCCCCTTCCCGTGGCTAGACGCTAAGACACCCGGGATACCTTTGTTCGGTATACCGGGTGTCGGGATTTTGTAGTGGGGCTACTGATAGGCGTCGGGAGTTCGACGCCTATCTTTAGTCCTATGTCAGGATCTAAGTGTCCGGATATTGGCGGACGGGATAGCGCCCGCCGGTATCCTGACTGCATCCTGTCTCGTTCTGCCCGCTGTCTCATTAGCAACCCCTCTGTGGGATATGTCGTTATATTTTTATAAACATGCAAATATTCTGATAAGCAAATGTATATTTTATATTTATATATAAGTGTAAAAGCTCGCTAGTAGATATTTTGGCAATAAATTTAATATAGTATGAGTTATTTTTTTACAACAGAACGCAGCATTATCCTAGTGACCTGTATGCAATCCAAACAGCATCCTACTGCCTGCCATACAATACTGGGAATATCCTACTGACCTCCATACAGCACAGAGAGCGTCCTAGTGACCATCATCCAACGCAGACAGCATTACAGTGACTGTCAAACAATACCTAGTGATTGGTGTACAGTGCAGAGAGCATTAGCAACCGCAATACAGTACAGAGGGAATCCTAGAGCCCATTAAACAATACACAGAGCATCCTGATGACTACTATAATAGAGTATGCTCATGACTGCCACACTCTATCCTCCTTCCCAAATCACTAATTCCTTCAGCAGCATCATAACAACTCAATTCTTCATTATTTTCCAATTAATAATTATTAACTCTCTCATTCCCATTATTAATTATACCCCACATCATCAATTACATCTATTGATATTCATTAACTTCCTAATTACCTCCTCTCAAAATAACCCATTAATATGAATTAACCCCATTAAGATAATTAACCCCTTCATCCTCTTAATCTAACTCAATAATTACAATAATACTAACTAGCACCCTATACTATACCCATTACTCCCTCCAGCCAAGCTAACCTGTTGCTTACTGAATTGTCTTCCGGTCTGTTCTATTCTCGCACAGCACAGCTATGGTATCAGAGGAAGTGGGTCCTGTTGCAATTGTGAGTGATTACTTAACAGGAAAAGTCCCGGTATGGCCGATGGACACTGTACCCTAATGGTAGCCCAAGACTAGGCACCCTAGGCTGCAGCCTGATCAGCCTATTAGTTGATCAGGTGCTGCCTGAGTCCCTAGGTAATAAGCAAAGTTATGACACCTTTTCTCATTCAATTGTCAAAAAAGCCAAAACAGATAAGTGCAGTCCAGGTCCCCAGGTGCCCACTGGCCCTAGACCGGGGCCTAGGTTGCCTAGTGGGTGATCCTGATGTGACTTAAGGCGTTTTACAGCTTCAGAAGATTGAAGTAGCAAACATCTCTCGTTTTATCAGTTAATATCCTATAAATAATAATTTCCTGCAAAAAAAACAAAACATAAATAAAATAAAGAATTCATAAATCACTTTTTCCTTTAAGATTCATTTTAAAGAAATGATTTCCTAACCAACCAAAATGAAGACGTAAGATTAAATAGCGAATAAAATCCTGTTCTCCATATCCCAGAAGCCTCAGAACCTGAGAGAACGGAGTGTTTGGCACACGCGGGGTCAGTGCTGTGAATCTGGAATTTTGTAATATTCACTAGAAAAATATTTCCTTTCCTCTGGTTACAGATGGGACTGAACATACATGGATCATGCTAAGAAACTTTCTCTGCTTGCACAGCTGCAGGAACCAGCATTTTGCTAAGTTTTGGGAGTGGGCGGGTTATGGTGATCCAAGCCAAATCTTCTTTGTTCTCCAAGGACCCGATATAAGTGCTAATGTCAGTAAAATATTGCTGTTACCCCTGTAGCCGGTTCCATCTGTTTCTCAACAACAAAATTACCTGAGCAATAAAAGGGGCTAGAAAAAAAATCTGATAATCGTAACCAGACAGACGACACCATAACGCAAGCGCTGCAATCTTGAGGGAATCACGTGCCCATAAAAGCACCTTTCCACTCAAAGTAAGTTTATTTAGGGACACAGGCGATAGATTGTATACAAAGCAGAAAATCTTTATTATCTCGCCAGGAGAGTTGGTTCTAAAGCCGTTAGACCATTACTCAAGGAATATCGTAGCCAAACCACAATAGACCTACAGTATGATATGTAAGGCCAATAATTCTCGCTCATATGTAACAATTTGTAAACAAGATGTAACAACATTTCATATATCATGCATCATTGCTTTTCCTAATCCCATGTAGGATAAAAGATTGGCAATAACATGTTTACATATCGCACCGTGTTTATTTCAAGTAAAATCAGATACACTGCGCACATGTGTGAAAACTACAGTTGTTGTATCTCGTACCGAGGTGAGAAGATTAAACATTCAGTCGGACATTTGCCACAGCGACAAGACAGTCAGAATTCGGAATCAGACACGAGAGAAAAACATTTTGTGCCGGAGTTGGTCTGTGCACAACCCAAACTCAGCCAGGATAATGCCAACTGCGTGGGCTCGACATAATTACCATTACTTATTTACATTACTGTACATAGGGGCCTACTTGTCAAAATGATTAACCCTCTAAATGAAGGGGACACATTTCCACATTATTTAGGTTTTCCTGCAATTTACCAAAAGCTAAACACAGGAGACATCAGAGATACTGTACCTCTTATGTTTAGCTAAATAAAGGCCCCCATACATCAGAGATTGATTTCAGCAATCGTGCAATTTGCAATCGATTGTGTAAAAAAATCTTTCCCTTTTTCAATCGATTGTGACAATTCAGCAATCTGCAATCGATTGAAAAAGGGAAAGATTTTTATACACAATCGATTGCAAATTGCACGATTGCTGCAATCAATATCTGATGTATGGGGGCCTTAATACAGGTTACTGCCGCTCCCATTGCCTTAGACAAGTTAGCAATAAAAAATATATATAAATATGCCCTATTACATTTTATGTTGATTTCAAGTTCATTATTTCTCCAATTTACAATTTTTTTTTTTACAAATAACGTAAAAGCTTATGCGCAAGTACAGATAAGATTTCAGTCCCCAGAGGCCTGCACGCCTTTATAGAAGAAGTGGCTTATTTGTGCATTGTTTCAAGGGAAGTGCTTCCTTATCCAACTTATGTCGACATCAGAATGTCGACAGTTATGCCCTAACCGCAGCTTACCCCTAACTGCAACCTCAGCCTAACCCTAATATGAGCTGACATTGCACCTGTCACTGTTCACATTGTCGACATTATGACAATGTCGTCACTTTGACTGTTAACACAACAAAATTCTTGTGTCGATATTCTATATGTCAACATTTTATAAGGCAGATCCTGAGCTTGGACCTGTGTCAAGCTGTAATTACCCTGTGGGTAAATTATTCATAAAAGAAGTAAATTATATTTCCCAGAAGTCTTTTCTCTATTGAATACGAGGGGCTTATTTGCCTAGTGTCTCCAGTAAATAGGTACTGTACTATTGTCACATACATAAGCTGAGTTAAGTCATTTTCATGGACTGAGGTAATATTATTCATGAGCTAATTCGTCATTAAATCGTAACCCTAATGAGGAACTCTAATAGGGCCAGCTAATTGGGTCTCTGACAAAATGGCCGTCCCAACTGACTGCAGGTGACAAATACACTTTATAGATTCTCCTAATCCTCAGATATATGTTTCAGTGAGGCTGTCACTATAGAGCTTTATAGGCTGAGTGAAAAAGATATATATATACTGTATATATCCTGCACTGATGAGCCTCAGTGAGGGGGAAGGCGGTTGTCTTCTGTCTGAAATTCTGTCTCAGTACTTGCCTGTGTCATGTATATACTGTTTTGCCCAGTGGGTAAAGCTCTGACTGTTTTGGAAATTGAATTTTTTCAAGGGATTGTCGCCTGGTCAGGTGTCGCAATCGCATTACCCGCCAGAGCAAAATGTATAATGCAACGGACACTGTACTGATTGTACTTTGCTTTGCAGTAATACAGAACACTAACCCTGTGTATCCTGTGCTGTAGTGCTCTGCGCACTGACAAGATTGTGACTTATTTTCTGTAACTCAGACATGATAACATTATTTGTCTTTTTCACCGACAGCTGCTTGGCGGCTCCGACCAGGGCTTGTGGTCTGTGGTTATCTGGTGAGATAAATATTTTGCATGGATTCTGAATTTCCATTTAATTATGGGCTGTGGGATTGAAGCGTTTTCATATTTTATTAATCTGCGTCTAGGGAGTGAGGTCCCGAGTTTCTCAGGAGGCTTAGCCAGGAATATTCTTCAGCATTTCCTCCTCGTTCCTGGCTTCTTGTATCAGTAACAAGAGCGAGAGCTTCATGTTCTAAGATGATTAGTATATTTTATTCACAGGGAAATAACCACAATGGTGCCAGTGACGTGCGGTGAGGTAAATGGCTGGGGAGGCACTGGCTAGTTTCAGAGCCAGATATACAGATACATACTGTATATGAACCAGAGGGTTCATGTGGGCATCATACAAAAGTGCAGCAGTATATAGGGGATCGGTATGAAATACCGGCGGACGCATGTTTTTGAACGATAACGACGTCGTTAACGACAAATCGTTACAAAAATCGTTACGTGTGTATGCACCTTTAGACAGACAATAGGTCGACAGGGTCAAAGGTCGACAAGGACAAAAGGTTGACACACTAAAGGTCTACATGGAAGAATGTTGACAGGTACAAATGGTCGACAGGGTCAAAAGGTCGTCGTGAAAATTGTCGACGCACAAATGGTCAACACATCTTCTTTTTAACATTTTTTTAGGGTTAGGGTTAGGCACTTACCCCGATAGTTAGAGCTAGGCACGAGGTGGAAGGGTTAGGCACTTACTGGAGGGTTAGAGACAGGTACTTACCCTGACGGTTAGGCACTTACCCTGATGGTTAGGGTTAGGCACCAGCTGGGAGGGTTAGGGTTAGGCACCAGGTGGGAGGGTTAGGCACCAGGTGGGAGGGTTAGGGTTAGGCACCAGGTGGGAGGGTTAGGCACTTACCCTGATGGTTAGGGTTAGGCACCAGCTGGGAGGGTTAGGCACCAGCTGGGATGGTTAGGGTTAGGCACCAGGTGGAGGGTTAGGCACTTACTGGAGGGTTAGAGACAGGTACTTACCCTGACGGTTAGGCACTTACCCTGATGGTTAGGGTTAGGCACCAGCTGGGAGGGTTAGGCACCAGGTGGGAGGGTTAGGGTTAGGCACCAGGTGGGAGGGTTAGGCACTTACCTGGGGATTTGGGTTAGGCACTAGAAGGAACAGTTAGGGTGAGGTACCTACCCCAACGGTTAGGGTTAGGCACCAGGTGGGACAGTTAGGGATAGGCACCAAGGGGAGGGTTAGGGATATGGTAAAGATTAGGGTTAGCAAAAAAAATTTGTCAACCATTTGTGTGTCGACCTTTGATTATGCAGACTATTTATACCTGCCTACCTTCTTACATGTTGACCTTTTATCCATGTCAATCTTTTGTCCCTGTCGACCTATGGTCTGTCTAACATCAGGGGCCAAATGTAATAGGGTGAGAGTTTAGAAAAGAGAGAGTTTCTGACACTTTTTAAACTTTGCCAATGTAATAGAGTCCAAAAACAAAAAAAACAAACAAAAGTAAAAGAAGAAACGTGCATGTTTTTTTAGACTTAAAAAACTCTCACAATTTAAAATCTCATTCAGATGTTTTCCCATTTTGAAGATAAAACTCAACCAATGTGAGAGTTTACTGCTAAACTCTCACATTTTCTAAACTCACACCCTATTACATTTGGCCCCTGGTGTCTATCTAGACCAGAGGTTCCCAAACTCGGTCCACAAGGAACTCTAACAGTCCATGTTTTAAGGAAATCCATGTTTGAGCGCAGGTGACTCAATTAGTACCTCAATTTGATTTAACCACTTGTGCTCAACCATGGATATCTCAAAAACCTGGGCTGTTGGTGTGTCTTGAGGACCGCGTTTGGGAACCCTGATCTAGACATTGTCGACCATTTAATGGCCTGCCTCAGTGTTTCCCAACCTCCGTCCTCAAGGCACACTAACAGTCCAGGTTTTAATTATATCCATGCTTGAGCACAGATGGTTAAATCCAGGGCCGTAGCTAGGGTAGTGCAGCCGGTGCCATCGCACAGGGCACCACAGGTCAGGGGGCGCTGTTTGAGCCCGTCAAATGTCTGTTTATTATCATTCTCACTTGTAGCTTCCTCTTATTTCATCCCCAGCATCTTCTGGCCTCCCCTATCTCTTCCCTGGCCCTTCCCCATGAGGCCATTCCCCTTTTTTGGGTGCATTATGTCACTTTGAAAAATGAGGGGGGCGCCAATGCTCTTTCTGGCACAGGGCACTAAAAAGTGTAGTTACGGCTCTGGTTAAATCTAAATAACTGAGGCACTCATTAAGACACCTGTGCTCAAGTATGGCTATCCTTAAAACCTTGACTGTTAGTGTGCCTTGAGGATTGTGGTTGGGAACCCCTGGTCTATCTATTATACCACACCCGCTGTAATAAGACCACACTTGTTAGGGCTTTTTGCCACAGATATGGAGATCTGGTCCCCGGGCCGGCCATCACACTATTGGTGATTATGCTACATGCTGAATCGGCTTCATACAATAAGATTGTTATGCTGGAACTAGCCTCCTGACACTCAGAAATCACAGACAATGGTCAGCTCTCCTATTTTGTTCCCGCTGAATGCTAAAACATCTCTGTTTACAATAAAATAGGGGTTGCTTGATACATGCTGACAAAATTCTTTGAAGATCCATCACGCATACCCATAAAAGCTGTCCTCACCACGATCAATGACCTCATCACTGCCAACTCTTGTTAGAGAAGCTCTCTGTGCTGCCTTCATTTCTAGCTCAAGAGCCGATGGGCACTAGGACCCGGCGCGGTCCTCTCCGAAGGTCTGACCTGACATGCGAATGCACGGCTCCACCACACATCTTTCTCCAATGGCGTCCTGCATGTTAGGACGCACCTTGAGACTCAACAGCGTCACATACAGGTTCCCTGTTACACTGTACCAAAATCTCTTACACAGAGGAGCATAACGCTACCGAACTGATGGGTGTATGTGTCATTACTACCTGACGCACTACAACACCCAGCATACAAAAATCATTCCAGGCTGCATCTAGCATCCAGTTAACCTGTACCTGCTTAATCCAGTGTCTACAGCCACCCGATCATGAATAGCCCGATATCCTATATATGCGGAAACTGGTTACCGGACCATTTATCGTATGATGAATAGGCCCCTATATCTGCCTCCACTTCCCCTCTGCTGCCTCTTCTTGTTGGTGTTCCGGAAGGATCTATCCTTTTTCCCTTCTGTAGCCCTTCCCTCAGAGTGCTCATCAGACAGGGCTGTAGCTAGGAGTGTGCGACCTGTGCCCTGGGGTTAGAACCGTCGCTGCCCCACGGCACCTGTATGTGGCTTGCAGGGTACCTAGAACGGCAGCTAGTAGTGCTAATGCAGAGCCGAACTGGAGCGTCCAAATGACACACCAGGCAGGCACCCTGCATTCTGTAGGGGCGTCCTTAGTACCCCCAGAGCCGGCAGCCCCACCCAAAGATATGACATTGTGACACCATGGGTTTAGGGGGCAGGGCCGGCACAGTGCGCACTGCCGCCCTGTGACAGCACTGTATACAGATGACACTCAACTTTCTGACCTCTCTCTCCCGAATCGAAAACTGTCTGTCGGTCATCTGATCTTGGTTGGCCTAATGCTTCCTGAAACTTAAAATCTCTAAAACTGAACTTATTGTTTTCCCTTTTCCCTGTGTCTAGTTGTCATCCTTGTTCTATGCCTATGTCCTCTGTCTCCTGTGTCTAGGTGACATCCTTGTTCTATCCCTAAGTCCTCCGTCTCCTGTGTCTAGTTGTCATCCTTGTTCTATACCTATGTCCTCTGTCTCCTGTATCTAGGTACCATCCTTGCTCTATCCCTAATCCTCCGTCTCCTGTGTCTAGGTGCCATCCTTGTTCTATGCCTATGTCCTCTGTCTCCTGTGTCTAGGTATCATCCTTGTTCTATCCCTATGTCCTCTGTCTCCTGTGTCTAGGTACCATCCTTGTTCTATACCTATGTCCTCCCTCTCCTTTGTCTATGTGCCATCCTTACGACATTTCCAGTAGATTTGTTTCTTACATGTCATATTTCACAAATGATCAGCGCAAAGCATTTCCAATATAGAACATTTTTGTCCTTTGAATTACATCTCAGCCTCCACCCACACCAAGACATGTCACTATGGCAGAGAGATTGTAGAACGGATGTACGTCAGCCTTACCGTACGCACTTTCATGTGTAGCAATAGATTCAAAGTCTTAAAATACAGTAAGTGTCTCCAATTTTCGCCTTTAGTAGTTCCACTTGGATGCCAAACATTGGGGAGAAGTGAGAAAAGCAGAAACACAATTGTGTATCTTAAATTGTAGGTTAGGCCGGTATGTTTAACACAGGAGCCCTGGGTATAAAAAACACATTTATTTACTAGTGCAGAGATGTGCCCTTGCTGTGTATTGTATATCCCATCTACAGTCGGTGCCAGGTTTCCTGGTGGTAAGGCGCGCCTCTTGCCAGGATATTATTAGTGGAGATGAAGTGATAGAGCTGTGTAAGGATTTAACTGCACACTCACTTACTTCTATCCAATGAGAGTGCATGTGCCTAACGTTCCTTCCAAGACACATCGATTTACTAGCACTTATCCTGGGCTCTACCCAACCAGGCAGCGTCCTGTTCCTATGTACAGTAATATATCTTACATTGCCAAATATTCTTCACAACCTTAAATTTTGCTAAAATATAATATATAGTCAAAATGTAGACTTAGCTGAAAATGATACTGTCGACATTGTGACCATAACAACGTTTCATCAGTCACCACATGCTAAATGTCGACATGGCGAACATTGGCGTAATATACTGAGCCCCATAATGGAAACATCACTAATTATGTCCTGCTACCGACAGCACGGGGCCACCTTACTGTATACAGATAACACGGCAGCCGCACAGAGAAGTGGCTGGTGTATGAGGACACAAAGACAGCCCGGATCGAGAGTGCGAAAACGCGTGCAGATGGCCGATGTTTGAGTTCTGCACACGTGTATACATTGCATTGCACGTGTGTAAACTTTTCAATGCAATCTAGAAAGCGATCGCAGGGAGTACGTTGTCCCATAGCAGAGTGATTGACAGGAAGTACCATTTGGGGGGGGTGACGCAGGCGTGTCAGTGCGTTTGAACGCTGTTACAGGGGCGTGCATAAATTAGCCACTGCGATGGCATACATAGCTTGAGGGTTCACTGCGTACAGGAAGTTTAGCAATTACTAAGTAAGGTCTGACCTTGTGTAATTGTGCGTGAGGCTTCGATGTTCCCTATTTTTTTCGCTGTCTTGAAAGATTATGAATGTGAGAGAGGGGAAGCGGGCGTCCTTATGTTGGCCTGCGATCGTGTGCGAATGCACTTATTAGCGTATTTTCGCAGCAGAACTGCCGATCCATGCTGAACCAGTCCCCAAGTTCCCACATTTGTAGCCAAAAATAAGGATTTTGCACATTATTAAGTTACCTGCTCTGAGATGGTGAAAACAGTTTGCCCGTTCTGGTCTATGGAGTTTTCGCACATGCAATAGGATAGCACGATACGCAGTTTTGTGGGAAAAGTTTGCACCTGCAAACGCTTTTCGCCAAAACGCGGCTTTTCGCGGCTGATTGAATCCACCTCCCTTTATGTCTTGACATGTTTCACCGATGTCCCTGTTTCATCAGAGGAATCAAGTCCACAATTTCTAGAGTGCTTTAAATACCCTCACTGCACCTGACCTATATTGTTATTACTAATCATCTTTCAGGTGTTCACTGCAGCAAGTTAACTATTTAAGACAAGGCTCAGGTTGTACAAAATAATCCCTTTTCTAATAAGAGAAAAAGGCCCGTATTCAATTTGAGCGGACCCGCGATACTTTTCCGCCTCCCGGGCTTTTCGCCTACATCGCGTGTTTTGCAGGCGGAAAAGTATCGCACTCGTGCCCGCGTATCGCCGTATTCAATTTGAAAGTAGGCGAAAACGGGACCCGGCGAAACTTAAACAAGCGGAAAGTACTGTCAGATTTGGGGAAATCAGCCTGACACCCCCCAAAAGATGCTCTGACACGAGGGTTAGCTATGGTACCCCCCGATTTGGCTTGCTGAAGGTACTTGGTGTTTTTTAAACGGGCTCAATAGCTGCTAAATAGCGTTTTTGTATAAGTGGTGCAGAATAGTAATCAGGAGGATTTTTTGCACAAAATAACTTATCCCAGCAAATTTGGGGTACTTGAAAATGGGGGTCAGCATATTTTAAAGTTGCTAAAGTCAAGTTTAAAAAACGTCAAAAATCCACCAGCCGCAAGCCCCTGCAATGAAAAAAACACCTGGGGCATACTTGGGGACCCCCCCAGAGTCAAGTTCGCTAGTTTTTAACTTTGTCCCAACATTTTTTTTTTTCGCCCCCAAAATCAAAGTGATTTTTTTGAGTGTTCTTAAGTGTTTTTCAAAAAAATGTTGCCACAGTTTACCTTTGGGGGACTGTCTGAAGGCTACACGGGGGTTCCCGCAACGTTGCACCCCAAAATCCCAATTCTGCACTTTTTTCCGCCTGCTATTCATAGGCGAAACTTTTCCCCCTATTACATTGCATTGACTTTCGGGCTAGGCGAAAAGTCTTCCAAACTGAATACGGAGTGAAATCAAAACAGGCAAAAACGACATCATCGGCGAAAAGTTTCCGCCCAAAACACGCGAAAATGGCTTTTCGCTTCAAATTGATTACGGGCCAAAGACTTTTGTAGACTCTGATTGTAGAATCAGAATTTAAAACAATGGCCCTCATTCAGAGCCACTCGCTAGCGGCAGTACGCTCGTTCCGAGCGATGTTCGCACATCTGCGCATGCGTACGGTTTTTAGTACGCATGCGCGAACCAGTCAGTGCGCCCGAAAATCGTTGGTACGCAATATAGCGAGGGCCTGCTATTTTGAGTGACAGAATGAGGCATATGTGGGTGGTAACAGGGGAAGGTGCTTGAAAACGGGGAGTGGAGATCCGAACGCAGGCGTGCTTAAAGGTCAAAACGGGCGTTTTATGGGTGTGCATAATTAATACAGCAGCGTCATTGACCACATCACTTGGTTTTTTTTAACTCAGAACTGCTCGCAAAATAGCGGTTGAAAACACCAACCACAAGAATAGCGAGCAGTTCATACGCTGTACGATGTACTCGATTAATCTAATAAATAGCGGACATGACGTATGGTGCGTGCGGCCAGGGGGCGTTTTTATCAAAAAAACGAGCGTATGTTTTGCTCGCTCGTTCAGACTTAGAGGTGGGAACAGACTGCAATTTGCGAACGGATCATTTGAATAGCCACCCCTTGTTTTTGAACGAACGACCACAAATAGCGAACGGCTCTGAATCAGGCCCAATGTTATTAATCCCTGTAATAGTTCACATTCTACTAGTATATTCCACTAAAAAAAACTTTGCACCTATAATATTCCCTCTCATATCCTGCAATAGTTCCTGTCCTACAAGTTCTTTACTTTGGTAGTTACTTTGATCTGTTTGCTTTGTATAGAAGCAGTTTCTAGTTGTGGGATAACAGGGAATATAACATCCCCAGATACTAACCACAGAATTCTGTGCATAGCATACCTCTCTCCCTGCAGTGATTGAGTTATATAAATAAATTATAATAATAATAATAATCTGTCTGCAGTCCCGGCCGCTTGTGTTCTCTCGCTACGTAAATGCTCTCTCCTCGCAAACCTTTCCGCTTTTATTATCCCTATGTGAATAGCCCCTGTCACACAAAATGTCTTTACCTTGCTTTGCGCTAACATTACATCTATGATCCTTTTTCGTTATTACAAGTAGTTTTTCTGGAACGCCTTCCTTAAATACACACATCAGCTGACATGGGTTAGCAGTACTGTATGTGACACTGCCTCACGGTTGCCAAAATTATATTGGATTCACATCAAAAACTTCTGCCAGCCTGAATTTGGCAGCAGATTTTTCTGGTTGCTTTTTCTCTTTCTGTATATTTTATTGTAGACATAAGAAACACATTTGTCAGAGAAGCTAATGTAAAATAAATTACGCTATTAAATTATCTATATGTCTCTGTAGTGGGGTTACATATTCTGTAGCGTGATCTGTTCTTGGTTACGCTGCATGTCACAGGGGGTGTGGGCCCTTGGCCGGGTCGCAATTATTTATTACAGTTGGCCCGGGGACTCGGCATTGGTGGGGTGCATCGTGCCGGAGAGGGCGCCCCAGGGTAAGATGTGAGCTGATCAGATGCCGGGAACCCCAGATAACTGCCATAAACAATGAAACGCAGCTGGAAATTCTGTCATATTGCAAAATAATGGCATAAATTAAGACGGCATACATTTATTTGTACATTAGGCAGACCTAGTAAGAGTTCAGTACTCTCATGTATATATATATATATATATATATATATATATACACATACATATAACGTATATATAAAACATGGTTATGGGCAGGGAGGTATTGTGATGGGCCAGGTACTGTGGTGGGGGTGGTTATGACTTTCCAGCATTCCCTGGCACCATCAGAGGTGCAGGCACAAAGCAGCCCTCAGCATACCTGATTTGGGGTGCCGTTTTCAGAGGGGACTATAATAGGGGTAGATGAGCCGAAAGCCAAGGTTCCCAATGGAAGCCAATGGTCCTGTCCCTATGCAAGCCCTATTAAAGGCAGGAACAAAGTCGAGGCAGGTGACTGCATGGACCAATAGCTTTCTGCTAGTCTTTGTGTGTTCACGCCCCTATGCTGGGCAGGCTCTGTGGAGGTGGGGTTATAGACAGCAGTTTGTTCCAGCCCCAGAGTTTCCTTTTGGCATCATGGATTATCTGTTTATGATGCAGAATTAAAAGAATGAGAGCCGGATCTAGGTGGGATATAATATTGCTCACTTACCATGTGTCGAGCACAGGCGATTTACCAATGCGCAAAGTTTTAGGGAGTGACAAAAACACTAGATGGGTAACATAATGGGCACCTCCCCAGCACAGAGAAGAAAGAATATACAAGATGATTTAAATGTAGTATCCCCTCCCCCCCAGAGACTCTGTCGAATGTCAACAATTGGAACGCGCATGCCAGTCTGTGTCACCTCCTTAATGGGTCATTGCCTCACAGAGCTGGCATGTCATTTCCATTAGTCAGAAGTCCCTTCCAGTTTTGGAGGGGATTGCTTGCAATAAACAATAAATGGCAGAAGCGTTTTATTATTTTTTAATTTTTAATTTTGTGCCATTTATGTAATCACTGATGGATCCATTGATGGCCATCCCTAGTGGGCACTAATGGTATAACTGTGGGGGATGGGAGTGTACATTGTGTGTGTGTGAGTGGGGTGGAGTGTGGCCATGCCATGTTGTGTGTTTTGGACCCCTTTGTGGCCATGGCTGTAGAGAGCCGGGCCGGGCCCAGGTAAAGGGGGGGAGTGGCCTAATCGCTGGAGGTGTGGCCACGCCCCCTTGACAAAAAAATAATAAATCACTATTGCAGCGGGGGTCTCGCACTGCAGCCCACCACAAGCTGTGTGATAAGCTGCTGTGAGGGAGGGGGGGGGCAACGCCGGACCCGGGCCCCGCTAGGCCCCTCTAGCAAGCCCGGGACCGGGTAAACTGTACCCACTCCCCCCCCTCTCGGCGCCCATGTTTGTGGCACTGCATTGCTGAAAGGGGCATGGATGCACTTTGTAAACCACCTCCCTCTCTACACCTACTGGCACAGCTGGTATGATACAGTATAAATGGCAGTCACTGGTCATGTGATGTCCAGTGAAGCGGATACTGTATCATCAATCTGTTTGGAATGTTTCACAGCACAGGCTGGAACATTTTGCTCATCTCCACTCCCAGCTATTGTGATGGAATTATCACGTCTCGGTTAGATAGACAGACGAGATAAAGGGATTCTGGGGAAGAGAAAGCAAACAACAGAACTGTGATCTCTGCAATGACACTAAACTAGCGCACCACAGAAATTAGCTTCTGTCCTATAAGAAGTACATTTCATGGTTTAATATCTGCATTAGAAAAATACAAAGGGACACTAGAAAAATAGAGAGTTAACTTCCCATTAGGGTTAAAGTCCCATTAATTCTCAGTTGCGCTGTCAGTGTTAGTGTAACCTGCGAATGCCCATACTGTAGCTCAGTGGCCTCAGAAATGTCCTTTAAAAAAGAGAAAAAATAAAGAAATCAAGGGGAAAAAATAACTTGGATATGAGGTCACCAATAAAAGTAAAAATAGCCGGCATGTGAGACAATCTTGGCAGGTGTCATGTTTACACCGAGCGGGCTCGCCGTGTTCCCAAAAGGCAGACGCAGTGGGTGCTGGGCCCGATACATTCTCCGAGACCAACGTAGCCCCTTCCTGCTGGCTGCTTTGCAGCCAACTCATACCGTGTTCCTTCCAGAGGATGCAATCCTCCAAGTCTGCATTTGGCTGCAGCTGCGATCTTCACACTTTTGGTAACCCCCAAATATCTAATTGAGTGAGAGTATATTGTACACTGTAAATGAATCATTGTGTAACTCTAACCACACCCTCTAAGCATCAAGATTATATTTATTCTAAACTTCCTAAGGAGAAGCATGTGGCGGCAGGGGCGGTTTAGGAGAGGAGGGAGCCCGTGTGCAGACCACATGTGGGCCCCCTTCCTGTTTTGGGGCAGTAAACTGTAATGCACATGCTCAGACCTGTAACATGGCGCCCACAGCATGGTCCGGAAACTTCTCCACAGCGCTTACACAAATCTCCAGGAAAATGGCCGCCGCACCATTTTCCCAGTGATCTAAACTGCTGCTTCATCACCGCCGCAGGACTCCAGGGAAATAAGTATTAAACATGGGTGCATACTGGCCAGTAGCCCATGTACATAACACTCCCTGCAGCTGTCATAAATACGGCAATGTGCGGAGAAAGGATTTCTGGGACCTAGAGGAAAAACATGGAGGAGGTCTAGCAAAACTCGCAATGCGCATCTCATAACATCCTGTAGCCGTGCGCCTCAGTGATCAAGGCCAGCGTCTGCGTCCTGCAGTCCGGAGCAACCTTTTGGCAAGGTGATCGTGGTTTGGCGTAGAGGTTGGGAAATCTGTAGAGGTACACTGTAATAAATTCTGACCACATAGGTCAACCGACCATAAAGCCCAAATGGGGCGTCACTGCGCATGGGCTGGACTCGATCACAGGGACGCGGGTATCAGCATCGCCAGGATCCCCTCGCCCCTGGGCCTCATTGCCACCACACAACCTGCAATGGTGGCAAATCCACTGCTAGACCGGACATTGCAGAGGGGAATAGATATAAAGGGGATGATCCTGAGGTAGACGGACCTCGTCGCACGGACGCAAACAGCGCAGGTTAGCATACAGCACATCCGCAGATGCCAATTTACACATTTTTATGTATCTCTGTCCTATTCTGAGGCGGATTTTTTTTTTTGCCAGATCTGTCTTTCCAGGAAATGGGCGCTTTGGGGCAGGAAATGGGCAGCAACAATGCGATTGCCCAGAATTGTTCTGTCTTGGCAGGTGCCCTCTAGAGACCAAACTAAAAGCAGTGGTACAAAATGATGGCTTGAAAAAGTATTCACATCTGTAAAAAGTCAACAGATTCGCCTGTATTGCAGGTGACATTATTTTCATTGCAAACCATTCAACATTTGGAAAGCACATGTAATCTAGCATGCAGTAATAAGCCTCTGAGGTCTGCTCGCCATTGCCTGGTAAAACACTGCGTACATAACGTACTGTACATGACAGACGGAAGTATTAGACTGTACTGCAGGAGAGTCTGTCACATGCAGCCATTATGTGGAAATTACCCGTCCTAAGGGTTAGAGGTCAATGCTCTCATGACTTTCCCATTACACTTGTCACAATATAAATATTTCCCGCCAGCGATGGACGATAAAAAAGTGAATACCTACATCCATCACACAGATTCATCTTAGACAGGTTCTTCCCGTCAAAGGGTTCCTCGAAAACTGATCCATTTTCTTTCTCATCAAAACTATGTAGGTACATGGCCTTATTGTCCATCGCGTTTCGCCACCTCTATCTGCAAATAAAAAAAAATGGAGAAACATATTACTTTATTCCACTATTCTATGTGGGCGTAACTTCTATAGGGAAATATGAATGAGCTCATGAATGACCAGAATCATTTTAACATACAGTATTTGCAATTTGCAACAATTATTTTACGAACATGCAATGCAGCCAGGCCTAACTGTGCAAAATACACCCTGATGGTCTATAGTCCAAATGTTACCCCTATTATATATAGGGGTAACATCTGCAGCCGCGAGCAGTCTCCCAGTGCAGCCCAGCACACAGCAGCGTGTGCTGGGCTGCTGTGGTGTAAGAGGGAAATATTTTGTGCTAGGGGGATAATCTGTGCTAGTTAGCGATATGTGTGAGGGGGATCTGTGCTACGGGGAATCTGTGTGTGGGGAGGGGAGATCTGTGTGATGGGGGGGATCTGTGCAAGTGGGGCAGGTACATATATATGTGTGTAAATCTGGCTCTGATAATAGCCAGTGCCTCCCCATCTATTGACCTCACCGCACCCTGCCTTAGAGAGGTTGAGTTTAAGAGAGCGGTGGGACAATCGAGGGGAGAAAGCACAGGAGGGGAGGTGCCAGGGGAAGAGAGACAGAGGTGAGTGTCATCAGCGTACAGGTGATATTTAGTGCTGACGCTGGTTATGAGCTCGCCAAGGGAAGAGGTATAGAGGGAGAAGATAAAGGAACTAAGGACAGTGACTTGGGGTATGCCTACAGGAAGGGGGAAGGCGGCGAGGTGGAGGTGGGAATGGAGACAGAGAAGTGAGAAAATTGTGAGAGAGATTTGTATTTGTGATAAAGTAAATTTATGAAAATTGGAGCAAAATGTTTTGTAGCCCATAGCAACCAATCAGATGTTTCTAAATGCTGCTAGAAAAATGACAGCTAAAACCTGATTGGCTGCTATGCGCAACTCCCATTTTTTTAAATTCACAAATGTCCCCCAATATCAATCTCTACACAATAGCTCCCCGAGATGCACACGAAAGCCAGCAGATATAACATGGGGGGTGGGCAATACCTACTGTACGTAACTGATTCTTATTTTACAGACACACAATCTCTCTTACACACACACACACATACCAACAATGTTAGCTAGAAGTAAAATGAGACAGGTTGTATTAGGCAAAAGTCAAATGAAATGAAAATGAATTTAATAAGACTTCCTAGTAATGCCGGATACCAGGAATAATTGTTTATACTGAGCGTGCTTTTACAGCTGAGAACGGCCCACCAGAGAATGCTAATGGGTAGCACTTTCATTATTTGTAATATTACTTTGTTTGTGCAGCTGACCTGGACCCGGCACAGACTGTATTAGTAATGAGGAAATTAATGAAAGTAATATGGAGGGAAGAGACCTGGTGGAGGCCGTTAGTGCACGCGGTATCCGGAACTGCCGGTACGGGCAGAATGACAATAAACCTGAGGGGTCAACAGAAAACTGTCCTGGAGTTAAGGTGCGTACACACTGGGCGATATTACTGAGCGATTGCACGATTACGACATCGTAATCGTGCAATCGCTCAGTAATCGTGCACAAACCGTGCACTTTTATGTCAGAAACGACCGGCGATGCGCGTTCCCCCTGGTCGTTTCCGACATTGTCCATCGCCTGAACATGCAGCCCAATCTGCCGATAACGACAGATTGGCATGTTCAGGAATGATGGAGGGTGCCTGCACTGAGCGACTGATCGTTCAGTGCAGACACTACAGGGGATCAGGAACGACGGTACAATTACGATGTCGTAATCGTACTGTCTTTCCTGATCGCCCAGTGTGTACGCACCATTAGACATGAGATGGCCATAGATAAAACCAGTCAATAGGCTGCCGCTATTATCAGCAGGTGCAGACCAGCTAACAAACAAGTCATGGAAACCGAAACATTAATGGGGATATGAACCTTCAGATGACTTTCATTTATTTATTTGTTACATGTCTCCCTGCAACTTGCACTAAGGGTCTGATTCAGACACGCTAATGAGCGCACAGCGCTCGCAAGCGGGGCGATGGTCCCCCACTGCGCATGCGCCGCCTCCGGCGTGCGCATGCGCGAGTCCCAGGGAGCAACGGCAGCTCCATCGCTCCGTGGCTCACTACAAGACGGGGCGGCTGTCATTGTTGACTGACAGCTCGCCCCGCTTATGTAGGCGGGGAGGGGGGGTGGCTGCACAAATGCAGGCATTCCCTTAGGAACGCCTGCCGTTTGTGGGCGACCCTACTGACATCACTCGTGTTGTCAGTAGTGGACTTCCTGCTCTATTAGAGCAGGAAGCCCACTTGGGCATGCGGGAGCAGAGACCCTCCCGCAGGGCCTCGACGCAAGCCTGATGGTCGCGAAAATCACAACCATCGCCAGGCCGCTCACACTAGCTGTGGGTGGTCACCCACAGCTTTGCGAGCGGCCTGGAGGCCAAAACAAACAAACAAAAATTCCCTGATTCAGAGCGAGCACTCGCAAACAGCGAGCGCCTCTGAATCAGGCCCAAAATCCATTGCCTTTCTGCATTGTTTATGTGCCTCCTATACAGATGAGCGGCCCATTTTTGCTGAAAACCGAACACGCCCGAACTTTGGGATTCCAAGAAGAATCGAATCCTAACTCAAGTCTTCTTCTCGCCAAAGTTCAGAGTTCGGATCTAAAAACCGCATCTTGAGTGTTTTGGATTGCATTTATGTCTCTCCCTCGTGATTTCAGGTGCTGTGAGGTGGTCACAATTTTGCCAAAACCAAAACTTGACGATGATTTAGGACCAAAATGAAAACACAGGGTTCTGTGCACATCTCTCAGCCATGCATTTATATTATCAGGTTGTATTATTGGTGCCCTACTACAAGTGGCGTAACTAGGGTGAGCAGGGCACGTGCCCTGGGTGCCGTGGCAGGACCAGCAGAGGGGGGACGCTGCCTGCCAGGACATCGTACCCAACCGCCTGCCACCATTGCTTTGCAAAGCAAAGCCCATGGTGCTCAGCGGCGTTACTGCAGCAGCAGCTCCCACTTTGTTAGGGCTGGTGCCGAGAGCGTGACTGCGACGCCATCATCACACTCCTTGAGCTTCAGCCTGCTGCCTGACATCACCAACCCCACCGGCTCCCTGCTGAAGGTTGGGGGTAGGAGAGACAAACAGGGAGACATGGAATGAAGGGGGAGAGGAAGCGACACACAGGCTTAGAATGAAGGAGGAGGGAGGTGTGCTGAGATCCAATGCAGGGGGAAGGTGATGGTGTGCTGAAAGACGATGCAGAGGGGAGATAATGATGTGCTGAGAGACGACATGGTAGGGAGGTGATGGTGTGCTGAGAGATGATGCAAGGTGAGATGATGGTGTGAGAGACGCAGGGAGAAAGTGATAGTGTGCTGAGAGATGCAGGGAGAAAGTGATAGTGTGCTGAGAGATACAGGGAGAAGTGATAGTGTGCTGAGAGATACAGGGAGAAGTGATAGTGTGCTGAGAAACGACATAGGGAAGGTGATGGTGTGGCTGAGAGATGACACAGGGAAGGTGATGGTGTGGCTGAGAGACAAACACAGGAGAGGTGATGGTGTGCTGAGAAATGATGCAGGGGGGGAGATAGTGGTGTGCTCAAAGATGACGTGGTGGGGAGGTGCTGGTGTGCTGAGAGACGACGCAAGTTGAGATGATGGTGTGGCTGAGAGACGCAAGGAGAAAGTGATAGTGTGCTAAGAGATGACACAGGGGAGGTGATGTTGTGGCTGAGAGATGCAGGGAGGAAGTGATAGTGTGCTGAGAGATGACATGGGAGGTGATGGTGTGGCTGAGAGACGACACATGGGGGAGATTATGGTGTGGCTGAGAGATGACACAAGGGGGAGATGATGGTGTGGCTGAGAGATGACACAGGGTGGAGATGATGGTGTGGCTGAGAGACGCAGGGGAGGTGATGGTGTGCTGAGAGATGCAAGGAGGAAGTGATAGTGTGCTGAGAGACGACATAAAGGAGGTGATGGTGTGGCTGAGAAACAATACAGGGAAGGTGATGGTGTGGCTGAGAAAAAACAGGGGCAGTGATGATGTGGATGAGAGATGCAGGAGGATGTGATGGTGTGCTGACAGACAATGTGGTGGTTAGGTGATGGTGTGCTGAGAGACGATACAGGGGAGGTGATGGTGTGGCTGAGAGACAACGGGGGGAGGTGATGGTGTGGCTGAGAGATGCAGGAGGAGGCTATGGTGTGCTGAGAGACAACGTGGTGGGGAGGTGATGGTGTGCTGAGAGACGACACATGGGAGGTGATGGTGTGACTGAGAGACGCAGGGGGAGATGATGGTGTGGCTGAGAGACGCAGGGTTGAAGGAAGTTAAACAGGGGGCACGAGTCTAGTAGAACCACTGTTGTATGATGATGACCTTGTTAGTTTAGTTTTTGTGTCTGTGTGTGGGGGGGCGGGCGCCGTTCTTCATCTTGCCCTGGGCGCCGAAGACTCTAGTTACGCCTCTGCCTATCACAGCACTGTGCTCACTGCATTGGTTACAATTGTACCTATTGAGCAGCTGTGTGACTTATCACAAATACGTGACTGAAAAGCACAGATGGAAGCCAGGAAGGAAATGCATTGTGTTCAATGAAAGGTGCCGGAAGGGCCAGTAAGCTCCTGTAAAATTGTGTGGTGCTCCCGGCTGCACGGAAAGGTGGGCAAGTCTCATGGAGGCTGGGGCCTTCTGCCCGGGTGAAGTGGAGGGCACTGACGGCCGGTGATGCAATTCAAGTCGAAAAACACGCCATCATGGCTCTGCCCTCGCTTCACAATGCCAGTGATCTCGGCATTGCAAAGTGGGGGGCAAGGCTACGATAACTTGATTGCGTTGACATGTCCCCAGACCCGCCCACCCTTTGCGCACCCCGCCCCACATCCACCGTGTTCCGTCCCCACGCAGTGTAGCAGCTGCAGTATTGTATCAGCAGCAATTGTGTATACACTGTAATATCCTATGAAAAATTTTATTTTTAGAAACCCCTAATAGTTTATTTTAATAATTCATCAACATTTATTTGTGACCAGTAGAGGGTGCTATCAGAGACAACAAATACGACAATTAGCATTAATGAAAGATGTTTTCTAGTCCCCTTGTGCTAATATACACTGCAATAGTGTGGAGGCTGCATGGTGTAGAGGAGGCAGTAGTGTAGAGGCTGTGGTCTGTGGACACTGCAGTGGTAGATGCAATAGTGTAGAGGCTGCATGGTGTAGAGGAGGCAGTAGTTTAGAGGCCGTGGTCTGTGGACATTGCAGTGGTAGCTGTAATAGTGTAGAGGCTGCAGGCTGGAGAGGAGGCAGTAGTGTAGTAGAGGCAGTGGTCTGTGGACACTGCAGTGGTAGCTGTAATAGTGTAGAGGCTGCAGACTGGAGAGGAGGCAGTAGTGTAGTAGAGGCTGTGGTCTGTGGACACTGCAGTGGTAGCTGTAATAGTGTAGAGGCTGCAGGCTGGAGAGGAGGCAGTAGTGTAGAGGCCATGGCCTGTGGACATTGCAGTAGTAGCTGTAATAGTGTAGAGGCTGCAGACTGGAGAGGAGGCAGTAGTGTAGTAGAGGCAGTGGTCTGTGGACATTGCATGGGTAGCTGTAATAGTGTAGAGGCTGCAGGCTGGAGAGGAGGTAGTAGTGTAGAGGCCATGGTCTGTGGACACTGCAGTGGTAGCTGTAATAGTGTAGAGGCTGCAGACTGGAGAGGAGGCAATAGTGTAGAGGCAGTGGTCTGTGGACACTGCAGTGGTAGCTGTAATAGTGTAGAGGCTGCAGACTGCAGAGGAGGCAGTAATGTAGTAGAGGCCGTGGTCTGTGGACATTGCAGTGGTAGCTGTAATAGTGTAGAGGCTGCAGGCTGGAGAGGAGGCAGTAGTGTAGTAGAGGCTGTGGTCTGTGGACACTGCAGTGGTAGCTGTAATAGTGTAGAGGCTGCAGGCTGGAGAGGAGGCAGTAGTGTAGAGGCCATGGCCTGTGGACATTGCAGTGGTAGCTGTAATAGTGTAGAGGCTGCAGACTGGAGAGGAGGCAGTAGTGTAGTAGAGGCAGTGGTCTGTGGACACTGCATGGGTAGCTGTAATAGTGTAGAGGCTGCAGGCTGGAGAGGAGGCAGTAATGTAGTAGAGGCCGTGGTCTGTGGACATTGCAGTGGTAGCTGTAATAGTGTAGAGGCTGCAGGCTGGAGAGGAGGCAGTAGTGTAGTAGAGGCTGTGGTCTGTGGACACTGCAGTGGTAGCTGTAATAGTGTAGAAGCTGCAGGCTGGAGAGGAGGCAGTAGTGTAGAGGCCATGGCCTGTGGACATTGCAGTGGTAGCTGTAATAGTGTAGAGGCTGCAGACTGGAGAGGAGGCAGTAGTGTAGTAGAGGCAGTGGTCTGTGGACATTGCATGGGTAGCTGTAATAGTGTAGAGGCTGCAGGCTGGAGAGGAGGCAGTAGTGTAGAGGCCATGGTCTGTGGACACTGCGGTGGTAGCTGTAATAGTGTAGAGGCTGCAGACTGGAGAGGAGGCAATAGTGTAGAGGCAGTGGTCTGTGGACACTGCAGTGGTAGCTGTAATAGTGTAGAGGCTGCAGACTGCAGAGGAGGCAGTAATGTAGTAGAGGCCGTGGTCTGTGGACATTGCAGTGGTAGCTGTAATAGTGTAGAGGCTGCAGGCTGGAGAGGAGGCAGTAGTGTAGTAGAGGCTGTGGTCTGTGGACACTGCAGTGGTAGCTGTAATAGTGTAGAGGCTGCAGACTGGAGAGGAGGCAGTAGTGTAGTAGAGGCTGTGGTCTGTGGACACTGCAGTGGTAGCTGTAATAGTGTAGAGGCTGCAGGCTGGAGAGGAGGCAGTAGTGTAGAGGCCATGGCCTGTGGACATTGCAGTGGTAGCTGTAATAGTGTAGAGGCTGCAGACTGGAGAGGAGGCAGTAGTGTAGTAGAGGCAGTGGTCTGTGGACACTGCATGGGTAGCTGTAATAGTGTAGAGGCTGCAGGCTGGAGAGGAGGCAGTAATGTAGTAGAGGCCGTGGTCTGTGGACATTGCAGTGGTAGCTGTAATAGTGTAGAGGCTGCAGGCTGGAGAGGAGGCAGTAGTGTAGTAGAGGCTGTGGTCTGTGGACACTGCAGTGGTAGCTGTAATAGTGTAGAGGCTGCAGACTGGAGAGGAGGCAGTAGTGTAGTAGAGGCTGTGGTCTGTGGACACTGCAGTGGTAGCTGTAATAGTGTAGAGGCTGCAGGCTGGAGAGGAGGCAGTAGTGTAGAGGCCATGGCCTGTGGACATTGCAGTGGTAGCTGTAATAGTGTAGAGGCTGCAGGCTGGAGAGGAGGCAGTAGTGTAGTAGAGGCAGTGGTCTGTGGACACTGCATGGGTAGCTGTAATAGTGTAGAGGCTGCAGGCTGGAGCGGAGGCAGTAGTGTAGAGGCCATGGTCTGTGGACACTGCAGTGGTAGCTGTAATAGTGTAGAGGCTGCAGGCTGGAGAGGAGGCAGTAGTGTAGAGGCTGTAAATGTGCTGAGAATCAGCTGACAGCTGACAATGATCAGTATGTAAGAGTCGCTATACACATCGCTAAATAAAGTATTACAGTGCGTTACCTCTCGCTCCCTCCACTCCAATATGTCGCAGAATATGCTAGTTGGGGGCACAAGCACTCGGTACACGGTACAGCAAGAGATAACAGTAAGGAAATAAGGAAAAGCCAAAATGTATCAGACATGTAAACTGGTGACGGGATTGTGAGCTGAGCGAGTGTAACATGAGCGGAGGTCCCTGCACATCTATTTATTTTCGTTTGTGCAGGAATAGCAAGCACGCCATTGTGCTCCGAGGTCCAGGCTACGCAACATTAGCTAACCCTTTCCACATGGGGACTGGGTCATTATGCTGCATTATATGTGCTCATTTACAGCATTTACATATCAATCATATTACACAGCGCTGCGCAGAGAACGCTAATGCCGCCGCCGCAGCTGTGACTTTACCCAAATGCAGACCACCAATAATCGCGCAATTGTGTCAACATGGGCATTGTATTCATCTCCGAATCAGCCCCACAGCACATAAGCGTTCACATCGGTCCCTGCGCCGTTAGAGCTTACAATCCAGACTCCACACACAATCTTTGGCTCCGTTATTTTCTTATTGTCAGCACCTAATTGATCTATCAGTAGGTTTTCTCAGACTGTGAGAGGAAATCAGAAAACCTGGCGAAAATCCACAGAAACCTGGGGAGTACATACAAACTCCGCACAGGTAAGGCCCTTGTCGCGAATGAACTCACGCCGCCATGGTTGCGATTTTTCCGGCAGCAATAAGCAAATGCTAGTTTCAGCCTCCACCTTGCGCCGGATAGTGCGAACGCTGAGAGGCCCACTTTCATTGCCAGTGGATGGTGCATCTCCGCCGGCGGTCCCATACACGCCACCATCGGCACACCATCGCATCCACTAGCGATACTTGCACCAGCCTATGGCTGCCGCAGTGTCTTCTTCCCAACTCCAGATCAATATGGCTCCTGTGGAGGCGGCTCAAAGTTTGGGAATACAGCCGCGTTTACTGACACGCCCCCGACAATCCCATAACATGCCCATTAGATGGCCTTATTTATTTGCGTTCACTTCAGGCCACCTCCCATGACAGCCCATGGCGTTGCCTCGCCAGTCCTAATGCCAGCACCTTCGTACCCAACAGCGGACTCCGCGTACACTCAGTGGAACGCATGCACAATACGGGCTCTCAGTAGTTTTCATGCATGCGCAGTAGCAACTATTTGCCTAACGGCGCAAACATCGGCGCTGCGTCCACCTGAGGCCCTGTACAGTACCTTGCCAATAACCCTTCCTCCTCCCCACAGTATATCAGCAAAGGGTCCAAAGCAGACCATGTAGCTGACATGAATGAGGACTATGGGCATCATTCAGCTTGGATCGCAAGTCTGCAATCGCACACACCCGCACATTGCGAAATTATGTGTGGCGCCCGGTGCCACTGGTGATTCTCAATTGAACCCTGGGTGCATCATGGGAATACATTAGGAGCACTAGGAGTGTTTCTGTGGATGCAAAGGAGTTAATTCCTGGACTGACCTCATCTAATATATCAAGTGCGGCTCCACGGATTGGACAGCAGACAGAACCTAGTAGGAGGGGTTGATGGGAGGTTGGAGGACTGCTGGCACGGGGAGGAGAGAGTGCGTGCGGCCAGTGGGGCCGGAAGAGGAAGGAGAGAGGAGTCCGCGTGAGTGCGCAAAGGGAGCACCGCGTGTGTGTGGGAGAGAAGAGCAGAGTGCGCGGCTGCTGATCAAGCGGGCTGGCGGTGTCGGAGGCCAGTGCTACCACACCTATGGTTGACAGTCTAGGAAGTCTCGGGGGGTGGGGGGATTTGCAAAGTGGATTGGAACACCTGTGCGGCGTCCCGCGTGTTGGTGTGAGTCTTGGCAGTACTTGCCTACCGGTAAGTCTTTTGTTATGGTGATGTAGGTCATCGTTGCGGCCGTTGCAGATAGGTTGGAAGCTGCAGGTTTGTTGATGAGCTGGATCAGCGTGTTGCTGGTGTGCTGCAGGTGCACGGCTGTTCTGATTGGTCTGCGGAGGTCAGTGACCGGAGTGTGCAGCTGAGGTTGGCTCTTGGTCGTGCCGCTGGTGGTGCGGAGCCAGAGGTGTGGATGGATGAGCCGCTGGGAGGTTGGGTTGCAGCGTGTGTGCTGGGACCACCCCTGGGGGGTGGTCTGCCCGGGATACTGATTCGAAAAAAGCCAGGGAGGAGGGGGTTATGTGGAAGGTGTGATCGGGATGGAGCTGGACACTGGCGATGTTGGCTGTGCGGACTTGCGGCTGGATGTGCGGGGTGCTCTTATCACTGACGGTCCCTTGTGGAAATGGGGATCGACGGTGGAGACAACCCTGGCCAGGAGTCAGTTGCTGAGCATGCCTGGGAGGGGGGGGGGGAGAGAGAGGCTGGTCCGGGGTGGAGCCGGCCACT
This sequence comes from Taudactylus pleione, assembly GCA_031769625.1. Classification (NCBI taxonomy): domain Eukaryota; kingdom Metazoa; phylum Chordata; class Amphibia; order Anura; family Myobatrachidae; genus Taudactylus; species Taudactylus pleione. Next base: position 1,471,081 of record JAUIMM010001489.1, on the reverse strand, counting down.
GGAGGTGTGAGTGGTGCGGACCAGCAGGCGGGTGGGCTGAGAGCTTTCTGCACTGGTGGTCCCTTGGTGGGGATGGGGATCTTTAGTGGAAGTCAGCCTGGATCAGTGTCAGGTTTGATGTGAGGGTCTCAAACGCGTTTCGGCACAGGTGCCTTCTTCAAGGAGGTGTGAGAGGATCAGTGCTTCTGAGGTTCTTATGTAGTGCACTTCCGGGGGTGTGGTCAGGTGACTCATGGGGCCAATGGTGTGTTTGAAAGGTAATGCGGTGCAGGTGTGTGCAGGGACTTGCCAATTGGTGATGCGGTGCAGGTGTGTGCAGGGACTAGCTGATTGGTGATGCGGTGCAGGTGTGTGCAGGGACTAGCTGATTGGTGATGCGGTGCAGGTGTATGCAGGGACTTGCCAATTGGTGATGCGGTGCAGGTGTGTGCAGGGACTAGCTGATTGGTGATGCGGTGCAGGTGTATGCAGGGACTTGCTGGAGTGGTAAGTGTAATCATATTGGGCCAATGGTGTGTTTGAAAGGTAATGCGGTGCAGCTGTGTGTTTTAAACACACAATTGGCCTAATATGATTACACTTATCACTACAGTAAGTCCCTACACACACCTGCATGAGTCACCTGACCACACCCCCACCCCCGGAAGTGCCCTACATAAGAACCTCAGAAGCATCGATCCTCTCACACCTCCTTGAAGAAGGCACCTGTGCCGAAACGCGTTGGAGACCCTCACATCAAACCTCACACCGATCCAGGCTGACCTCCACTAAAGATCCCCATCCCTACCAGGGAACACCAGTGCAGAAAGCTCTCAGCCCACCCGCCTGCTGGTCCACACCGCTCACACCTCCAGTGACCGGCTCCACCCTGGACCAGCCTTTCTCCCCCCCTCCCAGGCGTGCTCAGCAACTGACTCCTGACCAGGGTTGTCTCCACCGTCGATCCCCATTTCCACGAGGGACCGTCAGTGATAAGAGCACCCCACACATCCAGCCGCAAGTCCGCACAGCCAACATCGCCAGTGACCAGCTCCATCCCGGTCACACCTTCCACATCCCCCCCTCCTCCCTGGCTTTTTTCGAATCAGTATCCCAGGCAGACCACCCCCCCAGGGGTGGTCCCAGCACACATGCTGCAACCCAACCTCCCAGCGGCTCACCCATCCACACCTCTGGCTCCGCACCACCAGCGGCACGACCAAGAGCCAACCTCAGCTGCACACTCCGGTCGCTGACCTACGCAGACCAATCAGAACAGCCGTGCACCTGCAACACACCAGCAACACGCTGATCCAGCTCAACAACAAACCTGCAGCTTCCAACCTATCTGCAATGGTTGCAACGACGACCTACATCACCATAACAAAAAACCTACCGGTAGGTAAGTACTGCCAAGAATCACACCAACACGCGGGATGCCGCACAGGTGTTCCAACCCACTTTGCAAATCCCCCCACCCCCCGAGACTTCCTAGACTGTCGACCATAGGTCCAGCAGGGGTGACGTGCAAGGTCACTGAACCGCACGGGAAGGAGCCCCCTGAAAGGGTCCACCTACCTCCCCAGTCTCATCACCACTCATCACTGAACCCCACCCACCTGCCCGGGATCTCAACAGAGCAGCATTGTGTCTACTCAATAAAAGATTTTGCCCCAAATTACTGTGGGCTTCATTCAGAGCCGCTCGTAAGCAGCCGCTTGTTCGTTCCGAGCGATGTTCGCACATCTGCGCATGCGTATTGGTTGTAATACGCATGCGCAAACCAGTCAGTGCGGCCGAAAATCGTGTGTTCGCTAAATAGCGAATGCCTGCTAATTTGAGTGACAGGATGAGGCGTATGTGGGTGGTAACAGGGGAAGGTGCTTGAAAACGGGGAGTGGAAATCAGAACGCAGGCGTGCTTAAAGGTCAAAACGGGCGTTTTATGGGTGTGCGTAATTAACAAAGCAGCGTCATCGACCACGTCAGTGGGGTGTCTTTTAGCCAGAACTGCTCGCATGATTGCGGTAGGAAAAACCAACCACAAGCACTGCGAGCAGTTCATACGCTGTTCGATGTACTCAATTAATCAAATATATAGCGGACATGACGTATGATGCGAGCGGCCAGGGGGCGTATTTTTCAAAATTACGACCGCGTGTTTTGTTCGCTCGTTCAGACATAGAGGCGTGAACAGACCGCAAAGAGCAAACGGTTAATTTAAATAGCCACCCCCTTTTTCTGAACGAGCGAGCGCAAATAGCGTCCGGCTCTGAATAAGACTCTGTGTCACGCTGGCCTCATTTTGATCCTATTTTATTCCCCTTTTCACATTACTCCAAACTACACTCCATACCCAATCACACCCTCCTTCTCACTCCCAAAACACCACCACCACCAGAAGAAACATTCCAATTAACACCACTCACAAACACACACAAGTCATCACCATCACCACCACTAGCAGGGAGAGCGCACCTTACCCCCCCTACCCCCATACTTGTTCAGTGCGGGAAAGGTACTCCCACACAAAGGTGCAGCACCCCGAAACCACAACACACCACCCCCTGGTCAACAAGAGCGCAGTTCTACCGCCCATCTTCATTTGAGAGAGGAAGAATAGGGCTTGTCAATGAACATGATAATGTGCTCCCCTGTGTCACGAAGGGCCGCATAGTGTAGTACGGCTTGCCCAGTTCCAGGAGACAGATTTCAGGCTATCATATTTGCCTCTCATAGATAACCGGCTCCAGATATCGTGATGGCTTGGTGAGAACCACGCTTTTCTGGCGGCTGATACCCAGTCAAGGTATCTGCAGTCACTTGTTGAACGCACACCACGTTCACTGCTATTCAACAGACAGATCAACTCAGGAATCCTTTTAATTTCATGCTCCATTATCAGGGGACAGCTTCCTATATCCTGTATCTAATACTCTGCATAGCCCCAACCTCCAGAACTCTCCCAACGTTAGCTGAATTGGAACATCTGTTGCCATCTCCGCCAGGAGTAACACACACATATATAAAGACTCAGTACTTCATTAAAGCCTTCCAGCTCTCATCCTAACTTGCTGCTACATCTTCCTTCCACCCCACCCACCCCATTCTGTGTCACTCCGGTTCGTCTGCCCCTCCCTTAAAGAATGTAAGCTCTTTCGAGCAAGGCCCTCTACCCTCTTGTGCTTCTCCCTACTGTAATTTAATTTATCTCTTACTCCCCACTAGGGCAACTAACACTCGGCTGCTTATGTGGGCGTAAAGGTCGCTAATATAGCAATGTTTATTATACATGTCCATGTCCTGCTTTGTATTGTACTGTAAGACGCTGGTTACTTATTTGTTCATGTACTTTGTAAGGCGCTGCGGAACACTTGTGGCGCCATATAAATTAATAATAATAATAATATATGTAAATGAAACTTGAGTAGACTACTTTAGTGGTGGAATGACGGTAAAGTACAGCAGAGATGATTATACCCAGTACTAGTAACCTCTTCTAAGCGTACTTGAGTTAGAGTAATAGTGTCTCCTAATTGAAGTCTACAGCTTGTTGACAATAATTATTGCAATATAGTATGGTAAATCCTAATGTGTTGTGATAGTGTTGTTTTGCTGCTCGCGTGTGTTTGTGCTTGACAGAAATGTTTATGTAATGTCCTCTAGGGAAATAGATCAGTTTACTGAAGTATATACTGTTAATGTATATTGTTTCCTGTTTTGGTCACCCACTGAGCCCGGTGATCTATTTAAAGTTTTAAACAGTGATATAATAAATACAGTGGGAAAGAGAAGATGTCAGTTTAAAGGTGCATAGACACGTAACGATTTTTTTGAACGATTAGTTGATAACGACGTTGTTATCGTTAAATCGTTAAAAAAAAAATCATTCAGTTTATGAGTTATAACGATGAACGATCCCGTTTGTAGTTATCGTTCATCGTCCATTTCAGACTGTCCAACATGACGATTTTCATTAAGGGAAGGAACATTGGGCCTGATTCAGAGCCGCTCGTAAGCGGCCGCTTGTTCGCTCCGAGCGATGTTCGCACAACTGCGCATGCCTATGGGTCGTAATGCGCATGCGCCAACCAGTCATTGCGGTCAGAAATCGTACGCTCGTAAAACAGCGAGGGGCTACTAATTTGAGTGACAGAATGAGGCGTTTGTGGGCTTGAAAACGGGGGAGTGGAGATCCGAACGCAGGCGTGCCTAACGGTCAAAACTGGCGTTTTAAGGGTGTGCATAATTAACAAAGCTGCGTCATCGACCACGTCACTTGGTTGTCTTTTAGCCTGAACTGCTCGCAGTGATAGCGGCAAGTAAATCCTACCACAAGCACTGCGAGCAGTTCGGATGCCTTTCGATGTTCCCGATTAATCTAATAAATAGCGGAGATGACGTATGATGCGAACGGAAAAGGGGCGTCTTTAGAAAATAGAGAGCGCATTTTTCAGACGCTCGCTCAGACATAGAGGCGTCCACAGACCGCAAAGAGCGAGCGCTTAACTTAAATAGCCGGCCCCTTTTTCAGAACGACCGTCCGCAAATAGCGTCCGGCTCTGAATCAGGCCCATTATTCGTTCATCGTTCAAAAAATCGTTCATTACAATTCAAAAAATCGTTCACCTCTGTGTGTACGCATGCACAGAAAGCAAGCATTGACCCAGTGCATGCGAACGCAGACTTGTGAACCAAGCTGTATGTGGCCCTATAATCGCCCATGGCAAATGATCGTTGTCTTAAGGCTGATTAGGCAAAGTCATATCTCCCAACATAGGAAATCCTTACATTAGGATACAACTGAGGCTCTTCTGAATGAGTATTTACTGCATCATACCATTGGCGTGTCCGTGTCACAATGTGGCCATGCCCCAGGCAGGACTGGATTAAAGGTCCCATGGGCCTGGGGATGAAAAAGACCAAGAGCCTATTGTGAAAATAAGAGCAGCTGTGACCAGCGCTGTGTGGGTGTGGCCAGTTCTATGTGGGTGTGGCCAGTGTTGTGTGGGTGTGGCCAGTGCTGTGTGGGTGTGACCAGTGTTGTGTGGGTGTGGCCAGTGCCGTGTGGGCATGTACTAAGCTTTGGAGAGAGATTAAGTACTAACCAATCAGCACATTTTTAATAGTAACCTCTGCGCTATTATATATAATAAAGGAGAAGGTAGGTATTGACGATATCACACATTAATCAAACATTTATCTATAAACATATTTAATATTATAAATTCGTTGTTTCAAAACATCACATCATTCTCCATATTCAATGCTTTAAATAAAAAAAACATATAATAAAAGAAAAACAGATGTTTTGAACAATTAATAGTTAATAAGGCTCCACTCATAAACGTTGTTAAAGGTGGTGGATCTTTGGGCCTCATTCAGACCCACTCGCGAGCGGCTGTCCGCTTGCAAGTGGGTCGATGGTGCGCATGTGCGAGACGCGACGAGCGAAGGACTTTCCTTCGCTCGTTGTGTCTGATCAAAGGGGCCGTGCTGTCGATGTTGATTGACAGCACGCCCCCTTTGGTGGGCGTGCCAGGGGCGTGCCTGCCAGACGGAGGCGTTCCCAAGGGAACGCCTACCGTCAGAAGCCGGCCCCACTGACATCACTAGTGATGTCAGTGGGAGTGATTTTGGCTCTGATAGAGCCAAAATCACTCCTGGCCTTGCGGTTGAGAAACTCAACCGCAGGCTTCTGGTCGCACTGGCGATGGTCGCGATGGTCAAGACCATCGCGACCATCATCCTGCACGCTCGTATAGGCTGTGGGTGGTGACCCACAGCTATACGAGCGTCCAGGAGGACGCTCCACCTGATTCAGAGCGAGCTCTGAATCAGGGCCTTTGTTCTTTAAAAAGTCCAATATATATATATATATATATATATATATATATATATATATATATATATATAAAAAAAAGAAGGATAATTAATATGTCCACATCAGACTCGTGTCAGTCGTAGTTGTAACAGAAATCCTCCAAGTATCAAACGGATCGCAGTCATAAGACTTTAACTGTTTTCAATTACATACAGTGCCTCTTTAGATTAGGAATGGTACAGGACGCACAAATGTTAAAGTTTCTTCGCTGCAGGAGATCCAAACGCCCCACTGTGCTAAAGCCCCCAATTGAGGTGCGAAACGCGTCAGTGCCTTGGATCCCGTGGGATTAATTTGTGTCCTGGACTTGTTTGCCGGTATTATATATACTTTTGGAGAGACGGATACGCACTAAGAAGCTTGGACTCTGTGGGAATAATTTCTGGCCAGGACTCATTTGCCGGTATTGTGAACCTCTGGGGAGGCGGATACACGATACGTTGCTGGATGCTCAGTAACAGCGAGGTTGAGGCTAAGAACGTGTTGCGGCTGACGGAGGACTCAGGAGAATCTGACAGGTGTCAGCGGCACTAGGTCTCCGGCTGCAGATCAAGCCCCCCTCCCCCATTCCCATGAATATATACACAGTACGGCCTGGCTTCATCTTCAGCACCTTGGGAAATACAGCCCTAATCCTTACTGATGAGGTGCGCCAGCCGCCCATGTACACATTCCTCTTCCCACGTTAAACTAACTGCAGTTTACATTTTTGGGAGGTTGACAGGTCTACATAACAGCCGGCAGGATCGATATCATATTTTCTTTTATTCATGTATAATAAAGAAATTGAGACACCTGGGTATGACAGGGAAAGACCAGAGCTATAGGGCTCTATTTATTAACATTACTTTTACTAAAATAAAGTGATAAAGGCTGTTTTGTGTGTTTACACATTATTTTAGTATCACCTATAGTTATTACAGGGCAATTGGAGTAGAATTCGTAAAATTCTACTCCAACCCCTAAGTATCACTTATTTTTAGTAAGCAGATCGCATTTCCCATAACTGTAATGGGAAATGTGATCCGACCAGAGGGTCTGATTCAGAGCCGGACGCTATTTGCGCTCGCTCGTTCAGAAAAAGGGGGTGGCTATTCAAATTAACCGTTCGCTCTTTGCGGTCTGTTCACGCCTCTAGGTCTGAACGAGCGAACAAAACTTGCGGTCGTAATTTTGAAAAAAATGCCCCCTGGCCGCTCGCATCCTACGTCATGTCCGCTATTTATTAGATTAATCGAGTACATCGAACAGCGTATGAACTGCTCGCTATTCTTGTGGTTGGTTTTTCCTACCGCTATCTTGCGAGCAGTTCTGACTATAAAATAACCAAGTGACGTGGTCAATGACGCTGCTGTTTTAAATATGCACACCCTTAAAACGCCCGTTTTGACCTTTAAGCACGCCTGCGTTCTGATCTCCACTCCCCGTTTTCAAACACCTTCCCCTGTTACCACCCACATACGCCTCCTCCTGTCACTCAAAATAGCAGGCATTCGCTATTTAACGAACAAACGATTCAATATGCGGATTGTAGTAAATCGAGCCCTTAGGGCTCTATTTACTACAATCCGCATTTGTAATGCAGATTGTAGTGTGATATTACCGAGTGAATTCGCATTGCGAATTCAGGCAATATCACGGGGATTTACACAAATCCCTTGCAGGGACAAATCCCTTGCGATAAAGCTCTGTCCCTGCGAATCCCCTTTGGAGCCTTATCACGGTATTTTTGCAAAAAATACCGTGATTAAGTGCCCGCGCATGCGCCGACTAGTCACCGCTGCTACCCCCCCTCCGGCGCGAAGCCCCGTCCCCCAGCGCTAAGCCCCGCTCCCCATGATCGCGGACCCCCCGCGTCCCCCCTCCCCACCCCGCGACCCCCCTCTCCCTTACTTACACTTACCTGCATGCTCCAGGCCTCCGGTGATGTTCTCCATTCCTCGGTCAGGTGATCTCCCATACTGCACTGGGACCCGATCACCTGATGACCGGGCAGCAGTGCACTATGGGAGACCAGCTGACCGGAGGGGAGTCATCACCGGTCCCTGGAGTCAGGTAAGTAAAAACATTTTTTGACAATTTTTTTTTCTTTTTTTTACAGTAATCAGCTTGCGGTCTGTTTAGACCACACAGCTGATTACTGGGACCGACTCCCGGCTCTGCTCTCCCCGTTAGAGCAGGGCAGGAGGCCGGTAACCGGGGAGACCCTGGATAACGCCACCTCCAGGTGGCGTTATTATCACAGGGCTTTCCCCGGTATTTGTGTCACATTTATTTTTAGTAACTATGGTAGGATCACATTTCCCATTATAGTTATGGGAAATGCGATCTGCTTTACTAAAAATAAGTGATACTTAGGGGTTGGAGTAGAATTTTACGAATTCTACTCCAATTGCCCTGTAATAACTATAGGTGATACTAAAATAATGTGAAAAGGGTGTGAAAACACTCTTTTTCACTTTATTTTAGTAAAAATAATGTTAATAAATAGAGTCCTCAGTGAGAAAACATTTAGCTGCTGTACAAATAACACCCTGCACCAACCCCCCCCCTCCCCCCTTTGGCTGGGTCCATCCTGGTCAAAAAGCTGGGGTCAGTTAATAAATAAGATTATTATTTTTTATTTCTGCAATAAGTAGCTCATCGCTACCATAATTTCTCCATAAATAGGCTCCTAGGTGTGTAGACGCTAGCTGATCTCTTGCGCTGTTACGGGCAGTGCGTCATTGTCATCGTCATTACAACTGGCAAAGCAGCAATGAGATGATGAATGCACACCATACACCTAAACGCCATCGGCAGGTTATGGTTGTATAGAGATATTGCCTGGTTACTGTCCTTTCAGCCTGTGTATTCTGGCAGCCAGCGACTAATCTGAGGGAGTAAGAACGGGCTGGGAAATGAGAGACTGAGGCGTCTCGGTGCTGGACATCTGCCAGTATTTACAGCTTAATCATTTCAGCTTTTGCTAAGTGGAATCCTGCACCAGCACAGGTCACTGCTAACCGGGCAGCGCCTTTATTTCTCCAAGTCACTGACTTGCAATGAGTTAGAAACATTATCAGGACCATAGAAGTGATGGATCATCTCATCAGTGCCCGACACTCAGATGGAGAAAATAATACGGAGAGTGTACGACCATTAGTATGTTGCTGGTGTCACAGAAACACACAGGTAGGCCTGATATTTGTACAGCAGCGTCACTAATGCTGGGTACAGACTACACCAGGGGTGGCCAACCAGGCGGAGGCTAAGAGCCAAAAAAGATATGTAGTTAATCGAAAGAGCCGATAGCATGCGCGCGGCCAAAAAAAGGGGCATGGCTTGTCACATGGCCACGCCCCATTTTTGTGCGCACGCCTTTGGTATGACATTTGCAGGAGCATGACCTTGTGTCACACCCCCGTTTTTAGTCACCCTGGGGGCGAGCCCAGGACATTGAAAATAAACATTTTACATCATCTTCCCAATATACATTTTTCACTGTTGAAGTGAAACAAAAAGCCAGAGCAATATAGAAACCATTGACATAGCCACGTTCACATAACATACATTGAGAATGCCAGTGCCCATTATGCTGTGCCCCCCTGTAGTTGTGCCCATTATGCTGTGCCCCCTGTAGTTGTGCCCCATATGCAGTGCCCTGCTGTAGTTGTGCCAATTAAACAATGCCCCCAGTAGCTGCGCCCCTTCTGCACTGTCCCCTTTAGCTGTGCCCAATAAGCAATGCCCCCTGTAGCTGTTCCCCTCCTGCAATGCTCCCTGTAGTCGTACCCCCAGCACTAGCTCCCCCCCTGTGAAGAAACTTCCCTTCGAGCTGGCACCGCTCCATGATGTCAGAGCTCCCGAGTTCCGCCACCTGCTGGATCTAACTGGATCCAGTAGACGCGCGGGCTCCTCACATCGCGGGTAACGTCACCCTCACACTGCATTACTGGGAACGCTGGCCTCTGAAGCAATCATAGGCTTCTTTAACCTCTGATGGCTTTAGAGACCAGCGTTCTCAGTAACAATGGGGGTCTGCCGAGCCACGAGCCACATTAGAAGCTCAGAAAAGCCTCAAGCGTCTCAAGAGCCGCGATTTGGCAACCCCTGGACTACACTATGGGCCGTATTCAATTAGTTTCACCTACATTTTAACTTGCAGAAACTTATCGCCGTATTCAATTCCAAAGAAAGCGAAAACGCAACCCGGCGAATGCAAAACAGACATAAAGTGCTGTCAGAATTGGGGTAATCAGCCTGACACCCCCTAAAAGATGCACTAACATTGGGGATCAATATACATGCCCCCGAATAGCCCTGATAAAGCTATTTTGGGTGCTTAAGTTGTGTCAATTTCTTCTAATTTTTCGTCTTTGCACAAGTGGTGAAGAATAGCATTAAGCAGTTTTTTTTGGAGATAATAAGTATTCCTGTCAAATTTGGGGTACATGAAAATGGGGGCTAGCATGGTTTAAAGTCGCTAAAATAAAGTTTAAAAAATGATAAAAATGCACCTTAAACAAGCACCAGCAATCAAAAAAACACCTCCCCCATACTTGCAGACCCCCAAAAGTCTATTTCACTACTTTTATTAGTTTGTACCCCCACTTTGCACTTTTTCACCCCCATTTTCAAAGTTTTTTTTTTGGGGTGTTCCTCACTTTTTTTTAGTTTTTTGTTAAGCAGTTATCCTTTGGGGGGCTGTCCCATGGGTGCTGAGTGGTTTTCCCACATTTGCACCCCAAAATAGCGATTTTGCACTTTTTTTTCTCCACCTATTCAGAGGCGAATCTTTTTCACCTTTTACATAGCATTGCGTTTTCGCGTACGCGAAAAGTGTTTGCAATTGAATACGGAGAAAAGTTTCCGCCTGGCGAAAAGTCGTAATTGGTGATACTTTTTCGCGGATTCTAACTTTTCGCGACTAATTGATAACGAGCCTATGTGTGTACCCAGCGATGGCACAATACATGCAGTGGATGACGGCGTAATGCGATGTCTAGCTCCATGCTGTCGAGCGTACACACTGTGCGGTTCGCACGATATATATAGTTCCGATCCGCATCAGAATGATATATCGAGCAAAGGATCGCGTAGTGTGTACCCAGCTTAAGCACTGTTTCCAATAGCGGATAATAGGCAATTTCCGGACGTATTTATTTGCTTTATTATATATTAAGTTACTTATAAATTACACAGCACTTTACAGAGAATAGTTAGAATATTTAGTCATTCACATCAGTCCCTGTCCCAGAGGAGCTTACGATCTATATTACCTGCCACAATGTACACACACAGACACACTAGGGCAGTGGTTCTCGGGAACTCCCAACAGGACATGTATTGAGGATTTCTGTCTGCGGAAGCAGGTAGCACAATTACTGACCCAGCAACATAGATGAACTCACCTGTGCAAGAAATCCACAAAACATGGCCTGTTGTTGGTAATTGAGGCAGCAGGTGGGTTGCGAAGTTGGCGGGGCGTGATGAATCGCATAACGAAGCCCCGCCCCTTCACTGTAAATTATCTCAATTGGTGCAAATACAAATAGGGGGCGGGGCTAAATGTCGCGATTTAGGAAGTGGGCAGAATGCGGGAGAAATGCCTACTCTACCAAGGGTGCGGGGGGTTACCCGAAAAATCGTGAGCCTCTCGCGACTTCCTGGAGAGTAGGCATATATGAATTGAGGGCTGGAGTTGAGACCCCATGTACAGAGGAAAACGCAGGGTTCCTAGAGGGGGGGTTTCTAAATGCCTGTTTTCAAAGCGCCTGTGGGCAGCCCATGCATATAATTAGCACACAACGAGCTATATTTTCCACATACAAAGTGCAGTGTGTGTAATACATAAGATATATACAGGGCAGTAGGGCCAGCCTGCCTAGGCTGAACGTTTTTTTCCCCCGGATGTGAGCACCATTTCCACAATCCGAGTCCTCTGCAGCAGAAGAATCTAGTACCGGCCGTGAGCGTATGTGTACACATGGGTCACCTTATACATGGGATAGCGTCAGGGGCACCACAGTGTTTTCAGGTTGGGGTGGGCCAAGATATCATTTCATTTTGGTGCCCCTACATCGTTGAATGTCACCACCTCAAGGACAGGTGGAGTAACCCACCACTCCACCTACCTGGTGACATAGATCAGTAAGCCTGAGGGGTCTTTGCTGATTGGCATCTGTATGCGGATATCACTGCTCTCTCCCAGGGGTCTAATTATCATGATAAAAAATTTCGTGTGATATTTTAGTTTTGAGCTCGCCGCGAGTTCTTTGTTAAACTGAGGGCCGGATTCAATTAGAGGCGAAAAGCGCGGGTTTTCGCCTGTTTCAAAAGTGTCTCCGTATTCAATCCCATTCCGTTGTCATCTAGGCAAAAACTCCATAGACAAAAACAGACGAAAAAATGTCTCCACCAAAAGGCAGGAAAAATGAAGTGCAAAATCCATATTTTGGGGTACAAATGTTAGGACTTGATCCTGAACCCTTTGGACATTGGACACCCCCCTTCCCCAAATGACCAATAAGGCAAAAAATTAAATAAAATAAAAACTTAAAAGACCCTAAAAACATCATGTCATTTTTGGGGTGAAAAATAAAAAGAAGTGATGAAAAATGGGTAAAACAGTAGGGGGGCTGTAAGGTTGGGGGAGGTGTTTTTAAGATTGCAGAAGGCTGCAGCAGGTGTATGTTCAAGTTTTTTTAAAATCTACACTTTAGGCACACCAAAATATACAAATACCCATTTACATGTACCCCAAATTAACTACGGTAGTTATTTATCAGAGAAAAACACTGCTTTCTATCATTTGTCCACACTTTCGCTAATATGCCTATAACAACCTTTTTACTCAAAATAACTACACTAAATACTTCTATTAGGGCTATTAATACTCTTCTGTAATGATCCCCAGGCTCAGTTGGGCTTTTTATGGGGTACAGACTGATTTCCCCCCAAAAAACAGCACTTTCCGCTAGTTTTGCTTTGCACTACATTCGCCTATCCACGTTTTCAAAAACATCGCGTCAAAACAGGTGAATGAGGCGAAAACATCCCGCGTATCGCCGGCCACAGCTTTTCGCCTTTAATTGAATCCGGCCCTAAGTCCTATTCATCATGAATGACAAAAGTATCACTTCCGAAAATATGCTATTTCTGTGAAGGCCTTTTTTCGGAAAACGTGATACTTTTCCCCTTTGACTGCACTGTGTCCCCGCTCAGCACGGTCCTCTCTGAGGTGTCCCGGCCACCCCCCTCCCAAAGCTGCCTGGTTCTGTCCACCCACCGCTGTCGGGTCATATTTGCTACATCCACCCCCCCCCCCTTCTTGCTGCCCGGTGCTCTATGCTGGCTCCCGTCCACCCCCTGCTGCCAGATCATACCTGTGCTGTCCACCCCCCCCCCCCATGCCATCCCGGTGCCGGCTGCTCCATGCTCCACGCTGCCGGGTCCTGTCTCTGAGGTGCCGCTGGCTCCACTGTTCGGCTGCCACCTGGTGGGTCCTGTCTCTGATGCCCGCCGGCTCCGCTGTCCGGCTGCCTGCAGGAGTTGCGCTGGTGAGCAGTCACTGACAGGCAGCCGAAGTTCTCTGCTGCTTCTCCCCGGCTCCTCTCTTCTTCCAGCCCAAGGACCCAGCCAGCAGTTGAGCCCTGGACTGACCGGAGAAATCCAGCCCCCTCCCCTGTCCGCTCCGGCGCACCTCCCAGCTGACCCCGCTGATGGTGTCCTCCGAAACCCGCAGACCTGCAGCGGGAGTCTGTGACTCCCGCTGAGACACTGCAGCCAAGCAGCACCAGTCTCCTGCCGCCGCTGTGCCCTCTCCCGCCCCAGCTCACTGGAGGAGAGCTTGGGGAGCCAGGAGGCAGCATGAGGCAGCTAACACACAGCAGGGAGGGATCTTTTTCAGATCCCTCTGCTGTATCAGATGCTGTACGCCATCTCAGAGTGGCGTACAGTATCACTGTCAAGTTTAGAAAACAATTAATTTCATAATTTCCTCGTCCCCATACTAAAGTATTGGAAGTGTGGAAATTATCGGAGGACAATTGTAACATGGAGATATCTGTGATATCTTCTGCGTTACCTACTTTTGCAGAAATGAAGTGATGATGAATAGACCCCCCCAGTCTCCTCCCTCATAGACACAACACTGACGCAATGCTACCGAGCAGCCTCGGGAGCACATGCAGCCAAAAGCGCGTCCCTGGTCTGTACAGACAATTTATCCAACCAGCGTCGGGAGGGGAGGAGGACGGTTACCCGGGTGCTGCCAGGAGATGTAGTTTGGCGCAGGCTTATGAGCTTATCGCTATGGTGCACTGAGACTCGCTCCAGGACTACAGAGACCATCATGCAATGCGAGTTCGCCCTGAGAACAGCTCACAGGACCCTACTTGCATCTAATAGGATCGCGCTCAGTGTATGCGCCCTGCTATCCCCTGTACTACACACACTTCACTGCAAATATTCTGTAGGTATAAAACAAGAAATAAATTCAAGGAAAAAATATACAAATCAAATGCCGCAAACTTTGCTCCATCTGGCCGCCCTATGTACAGAGAGAAACACCCACATATAATGACTACAATGTCAGACTCCACCCAAATACAGAAATTGGGATCCCCAATCCCTCCAATCCAGCAATCCATGCAACAAGTATTATGCAGTAAGATTAACACAAAGGTGCAGTACACATTGCAGAATGTCACATATGGGAATTACTATCAGACACCACTACACACACTATGCTGGGCTGGTTACACGCAGAGGAGAAAAACCGGCTCAGGCTTCACCTTATAGTGACCACAAACCTACAACAAAAACATTCTTACAAAAAAATACAGATCTAAGTAGGATATAAATAGCTGAACATTTACTGTAAGTAGGAAATGTTTAGTCCTAATACTATAAGAAGTGCCAATAGTATGTATTATAAATTGGCAATTATAGTAAAAAATAAACAAATTTGCAAACTAATTTTCCCTAAACTTTATCCTCTAATAAGTCAGACATGTCACATACAGGTGTATATGTGTATCCAACATAGTAACTGCAAACATTACACAGGCCCAGCAGGCACTGCCTCACTCTGATGGATCCCTCCCATGAGGCTGCTCAGCATTCAGCAAATGTTACACAGGCCCAGCAGGCCCTGCCTCACTCTGATGGATCCCTCCCAGGAGGCTGCTCAGCATTCAGCAAATGTTACACAGGCCCAGCAGGCACTGCCTCGCTCTGATGAGTCCCTCCCATGAGGCTGCTCAGCATTCAGCAAATGTTACACAGGCCCAGCAGGCACTACCTCACTCTGATGAGTCCCTCCCATGAGGCTGCTCAGCATTCAGCAAATGTTACACAGGCCCAGCAGACACTGCCTCGCTCTGATGAGTCCCTCCCATGAGGATGCTCAGCATTCAGCAAATGTTACACAGGCCCAGCAGGCACTGCCTCACTCTGATGGATCCCTCCCAAGAGGCTGCTCAGCATTCAGCAAATGTTACAGAGGCCCTGCCTCGCTCTGATGAGTCCCTCCCAACAGGCTGCTCAGCATTCAGCAAATGTTACACAGGCCCAGCAGACACTGCCTCGCTCTGATGGATCCCTCCCATGAGGCTGCTCAGCATTCAGCAAATGTTACACAGGCCCAGCAGGCACTGCCTCACTCTGATGGATCCCTCCCATGAGGCTGCTCAGCATTCAGCAAATGTTACACAGGCCCAGCAGACACTGCCTCACTCTGATGAGTCCCTCCCATGAGGCTGCTCAGCATTCAGCAAATGTTACAAATGCCCAGCAGGCACTGCCTCGCTCTGATGAGTCCCTCCCATGAGGCTGCTCAGCACTCAGCAAATGTTCCACAGGCCCAGCAGGCACTGCCTTACTCTGATGAGTCCCTCCCATGAGGCTGCTCAGCTTTCAGCAAATGTTACACAGGCCCAGCAGGCACTGCCTCGCTCTGATGAGTCCCTCCCATGAGGCTGCTCAGCATTCAGCAAATGTTACACAGGCCCAGCAGGCACTGCCTCGCTCTGATGAGTCCCTCCCATGAGGCTGCTCAGCATTCAGCAAATGTTACACAGGCCCAGCAGGCACTGCCTCGCTCTGATGAGTCCCTCCCATGAGGCTGCTCAGCATTCAGCAAATGTTACACAGGCCCAGCAGGCACTACCTCGCTCTGATGGATCCCTCCCAGGAGGCTGCTCAGCATTCAGCAAATGTTACAGAGGCCCTGCCTCGCTCTGATGAGTCCCTCTCATGAGGCTGCTCAGCATTCAGCAAATGTTCCACAGGCCCAGCAGGCACTGCCTCGCTCTGATAAATCCCTCCCATGAGGCTGCTCAGCATTCAGCAAATGTTACACAGGCCCAGCAGGCACTGCCTCGCTCTGATGAGTCCCTCCCAACAGGCTGCTCAGCATTCAGCAAATGTTACACAAGCCCAGCAGGCACTGCCTTACTCTGATGGATCCCTCCCATGAGGCTGCTCAGCATTCAGCAAATGTTACACAGGCCCAGCAGACACTGCCTCACTCTGATGAGTCCCTCCCATGAGGCTGCTCAGCATTCAGCAAATGTTACACAGGCCCAGCAGACACTGCCTCACTCTGATGAGTCCCTCCCATGAGGCTGCTCAGCATTCAGCAAATGTTACAAATGCCCAGCAGGCACTGCCTCACTCTGATGGATCCCTCCCATGAGGCTGCTCAGCATTCAGCAAATGTTACACAGGCCCAGCAGGCACTGCCTCACTCTGATGAGTCCCTCCCATGAGGATGCTCAGCATTCAGCAAATGTTACACAGGCCCAGCAGGCACTGCCTCGCTCTGATGAGTCACTCCCATGAGGCTGCTCAGCATTCAGCAAATGTTCCACAGGCCCAGCAGGCACTGCCTCGCTCTGATGAGTCCCTCCCATGAGGCTGCTCAGCACTCAGCAAATGTTACACAGGCCCAGCAGGCACTGCCTCACTCTGATGAGTCCCTCCCATGAGGCTGCTCAGCATTCAGCAAATGTTACACAGGCCCAGCAGGCACTGCCTCGCTCTGATGAGTCCCTCCCATGAGGCTGCTCAGCATTCAGCAAATGTTACAAATGCCCAGCAGGCACTGCCTCGCTCTGATGAGTCACTCCCATGAGGCTGCTCAGCATTCAGCAAATGTTCCACAGGCCCAGCAGGCACTGCCTCGCTCTGATGAGTCCCTCCCATGAGGCTGCTCAGCACTCAGCAAATGTTACACAGGCCCAGCAGGCACTGCCTCACTCTGATGAGTCCCTCCCATGAGGCTGCTCAGCATTCAGCAAATGTTACACAGGCCCAGCAGGCACTGCCTCGCTCTGATGAGTCCCTCCCATGAGGCTGCTGAGGCTGCACTTATGCAGTGCACTCAATGTGCCACGATGCATTTACTGGCTCCTCTGTCAAATGTGTGTGTGTGTGTAGTGCCCCACCACACCCAAACTCGTTCCAGCACCTATGGATAGCATATGTAATACAATATAAATAATTAACAGTACAGTATAGGCTTTCGGAAGAGATCCTACGACAATGTGTCAAATATGTTTATCTTTATAAATGATATAAGTGGTCAGGAAACGGTTAAACAGCCCATGTTAAATATAATATACATAATATACTGTAACCAGTAGGAGGCAGAACTGAAATTTCATAGCACACATTCTCCCACCTCATGTTAGGATGCCTGTCTCTACTTGCTGGCAGCTGCTCTCTGCTCCTGTGTGCTGATTGAGTGCTCAGATCTATATACACACACATCAGACTTGGTAGGAGAAGCTGCTGCCATTGGTAAAATCATATTATATACTATTACTATTGTGCTCATGATTTGAGACCCTGGGAAAAGGAGGGTTTCTTGGCAACTGGAAACCCCTCCCTGCATTTGCTTATGATGTACTACTGTAAGTTTAATTTTCATTAGAAGCCAATTAGCCTACCAGTACAGTATTTGTTTGGCGTATGGGAGGTATCCGGAGTACCAGTGGGAAAACCACACAAACACGGGAGGCAGGGGGGGATAGGTCCCTGGTGGAAATCAAACCCAGGACCTCAGTGCTGTGAGGCGGCAGGCTAATTGCTGCGTCACTGTGCTGCCAAAGAAAACACTTTTGTTGTTAATTTGGGCAAATGATCTCACGTGATAATAACAGTGAATTTAATGGGACAGTGTTTTCTTAGGAGATTGATCTCATGAGCTTAATTCATGCAGCTAAAAAATAATCTCCTGCGCAGACCCAGCCCAATCTCTCTATCAGAGATCACTCCGCTGGGACATTTACATCCTACTCTAATCATCATAACATTTAATCCTGTCCAAGTCTATAAAGTAAAGACCCCCCCTACCCTCCTCCACCAGCTCTCACATTATCTCCCCCTTTCCTTCTCTTTCATGTGTAATATTCTACACAGAGATGTCTCCTTATCTCTCCTCTTGTTCCCGTTGCATCCACTACATCCTGCTTCTCACTCTCAGGGGCCTATTTACTAAGCAGTGTTAGGAGACAGAGTGAAAAGTGATACGGTACCAGCCAATCAGCTCCCAACTGTCATCTCACAGGCTGTGTTTGAAAAATGACAGTTAGGAGCTGATTGGCTGGCACCTTATCACTTTTCACTCTGTCTCCTAACACTGCTTAGTACCTAGACCCCATCAGTATTATACACAGGCAGCACTATCTGGGCTCTGTGTGTCACTGGTGACCAGCAGCTTCTCAGCCACTGTCATCACTTGGCCTCCAGGACACTCAGGTATCTGTGGTATCTTCTGATCTTCCTACCTGCAGTCATTCACAGAGTGCGCAATGGCCGAGGCGCGGTGCCAAATCTGTGGTGGTGCACTGCGCAAGGGGTTTGCAGAGCAAGGCGATGGCCCCTGCAGAGGAGCAGAAGGTAGCGCAGGCTGAGACAGGGCGTTGGGCGGAGAGACGGCGTTATTAGCACAATACAGAAAGGTCACCACACGTCTAATGTAGCAGACAGTGCAGACTGGGACTATAAATCTAAGAAATAATGGTGAGGATGGTGCATTTTTTAAGGCCGCTTCTTGCTGTGTGTGAGGCGCATGGTCGTACTCAATCGTGGATGGGGGCATCAGCCCAGGTGGTCTTTGGGTCTCGCCCTGAACTTTCATAAGACCCATTCTGAACCTTCATGTTGCACTTTGGTGCAGAAGTGAATTTCCAGGTGCACTCCGTGTAATGGAATAAGCCGCCTCATACACGCAGGAAAGGGACGACGCATGTGGTTACTGTCACTCCGTGTAATGGAATAAGGCGCCTCATACACGCAGGAAAGGGACGACGCATGTGGTTACTGTCACTCCGTGTAATGGAATAAGGCGCCTCATACACGCAGGAAAGGGACGACGCATGTGGTTACTGTCACTCCGTGTAATGGAATAAGGCCTCATACACACAGGAAAGGGACGACGCATGTGGTTACTGTCACTCCGTGTAACGGAATAAGACGCCTCATACACGCAGGAAAGGGACGACGCATGTGGTTACTGTCACTCCGTGTAACGGAATAAGGCGCCTCATACACGCAGGAAAGGGACGACGCATGTGGTTACTGTCACTCCGTGTAATGGAATAAGGCGCCTCATACACGCAGGAAAGGGACGACGCATGTGGTTACTGTCACTCCGTGTAATGGAATAAGGCGCCTCATACACGCAGGAAAGGGACGACGCATGTGGTTACTGTCACTCCGTGTAATGGAATAAGGCGCCTCATACACGCAGGAAAGGGACGACGCATGTGGTTACTGTCACTCCGTGTAATGGAATAAGGCGCCTCATACACGCAGGAAAGGGACGACGCATGTGGTTACTGTCACTTCGTGTAATGGAATAAGGCGCCTCATACACGCAGGAAAGGGACGACGCATGTAGTTACTGTCACTTCGTGTAATGGAATAAGGCGCCTCATACACGCAGGAAAGGGACGACGCATGTGGTTACTGTCACTCCGTGTAATGGAATAAGGCGCCTCATACACGCAGGAAAGGGACGACGCATGTGGTTACTGTCACTTCGTGTAATGGAATAAGGCGCCTCATACACGCAGGAAAGGGACGACGCACGTGGTTACTGTCACTCCGTGTAATGGAATAAGGCGCCTCATACACGCAGGAAAGGGACGACGCACGTGGTTACTGTCACTCCGTGGAATGGAATAAGGCGCCTCATACACGCAGGAATGGGACGACGCATGTGGTTACTGTCACTCCGTGTAATGGAATAAGGCGCCTCATACACGCAGGAAAGGGACGACGCATGTGGTTACTGTCACTCCGTGTAATGGAATAAGGCGCCTCATACACGCAGGAAAGGGACGCCGCATGTGGTTACTGTCACTCCGTGTAATGGAATAAGGCGCCTCATACACGCAGGAAAGGGACGACGCATGTGGTTACTGTCACTCCGTGTAATGGAATAAGGCGCCTCATACACGCAGGAAAGGGACGACGCATGTGGTTACTGTCACTCCGTGTAATGGAATAAGGCGCCTCATACACGCAGGAAAGGGACGACGCATGTGGTTACTGTCACTCCGTGGAATGGAATAAGGCGCCTCATACACGCAGGAAAGGGACGACGCACGTGGTTACTGTCACTCCGTGGAATGGAATAAGGCGCCTCATACACGCAGGAAAGGGACGCCGCATGTGGTTACTGTCACTTCGTGTAATGGAATAAGGCGCCTCATACACACAGGAAAGGGACGACGCATGTGGTTACTGTCACTCCGTGTAATGGAATAAGGCGCTTCATACACACAGGAAAGAATATCTGCTGGCTTATTATTAGACACAAACATTGGGCGGCAAGGTTTGCGTGGTTGTCAGCATTGCTGCCTCACAGCACTAAGGTCTTTGATTCCCACAAAGACCATATCTGTGTGGGGTTTGTATGTCCTCCCTGTGTTTGCGTGAGTTTCCTCTGGGCGTTCCATTTTCCTGCCCACTAATGCGCTGGTAGGGTAATTGGTTTCAGAAAAAAATTACCCTAAGTATATATGTGTCCGTACATGTGGCCCGGAATATAGAGTGTAAGCTCTATAATGGGTCAGGGACTTATACTAATGACCAGTTATTCTCTGTAAAGCGCTGCGTAATATGTGTGCGTTACATACAGAGCAGACAATAAATACATAATGAATCTCTATGAAAAGTTTCTGTATGTCAGCGAGTACTGTAGGTTATTGTTAGGTTTCTTTATCTACATTAATTAGTAAGTGTCATGCACCAATTGGTAGGATATAAACATACTCCAACTGTTCCGAATGTAATATACGTAGGTGTCCTATCTACGGGATACATTTCCCTAAGGACACATGTAATATAATAATATATAACTAATCTCTCCTGTTTAAAGAAAAAAAACAAAAGCACTTACATGTTTCTCATATGGTGGAGAAAGATAATGGAAACATGTTCAGAGAGTGACTATCCGACACTGTACAAGCTGTATCATGCTCTGTCAGACTGGGGGTACAACCCAAACTTTTACATATGATTTAAATGCTCTTCTAGGTGCCAAACTGTACTGTACAGTGCTAATATTAGCATACAGTATGGAGTCGGGGGGCACTGTATGATGACACAGATAACACACAAGTGATGTGCATTTTATTTTCCACTTAAATCAGTAATTCTCAACTCCAGTCCTCAAGTACCCCCAACAGGTCATGTTTTCTGGATTTCTTTAATCATGCACAGGTGAGTTCATCTATCCTGCTTGGTCAGTCATTATCTCACCTGCTCCCACAGACAGAAATCATGAAAACATGAGCCTTTAGGAGCTGCTGACAGGCAAAGGCAATGTGTCCCCTTAATACACCTTAATCATAAGGAAGCACCTGCCACAAGTGAGGAGAGGTTGTATCACAGAAATAGGCTTTGTACGTCCCCCTTGCAGCTCAGCATGTGACTATGACAGGTGTGTGTGATGTGATAACTGCACTTATATCATGGATAAAGTTTACATCGAAAGTAAAAAAAAAAAAAGCATCATATTTAATGGCAAGGAGAATATACTTTACATTTATCAATCTACATTCCATGACCTCTCTCACGCATAAAGTATGTGATGCAATCAGCAGATATGTCAATGCAAATCCCGTTATTTGAACAACGACAAGGCGGCCTTCCTAATCCTGTTACAGTAACGCACCTTATAAATCCAAAAATATCATCTCAGTACATACAACAGAAATGTGTCAGGGTTTGTAATGGACATGGAAATAACCTTTTTAAATGTATGTTTAAAATCTACTCACCTGTAACTGCTCCCAGAATCTCTTGTGCTGTAACGCTGTTAAAGTTCATAAAATATCAAATGTATTATTATTCCATATACTGTATGTTGCTTTTAATCTCCTGTATGGAGCATTGCTCTTCCCAAAATACCACTCCAAGTACCGGTGCTGTTTCTGTGATTACTACAAAATATTTGTTCTCCTCCCCGTCCCAACTTCTCAAAGTTTCTCAGTGCTGAAATTTGAGTTTAGCAGTCACCTTGTTTTGGGGGGAAAAAAAAAATGGGTTTATTTCTTATTTGACAAACCACACAATGCAACCTCCCCCTTTTCTTTTTTTTTGGTAAAGAAAAAAAAAATCTAAGTTGTATTGATGAGCCCTTAAAATGTGCAGCTCCAAATTTCATATGCTCAGTTACTGATGTGTGTTTCTTGCAGATATGTAGCATATTGTGGAGACACTGCCATCTTGTGGCCTTTCTGCAAAACTGCAAATAAATGAATTCTGTGAATTTTCCCTAAATGCTCAATTTGTTTCCTAAGGGCCCCTAAATCAACAAATGTTAATACCAGTGGCATATATCGCTTAGTATCACAGTGTTAGTTAAGAATATGCTACTGGTATTCAATATTACTTTCCTTGCCGGGAAAGTCCAGCGATATCCCCCTTATCGTTGGCATCCTCCTCTCTGCCAGCGCCGGCCTTCTGTGTCCTGTGCATGCGCGATGGTCAGTCACCACATATGTATGACAGTTTCATCCGGCGGGGACCCAGCAGTGCCTGGAAGGCTTCACTGAAATCGGAATGATTGTGCTGGGTCCCCATTGCTGGCAATGGGGACCGTATCGCTCTCACCATTTATAGATGGTATAAGCGATACAGGGGTCTATTTACTAAGCAGTGTTAGGACTAGAGACAGAGTGAAAAGTGATAAGGTGCCAGCCAATCAGCTCCCAACTGCCATCTCACAGGCTGTGTTTGAAAAATGACAGTTGGGAGCTGATTGGCTGGCACCTTATCACTTTTCACTCTGACTCCTAACACTGCTTAGTAAATAGACCCCACAGTGACAAACAGCGCTAATCTTAGATTACTGATGTTTGTTAACTATTGAAATGATGACACAACCCCTTTAGCGAGTGCTAAGGGGTTATGTATCGTTAATAAATGGGGCCCTTAATTACGGATACATTAGTCAAATACCCTATACCAGCGGTTCCCAGTGGTTTTACACTGGTGACCTCTCTCTTCCCATACACAAGCTACAATCCCCAGGTCTTCAGGACACAGAGCCTGATTCAGCAAGTATCGCTAATGCAATCACAATTGCAATCACATAGGCAAGTCTGCTGCGAGAGTACGCTAATGTTTGCAATTGCAAAGCACTCGCACGGACAACATGCAGATGTCTGTGATGTTATTGCATTAGATATGCCTAATGTTAGTACTGTAGACACTCCCTAACTTATATGTGAAAGCCTGAATCTTCAGTGACGGTCCCTAGGACCATGGGGAATGCTAGGCAGTGGGTGTAGTCTGGTGTTCAGTATGTGTATAGTTTGCAAATGGCTGAATAAAGAGCTTAGCAATTGAAACCCATGCATCAGTGTCCATATGAATGCATATACAAGCATGCAAACAAAACATGGTATCAGAAGAAGTGTAATGGACTCTGCTAGTGCTTAGAGTGTGAGATGATCCTGCAAAAGTCTGCAAAGCTGTGATACCCAGTGTGTGATACTCTGCCTTGTGCTCTTGTCACATCAAACTGTGAGTAGCAATGGATAAGCTGTCTCCTCCAACAGGCATGCAAATGTCTGGTAACTTGTCTGAAAACTGGAAAAGATTTAAACAAAGGTTTAATATTTACCTTACTGCATGTGGAGCAGATAATGAGGAAGATAAAACCAAGGCATCTATTTTCCTCCATGTGATAGGAGAGGCTGTGCTGGACAGTTTGCTGAAGGGCAGAATATGGTTTTAAACTCTATAATGCAAAAGTTTGAAGACTATTTTGTACTAAGAAAAAATGTGACATATGAAAGATCTAAGTTTTTCACTTGTGATCAGAAGAATGGAGATGGATTTGATCAGTATTATACAGAGCTGCAATTACTCAGCAAAACCTGTGAGTTTGGTGATTTAAAGGATTCACTGATTAGAGATCGTATTGTATATGGAATACCTGATAATGGACTCAGAGAGACATTGCTAAGAGAGCCAGATTTAACACTAGATAAGGCAGTGACTATGTAGATCTGCAGAACTGACAAAGCTTCAAGCTAAAACCCTACACAAGGTAACTGATGGTGCTGTACATGTTGTGAAGAGAACAGAGCCAAACAGAACACCATTCTCTAAAATGAAGCAGTATAAGTCACAAACTAACAGAAATGTGTAATAGAGGTGGCAATAATCACAATCCTAAAATGTGCCCAGCTTATGGTAAAACCTGCATGAAATGTGGTAGAATGAATCACTTTGCCAAATGCTGTAAAACCAAAAGTGAAGCAAACACAGTGCACACTGTTACACACTATTACACACAGTGCACACTGTTACACACTATTACACACAGTGCACACTGTTACACACTATTACACACAGTGCACACTGTTACACACTATTACACACAGTGCACACTGTTACACACTATTACACACAGTGCACACTGTTACACACAGTGCACACTGTTACACACTATTACACACAGTGCACACTGTTACACACTATTACACACAGTGCACACTGTTACACACTATTACACACAGTGCACACTGTTACACACTATTACACACAGTGCACACTGTTACACACTATTACACACAGTGCACACACTATTACACACAGTGCACACTGTTACACACTATTACACACAGTGCACACTGTTACACACTATTACACACAGTGCACACTGTTACACACTATTACACACAGTGCACACTGTTACACACTATTACACACAGTGCACACTGTTACACACAGTGCACACTGTTACACACTATTACACACAGTGCACACTGTTACACACTATTACACACAGTGCACACTGTTACACACTATTACACACAGTGCACACTGTTACACACTATTACACACAGTGCACACTGTTACACACTATTACACACAGTGCACACACTATTACACACAGTGCACACTGTTACACACTATTACACACAGTGCACACTGTTACACACTATTACACACAGTGCACACTGTTACACAAGCTGAGACTGAAGAGTTTTTTGTGGATACCATTGAACTGTGCAGAGCAGATAAGAAGGAATGGATTGTTCCTGACACAGTGAACGAGATTGTCATTCCCTTTAAACTTGATACAGGCGCACAGGTTAATCTAATATCTTTTCAAGACTATAAGACTTGTAGATTTAAACCTAAAATTCATCCAGCCAATGTAAAAGTTGCAGGCTATACTGGTGAGAAAATTCCTGTAAAAGGTACATGTCTAGTGACACTGACATACAGAGGACAAAAGTTTAAAACCTCTCTACTGATTGTGGATAGAGATGTGCAACCGATTTTAGGACTAAAGCTGCATACACACATAACGATTTTGTTACCAACGATTTTATGAACGATTTTCTGTCAGATTATCTGTCAGATTTTTTAAAGTGTAATGAACGATTTTTTTGAACTACAAACGATTTTTGCATATTCCCTTAATGAAAATCGTTCAGTTGACAAGTCTGACTGAACTACAAACGTGAACGCGCATGAACGATCATCATTCGACTCAGAAAGTGAACGATTTTTTCAACGATTATCGTTAAATGATATCGTTTAATGATAATCGTTCAAAAAATCGTTGTGTGTGTATGCATCTTAAGTTCCTGTGAGAAACTTAACTTGATAAAGAAAGTTTTATGGTGACATCACAAGTAGAAGATAAGTGCAAATTAGTGTTTACAGAATACAGTGACGTATTTGAAGGCTTAGGTTGTCTGCCTGGTGAGCATAAGATAAATATAAATATGCAAGTTCCTCCAGTGATACACCCCTGTAGAAAAGTGCCATTTGCACTGAGAGAAAACCTACAAAAAGAGTTAAACCGCATGGAAGCTTTGGGTGTGATAGAAAAAGTTGATGAGCCTACTGAATGGGTGAGCTGCTTAGTAATTGTGGAAAAGAAAAATGGACAACTCAGAATATGTCTAGATCTAGAGATTTAAACAAAGCTATTAAAAGAGAACATTTCAAATTACCAACCAGAGATGAAATCATGTCGCAATTTGCGGGAGCAAAATGGTTCAGTAAATTGGACGCATCTTCAGGATTCTGGCAAATGAAGTTAGATGAAACCAGCTCAAATCTGTGTACATTTAGTACACCAGAAGGTCGATACAGATTTCTTCGACTACCATATGGGATACTCTCCGCTCCAGAAGTATACCACAAAAGAATACACATGATTTTTGAACATATTCCAGGTGTTGAAATAATGATGGATGACATTATTATCTGGGGTTCTACAAAGGAAGAACATGATTCTAGATTGAGACAAGTGATGGAACTTACCAGAAAAGTGAATCTAAAGCTAAACAAGGACAAATGTGAATTTGGTGTGAAAACACCTTTATGGGTGACGTAGTCTCAGATCAAGGTGTGAAGCCTGACCCAAGGAAAATATCAGCCATAGTGAATATGGAACGTCCTAACAACAAAGATGACGTCAGAAGATTCCTAGGAATGATTACTTACTCTCACACATCCGTAGTACCTTGCAATCCAGCCAAAACATCGGTAACATCGGAGTCACTCGCACAATTAAGGGAGATCAGATCTCACGTATAAGTTCCTAACTTTCCTGTACTCAATGAACACTCCAGCTATGTAGGGCATCGCAGGGGCTAATTTGTGCACGCCCCTGTAACGGCGTCCAAACGCACTGGCACGCCTGTGTTCGGCTGACCACTCCCCTTAGCCACCCACAAACGGCTCTTCCTGTCAATCACTTTACAATGAATCTGCGTGATCTCTGCAATCGCTTACCCGTTCGCAGTGAGCCGTTTGCGCACGCACCCTACGATGCATATGCAGAAAGCAAACATTGGCCGTCTGCGTACGTATTAGCCTCTGCGATCCTCGCTGAATCAGGCCCACTGTCTTATCCAGATTCTCATCCTACTTATCACATCGCTCGTTCAGAGTCCACTTCACTACAGTACCTCTCTGCTTCCGCTAACATTTGGAGAACCACAAGGCTCAGCACTGGCTTTTTTATTTACCACCTCACTTGGGAGACTAATAAGCTCTCTCAGAATCCGGTATTATATGTATGTGGCTTGTCTTGATTTTCCCTTCTGCAATACATTTGTATACCAGACCCGGCTTGATGATCTGTACCTGCACCAGCACGCCACATCTAGAGGCACAGCAGAGGGGTACAGCCTTCCATCTGCAGAGCCCAAATCCCCACACATGGGTCACTGGTGATGGTCAGAGATTCACCAAGAAAGCACCAGCCTTCATTTTACTGATGTTATATAATGTGGCTGGTAGGGCCCAGAGCTGATCTAAGCTATAGCCATCTCTAGCTGCTGCCTGCATGTACTGTGATGTCACAATGCAGGTCACAGCCCTATATAAAGGATGCCCAGATACTGGCAGCCAGTTTGTGGCTATAGCCATCTGTAGCTGCTGCCTGCATCATGCTTGCCTACCCTCCCGATTTCTGCGGGAGCCTCCCGAATTAAGATGGGGGCTCCCACTACCCCACAATGTATATGCAATCCCCCGCTTTCCCCACTGCCCTGCAGGAAATCCAACCTGCGCATGCGTGATGGGGCCCAGGCATGTATACAGGAAGACGCAGGGGCAGGGAGTCTGTCTGCTATGGAGCCCGGAGATGCCTCCCAGGTCTGCCCCCTGCACAGCTGACAGTCAACATGGGCCACACACTGACTGCTGGGAGAGACTGATGCTCCCAGCATTCCCTGGCCAGCCCAGGCTTCCCAGCCATAACGGGGACAGACAGCTGGGGGAGGAGCCTACGCTGCACTGACTGAGGAGCTGTGTGACTGAGGAGCTGTGTGTGACTGAGGAGCTGTGTGACTGAGGAGCTGTGTGACTGAGGAGCTGTGTGTGACTGAGGAGCTGTGTGTGACTGAGGAGCTGTGTGTGACTGAGGAGCTGTGTGTGACTGAGGAGCTGTGTGACTGTCAGAGCTCACTGTAGCTCCAGCAAGAGCCATGGATGTCAGTGGTGCTGCAGGAGAGGTGAGAGAGAGAGAGAGAGAGAGAGAGAGACTGACTATTACTGTGTGTGTGTGTGTGTGTGTAGGTCCCATACTGTGTGTGTGGGGGGGGTCCTATTACTGTGTGTGTGTGTGGGGGGGTCCTATTACTGTGTGTATGTGTGTCCTATTACTGTGTGTGTGTGGGGGGGTCCTATTACTGTGTGTGTGTGGGGTCCTATTACTGTGTGTGTGGGGGGGAGGTCTATTAATGTGTGTGTGTGTGGGGGGTCCTATTACTGTGTGTGTATGTGTGTCCTATTACTGTGTGTGGGTATGGGGGGGGTCCTATTACTATGTGTGGGTATGGGGGGGTCCTATTACTGTGTGTGGGTATGGGGGGGTCCTATTACTGTGTGTGGGGGGGGTCCTATTACTGTGTGTGGGTGTGGGGGGGTCCTATTACTGTGTGTGGGTGTGGGGGGGTCCTATTACTGTGTGTGGGTGTGGGGGGGTCCTATTACTGTGTGTGGGTGTGGGGGGGTCCTATTACTGTGTGGGTGTGGGGGGGTCCTATTACTGTGTGTGTGTGGGGGGGTCCTATTACTGTGTGTGTGTGGGGGGAGTCCTATTACTGTGTGTATGTGTGTCCTATTACTGTGTGTGGGTGTGGGGGGGGGTCCTATTACTGTGTGTGGGTGTGGGGGGGTCCTATTACTGTGTGTGGGTGTGGGGGGTCCTATTACTGTGTGTGGTGTGGGGGGGTCCTATTACTGTGTGTGTGTGTGGGGGAGTCCTATTACTGTGTGTGTGTGGGGGGGTCCTATTACTGTGTGTGTGTGGGGGGAGTCCTATTACTGTGTGTATGTGTGTCCTATTACTGTGTGTGGGTGTGGGGGGGGGGTCCTATTACTGTGTGTGGGTGTGGGGGGGTCCTATTACTGTGTGTGGGTGTGGGGGGTCCTATTACTGTGTGTGGTGTGGGGGGGTCCTATTACTGTGTGTGTGTGTGGGGGAGTCCTATTACTGTGTGTGTGTGGGGGGAGTCCTATAACTGTGTGTGTGTGTGGGGGGAGTCCTATTACTGTGTGTGTGTGTGGGGGGGGGTCCTATTACTGTGTGTGTGTGTGGGGGGGTCCTATTACTGTGTGTGTGTGGGGGGGGGTCCTATTACTGTGTGTGTGGGGGGGGGTCCTATTACTGTGTGTGTGTATGGGGTCCTATTACTGTGTGTGTGGGAAGGGTCCTATTACTGTGTGTGTGTGGGGTCCTATTACTGTGTGTGTGTGGGGTCCTATTACTGTGTGTGTGTGTGTGTGGGGGAGTCCTATTACTGTGTGTGTGGGGGGAGTCCTATTACTGTGTGTGTGTGTGGGGGGAGTCCTATTACTGTGTGTGTGTGTGTGTGTGGGGGGGTCCTATTACTGTGTGTGTGTGTGGGGGGGGTCCTATTACTGTGTGTGTGGGGGGGTCCTAGTACTGTGTGTGTGTGGGGGGTCCTATTACTGTGTGTGTGTGTGGGGGGTCCTATTACTGTGTGTGGGGGGGGTCCTATTACTGTGTGTGTGGGGGGGTCCTATTACTGTGTGTGTGTGTGTGTGGGGGGGGTCCTATTACTGTGTGTGTGTGGGGGGGTCCTATTACTGTGTGTGTGTGGGGGGTCCTATTACTGTGTGTGTGGGGGGGTCCTATTACTGTGTGTGTGGGGGGAGTCCTATTACTGTGTGTGTGTGTGGGGGGGTCCTATTACTGTGTGTGTGGGGAGGTCCTATTACTGTGTGTGTGAGTGGGGGGTCCTATTACTGTGTGTGTGGGGGGGTCCTATTACTGTGTGTGTGTGTGGGGGGTCCTATTACTGTGTGTGTGTGGGGGTCCTATTACTGTGTGTGCGTGTGGGGGGTCCTATTACTGTGTGCGCGTGTGGGGAGTCCTATTACTGTGTGTGTGTGGGGAGTCCTATTACTGTGTGTGTGTGGGGGGTCCTATTACTGTGTGTGTGTGGGGGGGTCCTATTACTGTGTGTGGGGGGTCCTATTACTGTGTGTGTGGGGTCCTATTACTGTGTGTGTGTGTGTGGGGGGTCCTATTACTGTGTGTGTGTAGGGGGTCCTATTACTGTGTGTGTGTAGGGGGTCCTATTACTGTGTGTGTGTGGGGGGGTCCTATTACTGTGTGTGTGTATGTGTGGAGGGTCCTATTACTGTGTGTGTGTGGGGGGGTCCTATTACTGTGTGTGTGTGTGGGGGGGTCCTATTACTGTGTATGTGTGTGGGGGGTCCTATTACTGTGTGTGTGTGTGTGTGGGGGGGTCCTATTACTGTGTGTGTGTGTGGGGGGGGTCCTATTACTGTGTGTGTGGGGGGGTCCTATTACTGTGTGTGTGTGTGTGGGGGGTCCTATTACTGTGTGTGTAGGGGGTCCTATTACTGTGTGTGTGTAGGGGGTCCTATTACTGTGTGTGTGGGGTCCTATTACTGTGTGTGTGTAGGGGGTCCTATTACTGTGTGTGTGTAGGGGGTCCTATTACTGTGTGTGGACGCGTAGTAATAGATCCACCAATAGATGGATCTAGACATGCCTTTTGGGCGGTGCTGGCCACGCCCTCCAACACCTGCTCGTGTCGTTTGCTACTTCCGTAAATGATCTCCCTCAAACTACTTTTCAAAAGTACAAGAAAAAGATAAATACAGCGCTTGGAGGACTAATAGTTAATAAAAAACAGATGAAGTGCAATATATGTAGATAAAATGATTTAATACTAATTGAGATAAAAAAAAAAAAAAAAAATGTTAAGAATATATCACAATATCAGACATGAATCAATTGTAAATGCTCCCCCTGTTGAGATGAGGCATACAAATGGAAATAATATCAAGAATGTTCTTAATAAGACTCCTGAGGGTAACAGTGGTCAATTATAATGTTCCAATTGGATATGTCTCTAACCAACTCACAATATTAGGGACCCGGAATGTCCTAGACTGGGGGCACTACTACTGGGGACCTGCTACGGGGGCATAGTAATGAGGGCATGCTAATGGGGGCACTGCTACTGGGGGCATACTACTACAGGGGGCACTGCTACTGGGGGTCTGCTAATGGGGGCATACTACTACTGGGGGCACTGCTACTGGGGGGGAATACTACTACTGGGGGCCTGCTACTGGGGGCATGATAATGGGGGCACTACTACTGGGGGCCTGCTAATGGGGGCACTACTACTGGGGGCATGCTAATGGGGGCACTACTACTGGGGGCCTGCTAATGGGGGGCACTACTACTGGGGGCCTGCTACTGGGGTCACTACTACTGGGGGCCTGCTAATGGGGGGCACTACTACTGGGGGCCTGCTAATAGGGGCACTACTACTGGGGGCATACTACTACTGGGGGCCTGCTAATGGGGGCATACTACTACTGGGGGCACTGCTACTGGGGGGAATACTACTACTGGGGGCCTGCTAATGGGAGCACTACTACTGGGGGCCTGCTACTGTGGGCAGTGCTACTGGGGGGCATACTACTACTGGGGGCCTGCTACTGGGGGCATACTACTGGGGGCACTACTACTGGGGGCACTACTGGGGGCACTGCTACTGGGGGGCATACTACTACTGGGGGGCATACTACTACTGGGGGCATGCTAATGGGGGCACTACTACTGGGGGCCTGCTACTGGGGGGCACTGCTACTGGGGGGCATACTACTACTGGGGGCATGCTAATGGGGGCACTACTACTGGGGGCCTGCTACTGGGAGCACTACTACTGGGGACCTGCTCCTGGGGGCACTGCTCCTGCGGGCATACTACTGGGGGCCTGCTATGGGGGGCATACTACTGGGGGCCTGCTAATCGGGGCACTACTACTGGGGGCATACTACTACTGGGGACATACTATTACTGGGGGACATACTACTACTGGGGGGCATGCTAATGGGCCATGCTAATGGGGGCCTGCTACTGGGGACCTGCTCCTGGGGGCACTGCTCCTGTGGGCATACTACTGGGGGCCTGCTATGGGGGGCATACTACTGGGGGCCTGCTAATCGGGGCACTACTACTGGGGGCATACTACTACTGGGGGGCATACTACTGGGGGGCATGCTAATGGGGGCACTACTACTGGGGGGCATACTACTTCTGGGGGCCTGCTAATGGGGGCACTACTACTACTGGGGGCATACTACTGGGGGCACTACTAGTGGGGGCCTGCTAATGGGGGCATACTACTACTGAGGGGCATGCTACTGGGGGCACTGCTAATGGGGGGCATACTACTACTGGGGACCTGCTAATGGGGGCACTATTACTGGGGGGCACACTACTACTGGGGGCACTGCTACTGGGGGCATGCTAATAGGGGCACTGCTACTGGGGGGCATACTACTACTGGGAGCACTGCATAGGGGGCCCTACTACTAAGGGGACTGCATAGGGGGTACCACTACTGGGGGCATTGTGTAAGGGACACCACTGCTGGGGGCATTGTATAAGTGGCACTACTACTGTGGGCATTGTATAAGGTGCATTACTACTGTGGGCATTGTGTATAAGGGTCACTACTGTGGGCATTGTGTAAAAGGGTCACTACTGTGGGCATTGTGTAAAAGGGTCACTACTGTGGACTTTGTGCATAAGGGTCACTACTGTGGGCATTGTGTAAAAGGGGCACTACTGTGTGACGTAACAATAAGAGACACTACTTTATGGTGTAATGTGAATCAGGCCCTATGTGCGGTGTAATGTGAATAAGATTGTGCACTGTGACTCCTTGGGCCGTAGCCCACTATGTAACAAGTACTGTGATTCTGCTGGCCGTACCCACTGGGTGGGTGCACTACTTTTCATTTCTGCCACTGCTCCGTGGCAATGTGTCACAGATGTGCTTTATACTGTGGTGTCTGTGCTGCTGCTCTGTCAATGCTGACAATGCTTTTACTTGAAGACAGCTTAATCATACATATATTTTGCCAACGCAAAGTTACAGCAAAAAAAAAAACTTAGGTTATACCAACAGCAGTAGGGAATACTTCTTAAATAAATGTGTGACACCCAGTACAGAATAGCAGGATAGCAGCCAGTCAATACTTCATACATACGTAACGGCACCCCCGACCCTCGTTCTGTGCCCTCTCCTCTGATCTCCGACTGCTCCCCCCCCTCCCTCTCTCTGCTCATATTTATACCGTTATTTTGTTTATACCTACAATTAATCCAATTTATATTTGTACGTGATAGGCCCTCATTGGTCATCTGTGCTTTAGACATAATAATGACATAATTCCGCGTTATCTTTTTGTTCCCATGTAGAAATCTGTCATGATCGCCCATTTAACCCTCATTTCTGCTTATTGCAGACAAATGCTATCTCAGTTTCCTCATTTGTTAATTATTACTGAGACTTGCTGTCAGCTGTTCTGTGCATGTTAAAACTTATACATTTTAAACCTATAATTCTTATTGCTAAAACAATGTATATAGCAGTTTAACCTATACATATCTCCGCAGTTAATCACACCTGCAGAGAAATAAAACACTAATCTTGACTAGAGATGAGCGGTTCGGATTCTGTGGAATCCGAACCGCTCCGAACATTGGGGATCCGAGTCCACCCGAACCCTGTTCGGGTGTTCACCGCCTGACTCGGATCCCCGTTCGGGGCCGAACGGCGGCCGCCTGATGTCGGATTCTCACTAGAGAATCCGACATCAGGTCTCCTCGCGTGTAGGGCAGAGCGCAGTGATAGCGCTCTGCCCTACACAGACACAGACACACAGCCGCCAGCGGCAGCTGTGTGTTTGTTACAGCAGCCAATGAGAGTCACACAGACTCTCATTGGCTGCTGCACGGAGGGAGCCGGCTGGAGCTCACACATGAGCTCCGTCTTCCGGCTCCCTCCTCAGCGTGTGACAGAGCGGACGGCGCGGGAGCGGGGATACAGGTAAGTTTTATTTTTTTTATTCTTTTACTTGTCAAAGGTCCGGGGGCGCTACTGGGGGGGGGGGGGTCTGCACTACTGGGGGGGTCTGCTACTGGGGGGGGCTATACTACTGGGGGGGCCATACTACAGAGGGGCCTGCTACTGGGGGGGCTATACTACTGGGGGGGGGTCTGCACTACTGGGGGGGGGTCTGCTACTGGGGGAGGCAATACTACTGGGGGGGCCATACTACAGAGGGGCCTGCTACTGGGGGGGGCTATACTACGGGGGGGGTCTGCTACTGGGGGGGCCATACTACTGGGGGGGATCTGCACTATTGGGGGGCCATACTACAGAGGGGCCTGCTACTGGGGGGGGGGGCTATACTACTGGGGGGGTCTGCACTACTGGGGGGGGTCTGCTACTGGGCAGGGCTATACTACTGGGGGGGGCATACTACTACTGAGGGGCATGCTACTGGGGGCACTGCTAATGGGGGGCATACTACTACTGGGGACCTGCTAATGGGGGCACTATTACTGGGGGGCACACTACTACTGGGGGCACTGCTACTGGGGGCATGCTAATAGGGGCACTGCTACTGGGGGGCATACTACTACTGGGAGCACTGCATAGGGGGCCCTACTACTAAGGGGACTGCATAGGGGGTACCACTACTGGGGGCATTGTGTAAGGGACACCACTGCTGGGGGCATTGTATAAGTGGCACTACTACTGTGGGCATTGTATAAGGTGCATTACTACTGTGGGCATTGTGTATAAGGGTCACTACTGTGGGCATTGTGTAAAAGGGTCACTACTGTGGGCATTGTGTAAAAGGGTCACTACTGTGGACTTTGTGCATAAGGGTCACTACTGTGGGCATTGTGTAAAAGGGGCACTACTGTGTGACGTAACAATAAGAGACACTACTTTATGGTGTAATGTGAATCAGGCCCTATGTGCGGTGTAATGTGAATAAGATTGTGCACTGTGACTCCTTGGGCCGTAGCCCACTATGTAACAAGTACTGTGATTCTGCTGGCCGTACCCACTGGGTGGGTGCACTACTTTTCATTTCTGCCACTGCTCCGTGGCAATGTGTCACAGATGTGCTTTATACTGTGGTGTCTGTGCTGCTGCTCTGTCAATGCTGACAATGCTTTTACTTGAAGACAGCTTAATCATACATATATTTTGCCAACGCAAAGTTACAGCAAAAAAAAAAACTTAGGTTATACCAACAGCAGTAGGGAATACTTCTTAAATAAATGTGTGACACCCAGTACAGAATAGCAGGATAGCAGCCAGTCAATACTTCATACATACGTAACGGCACCCCCGACCCTCGTTCTGTGCCCTCTCCTCTGATCTCCGACTGCTCCCCCCCCTCCCTCTCTCTGCTCATATTTATACCGTTATTTTGTTTATACCTACAATTAATCCAATTTATATTTGTACGTGATAGGCCCTCATTGGTCATCTGTGCTTTAGACATAATAATGACATAATTCCGCGTTATCTTTTTGTTCCCATGTAGAAATCTGTCATGATCGCCCATTTAACCCTCATTTCTGCTTATTGCAGACAAATGCTATCTCAGTTTCCTCATTTGTTAATTATTACTGAGACTTGCTGTCAGCTGTTCTGTGCATGTTAAAACTTATACATTTTAAACCTATAATTCTTATTGCTAAAACAATGTATATAGCAGTTTAACCTATACATATCTCCGCAGTTAATCACACCTGCAGAGAAATAAAACACTAATCTTGACTAGAGATGAGCGGTTCGGATTCTGTGGAATCCGAACCGCTCCGAACATTGGGGATCCGAGTCCACCCGAACCCTGTTCGGGTGTTCACCGCCTGACTCGGATCCCCGTTCGGGGCCGAACGGCGGCCGCCTGATGTCGGATTCTCACTAGAGAATCCGACATCAGGTCTCCTCGCGTGTAGGGCAGAGCGCAGTGATAGCGCTCTGCCCTACACAGACACAGACACACAGCCGCCAGCGGCAGCTGTGTGTTTGTTACAGCAGCCAATGAGAGTCACACAGACTCTCATTGGCTGCTGCACGGAGGGAGCCGGCTGGAGCTCACACATGAGCTCCGTCTTCCGGCTCCCTCCTCAGCGTGTGACAGAGCGGACGGCGCGGGAGCGGGGATACAGGTAAGTTTTATTTTTTTTATTCTTTTACTTGTCAAAGGTCCGGGGGCGCTACTGGGGGGGGGGTCTGCACTACTGGGGGGGTCTGCTACTGGGGGGGGCTATACTACTGGGGGGGCCATACTACAGAGGGGCCTGCTACTGGGGGGGCTATACTACTGGGGGGGGGTCTGCACTACTGGGGGGGGGTCTGCTACTGGGGGAGGCAATACTACTGGGGGGGCCATACTACAGAGGGGCCTGCTACTGGGGGGGGCTATACTACGGGGGGGGTCTGCTACTGGGGGGGCCATACTACTGGGGGGGATCTGCACTATTGGGGGGCCATACTACAGAGGGGCCTGCTACTGGGGGGGGGGCTATACTACTGGGGGGGGTCTGCACTACTGGGGGGGGTCTGCTACTGGGCAGGGCTATACTACTGGGGGGGGCATACTACAGAGGGGCCTGCTACTGGGGGGGCTATACTACTGGGGGGGGTCTGCTACTGGGGGGGCCATACTACTGAGGGGCCTGCTACTGGGGGGGGGCATACTACTGGGGGGGCCTACTACAGGGGGTCCATACTACAGGGGGGGGCCCATACTACAGGGGGGGCTACTACTGGAGCAGCCTACTACTGGGGGGGCCTGCTACTGGGGCAGCCTACTACTGGGGGAGCCATACTACTGGGGGGGCATACTACTGGGTGGCATGCTAATGGGGGGCATACTACTGGGGGGGCCTGCTAATGGGGGACATACTACTGGGGGGGCCTGCTAATGGGGGGCATACTACTGGGGAGCATTCAACTGGGGGCACTGCATAGTGGACCGTACTACTAAGGGGACTGCATAGGGGGCACCACTGCTGGGGGACATTGTGTAAGGGACACCGCTACTGTGGGCATTGTGTAAAAGGGTCACTACTGTGGGCATTGTGTAAAAGGGGCACTACTGTGTGTCGTAACACAAATAAGAGACACTACTTTATGGTGTAATGTGAATCAGGCCCTATGTGCGGTGTAATGCTAATAAGATTGTGCACTGTGACTCCTAGGGCCGTAGCCCACTTTGTAAACAAGTACTGTGACTCTGCTGGCCGTACCCCACTGGGTGGGTGCACTACTTTTCATTTCTGCCACTGCTGTGTGGCAATGTGTCATAGATGTGCTTTATACTGTGGTGTCTGTGTCGTTGTGCCGCTGCTTTGTCGCTTAGTAACCAGTCAGCTCACTGCAACCTTTGGCCAATAATGTTGAAAACAATATTATAAGCTGTGATATGGTCTAAATTGACTGGAAATTAATGTTATTGAGGTTAATAATACTCTAGGAAGAAAAAAAAGACGAATTTATGTGATTTTAGCTTTTTTTGTCAATTTTTGTAAAAAAATCCAAATCCAAATCCAAATCCAAAGCCAGTCACCGCAGTTTGGCAAATCCAAATCCAAAGCCGGACGACGAATTAGAACCAAATCCAAATCCAAATCCGGCAAAAATGGTCCGGCGCACATCCCTAATCTTGACACACTTTCTAATACATCATTTAACATACTTTTAGCTAAGATAGAAAACAAAATGGCTGCTGCATCAGACACTAGCTTGCCTACTTTAGAGAGGAAAGGGAAGGCCTTATCCTCTCTAGGCCTGAGGCCATTCAACAAGTGTTGTCTTCTACAACTTGCACAACTACATATATATTTATACTCAATTTTCTATATATCCTAAATTGCAGTACAGGAGGAAAATAAAATTACATAAGCATGCATAAAGATGTGAGTTGCTGAAGGAGATATGTACAGAGCATCCGGGAAGTATTCACAGCGCTTCACTTTTTCCACATTTTGTTATGTTACAACCTTATTCCAGAATGGAATAAATTCATTTTTGTCCTCAAAATCCTACACACAATACCCCATAATGACAACGTGTAAAAAGTTTTTTTGAGATTTTTGCAAATTTCATAAAAAAAACCACTAAGAAATCACATGTACGTAAGTATTCACGGCCTTTGCCATGAAGCTCAAAATTGAGCTCAGGTGCATCCTGTTTCCACGGATCATCCTTGAGATGTTCCTACAGCTTAATTGGAGTCCACCTGTGGTAAATTCAGTTGTTTGGAAATGATTTGAAAGCCATAAACCTGTCTATATAAGGTCCCACACTTGACAGTGCATGTCAGAACACAAACCAAGCATGAGGTCCAAGGAATTGTCTGTAGACCTCCGAGACAGGATTGTCTTGAGGCACATATCGGAGGAAGGGTACAGAAAAATATCTAGTGCTTTGAAGGTCCCAATGAGCACAGTGGCCTCTATCATCCGTAAAATGGAAATAGTTCGGAACCACCAGGACTCTTCCTAGAGTTGACCGGCCGTCTAAACTGAGTGATCGGGGGAGAAGGGCCCTAGTCAGGGAGGTGACCAAGAACCCAATGGTCACTCTGTCAGAGCTACAGCATTCCTCTGTGGAGAGAGGAGAACCTTCCAGAAGGACAACCATCTCTGCAGCAATCCACCAATCAGGAATGTATGGTAGAGTGGCCAGATGGAAGCCACTCCTTAGTAAAAAAAAGCACATGGCAGCCCACCTGGAGTTTGCCAAAATGCACCTGAAGGACTCTCAGACCATGAGAAACAAAATTCTTTGGTCTGATGAGATAAAGATTGAACTCTTTGGTGTGAATGCCAGGCGTTATGTTTGGAGGAAACCAGACACCCCTCATCACCAGGCCAATACCATCCCTACAATAAAGCATGGTGGTGGCAGCATCATGCTGTGGGGATGTTTTTCGGTGGCAGGAACTGGGAGACTAGTCAGGATAGAGGGAAAGATGAATGCAGCAATATACAGAGACATCCTGGATGAAAACCTGCTCCAGAGCGCTCTTGACCTCAGACTGAGGCGACTGTTCATCTTTCAGCAGGACAATGACCCTAAGCACACAGCCAAGATATCAAAGGAGTGGCTTCAGGACAACTCTGTGAATGTCCTTGAGTGGCCCAGCCAAAGCCCAGACTTGAATCCGATTGAACATCTTTGGAGAGATCTGAAAATGGCTGTGCACTGACGCTTCCCATCCAACCTAATGGAGCTTGAGAGGTGCTGCAAAGAGGAATGGGCGAAACTGCCCTAAGATAGGTGTGCCAAGCTTGTGGCATCATATTCAAAAAGACTTGAGGCTGTAAATGCTGCCAAAAGTGCATCAACAAAGTAATGAGCAAAGGCTGTGAATACTTATGTACATGTGATTTTTTTTTTAATTAAATTTGCAAAAATCTCAAAAAAACTTTTTACACGTTGTCATTATGGGGTATTGTGTGTAGAATTTTGAGGACAAAAATTAATTTATTCCATTTTGGAATAAAGCTGTAACATAACAAAATGTGGAAAAAGTGAAGCGCTGTGAATACTTTCCGGATGCACTGTACGTCCACATATTCCTGTTTTATCAGTGCCCACTAAGTAGGCCGAGGAATCTCTGATTTTAAATTTTGGTTTATGCAAGTTCACGCAGGATGTCTTCCAGGGCCTAACACTGCACTGATCTGAAGGCACAGGCTGATATGTACCAGTGGGAGCTCCAACAGAAGAGCAGTGACTCACAGGATCAACTGTCACACTGCACCTGCACTGACAGTTACTCATTTCCTTCAAGCACATTTCCATATGCCATGCTCTCCAGTGTTGGTCTGCAATGTAAAAAATGAAGGCTGCAGATGTATTTCAAGGTCCATTCTTCAACTCAGGCAACACCGGGTATCCCAGCTAGTTATCCATAACCCCCAATCCTCTGAAACTGTCTAAAACCACAAACATCAAATTTAAGTGAACCTAAACCAGCCGTAGATGTTCTTGCACTGCACACACTAAGGGGACAATGCAGAATTGCACACAAGTCAGTTTTACGGATTGACTGTGCAATTTTTACCACTGCGCATGCTCCACAGCAGAACGCTGTCATCCAGCAGTCAGTTTAGAGTCAAACGCATCTCAGGCGGAACTACACCTGCAGCTGAATGAGCGTAACTGGATGGTAATGGACCATTCGCTAAGTTGACTTGGGGTGTGTCACAGGCGTGTACTTGGATTACAGGCTATGCTAGGTTGTGTGTACACAGACATCTGTCTGATTTCAGGTGGTATAGGACTGGTGCAAGTGTGCACCGATGAGGACTATCTGAACAGGCGGCTCCATAGTGGCTGTGCGGTCGCGCAGGTGCATACAGCTCTGTACACAGGCGAATATCCGCATCGAGGTCTGTGCATGCAACACGAGTGCAATTGTGGACGACTCACGTAAAACAACACTTCATTTGAAGCAGGCACTAATTAAAAGTAAACAAGTATAAAAACAAAACTTCAAAAAGTCAAACAAAAATAAATTGATTAATGTGGTAATTACAGCAGCTAGTCCAATGCATCCGCCCCTATCCGTACACTTGGCCGTCGTCATCAGGGAGCACTGAAATGCATACGGCTCTGCGTTGTTCATACTTACGCCCGTCTGGTTCCGGAACACATGCAGTAGAAAAAAATACACAAGATGTGCTCCGCAAGCAGACGCACGTTCAGCTCTGCATCGTCCCCAGTGTGTCTGACCCTCGTGTGCGACTAATGTTATGTACATCTTGCTTTATCATTCCTTTATAGGCAATTAAAGTAGGGAGCAGAGCACTATAGTTGTATTTTAAACTGTATCAGCGCAGCACATTGCGTTAGTAATACTTCTGCTTACAGTGAAGAAACTCCTAAATACTTTATTTATTTCCAACACATAAAAGGAGACGTATAATAAGTTGTTTACATTTTTGAAGGGGTAAAAAGAAAAAACTTTTCCTATGTGATAAGTTCCCATAGTACTAATATCATACATGTTGAATAATTTCTATTTCAAGTTAAATTGATTTATAAAACTCTTAAATCCTAAATGCTGTCTATTTGCCAACCCCCGGACATCTAAACTATCATAAACACAATCCTCAGCAGTTCCAGGTACACAATAATCGCCATTGTCGCCAGTCCCCACGCCTCTTTCTCTGTGCCAGCAGGAGGAAGCAGAGGGTGGCACAAAGACTGGGCACTTCCTCCTGACACTGGGCATGTAATAATGGAGGGTGAGAGGATCGGGTTCTTCTGCCGTGGACCTCATTGGGCACAGTAGGGAAGAAAGTCCTTATAGCTGTGAAAAGTTCTGCCATATTCCAAGTGTATTTTATGTGTGGGCTAGAAAGTCCTGCAGCTGAAACCTCAGGAGGGGCTCACTCATCCCCCATCAGGTGTGGCTAGGTACTACGGCTGAGAGTGTGTGGGTTTAATAGAAGACATGTTATTGATTATGGGTTTCTTCTCCTTAGTAGAAGACTTTCTCGAGATACGGGTTGAGGAACATCCCCGTTGGGTCAAGCTTCTCTCTGATGGTGTTGAATTTGGCAAATCCTGGGTACATCTTCTCAAAGTCCTTCCGAGTACATGTATGAGCCTGGGACACAAAGGGGGAACAAGATTATAGATTCAGCAATCAGCAAATCTGTGACGAGCCCTTTATAACATTCACATTAATGGCCTGATTCTGCGTGGCACACAGTGGCTGTATCTGCGGGCAGCCGGGAGCCTGTTTTACTACTGTACCTTATGCTAATGCTTGATTCCGTTCATATTAGTTTCCGACTAAACGCCTGGCCAAGTTGTTTCCAAGTAAACGCCCAGCCAAATTGTTTCCGACTAAACGCCCGGCCAAGTTGTTTCCGACTAAACACACGGCCAAGTTGTTTCCGACTAAACGCCCGGCCAAGTTGTTTCCAAGTAAACGCCCCGGCCAAGTTGTTTCCGACTAAACGCCCCGGCCAAGTTGTTTCGGACTAAACGCCCCGGCCAAGTTGTTTCCGACTAAACGCCCCGGCCAAGTTGTTTCCGACTAAACGCCCCGGCCAAGTTGTTTCCGACTAAACGCCCGGCCAAGTTGTTTCCGACTAAACGCCCGGCCAAGTTGTTTATAACTAAATGCCTGGACAAATTGTTTCCGACTAAACACCCGGCCAAGTTGTATATAACTGAATGCCTAGCCAAGCTGTTTATAACTGAATGCCTGGCCAAGCTGTTTATAACTAAATGCCTGGCCAAGTTGTTTCCGAGTAAACGCCCGGCCAAATTGTTTCCCACTAGACTAGGACAGACATACTCAAAGGAGCACAGATTCGCTTGTGCACATGCGCTGTATGCAAAAACTCACAGTTTCAAAAGAGATATTTGTGACTAAGAATCAGCCCCTAAATGAGAAGTATAACCATTTTATTCCTGCTGGATACCATGGGAACAATTAGGGAAACTGACATGTTGCAACTGCTCTAGAACCTGCTTCCTGGACCATCAAGGCAAGCTAAGCCTGGTTCCCCCCAGTCTGGCGTGTGTTACTTCATGAGTGGGGTTTACTGCTCTCAGATGGTGTCAGGGATATGTTGGATGGAACGTGAAGTGTGGAAATAAATGCATTTCCGGTACTGGTAACTATGGGGCTGCAAAGTTCTCGACTAGGTCGCAAATTTACCAAACTTTGGGGTCGTGGAGCTGGATGTTGATACGTTACCAGTGAAGACCAGAAAGTTCTGTTCTAGAGCGGTTTTGTTGTACATCTTAGGGTTCATTCAGGTCATTAACTGGTATAAATGTGCATATTAGTACATGAAATTATTCATTAGAGATGAGCGGGTTCGGTTTCCTGGAAACGGAACCCACCTGAACTTAGGAGTTTAGTTTAGATCCGAGTCCCGGCTTGGCTCCTCCTGCCGGGCTTGGATCCAGGCACGAGGCAAAACCTCCTCTTTCCACTGTTGTATCTCTGTGTTTTGGTTTTGTCACTTCTGTCTGTCGGATCCAATCAGTGGCCTGTTAAAATGTTAACGGCCGCTGATTGGATCCAGCAGGCAGAAGTGACATAAGCCACGCCCCATTTTTCAAACAGTTGAGAGCTGATTGGCTGTCACACACAGCATGTCATCTCCCTGCAGTGTCCGATTTCATTCCATGGCACAGTGCGAGTACCCGCACTGTCAGCCAACACACACTGTTAACTGTTTCCTGCCCTGCTGTACTCCCTGTCTATATTTACACGCAGCTGCATTCCCTGTGTATATTTACTTACACATGGCTGTAACTCACTGATCAGGGGTGCAGTCTAAAACACCATTGCAATATAGACTGCGGGCCTGATTAAGAGATGGTCGCTAATGCGATTTTCACTCCATTGCGCATGCACATAAACCGCACTTTGCGTGTGTGCAGCTATCGCATTGAGATTACGGATGCGCGCAGTAATCCAACACAAAGTGAGTGACAGGTTGTCAGCCTTTGGGGGTCATAATGGGGGGGTGGTTAATTAAACACAGGCGTGCCTGACCGTTTAAACGCCGTTACATGGGCTTGCATATATTAGCCACTGCCAAGACAGCGTGGGAGCCCTCTGTGTGTCAGGAGAGCTGCCGAGTCTGTGGCTGGTCAGAGCCTCCGCAAGGGCAAGCTGGCCGCTGGATGTGCGCCGATATTACCGATATTTACTATCTGGTATGGATGTATTATTGCTTATATATATTTTAAACATTAAAAAGTTATTTTTATCTACATCCTGAGTTTTTCTTCACTTTCATATATGTGACCAATGG
The DNA here is from genome assembly GCA_031769625.1 of Taudactylus pleione. Lineage (NCBI taxonomy): Eukaryota > Metazoa > Chordata > Amphibia > Anura > Myobatrachidae > Taudactylus > Taudactylus pleione. Next base: position 1,427,040 of record JAUIMM010001489.1, on the reverse strand, counting down.
AAAGTTGAGGAAAAAATATACGGAGAAAAGAAACCTTTATGAGTCTGCAACATGTCTTACTGATGTAAGCTTATAGTACTTTCTGCATCTTCTGCTACGTGCACTAAAGGTGTATTCTACTACTGAGCACATCCTTGGGAATCAGTGGACTCATCCTTCAGTTACTGTGTACATCCTAATAGTTATGTAACCCATTTTTTGAATTTTGTTTCTCATATCATGAAAATCCACGTTGGAGTTATGAGAAAATAAGACAGACAGCTTCGTTGGAATATTACAGCTGCACATTTGGGATCTGTGTCTCCCGTTGGATTTTGACCTCTCAGCGCTGTTTATGGTTTTCTCTCTTGTATCTATGTATGTATATGAAGTGGTGTTTCATTTTTAAAACCAGAGCTGCTGTGAGGTGCAGCGCCCTATAATTTAATGTGTTTTTTTGTTTTACTGGAGTGTTTGATGTTTGAGTCCACCGGTGGATATCCATTGTCCATGCACATTAAAAGTAGAGATGTGCGCAAAAGCTTTTGCCAAAACCCCCCCCTCAAGTGTTTTGGTTTTAGATCTGGATTTCTTTAAAAATTGATTACAAAAACAGCTAAAAATCACATAATTTGTGCCTGTTATTGTCCCTACAGTATTATTAGCCTCAATAACATTCATTCCAGTCATTTCCAGTACATTTTAACCACCTCACAAAATTGTTTGCCCAAAAAACACACGGCAGTTTAAAAAAGAATATAGCACATCTAGGAAACAGAGCGGCACTGCAGTGCCAGACAGGATGGCAGTTTAATGTAAACTAGGCGATGATATAGACTGTTTTTATTCATCTAGAAGCTACTGTAGATCAGAGGCCAAGGGCCAGCACAGGTAAATGGAGGTGGAGTACTATTTAGTGGAAGCCAGGTAAAGCATTGCTTAATTCATTGATTAGTTGATTAGTGTTAATAATTTAACTATAAAAAAAGTAAACTGTCGACCTGTCATCCGGATACCACCTAATGGCACCCTAATGGTGTCCTGATGACTTGCTAAAGCGTTTTTGTTGTCACACAGTGCCTCCCTGCTTCAGCCCTCAGTCCTTCACCCTCTCCCTCCACTCTCCTTTGTGAAATCTCACCCGATCACAAGGGAGGGACTTTTATAAGCAATCCAAAACGAGTGGGATCTGATGCCGGGAAGATGGCATTTTGAATCATTTGGGGATCAGTAGTTGTCAGGAAAACCTAGTCTGGGTGTGGTCGGTTTCCAGGGAAACCAAACCGCTAATCTCGTATATAAAGTGGACATCTCTGGGCTTGCAATCTCCTGTGCTCGCTGTTACAAAAGGGAAGGCTGAGACTAGAATTTGCATATTATCGCAGAAGCGAATCCGAAAGAAATCGTATCCGCGCATGCATTAGCGTCCACCTGTGAATTACGCCCAGTGTGAGCAAGCTCTTAGGGCTCATTCACATAATGCTCTTGCCTGCACCTTACAAGCAGTGTGGTCAGGTTGTGCGGACCTCATGTCTGCAGCATGTACAGTACACTGTACTGAGTCATATGGTCCCCATGTACAGCAGCTCCTGGTCACACCTCAGCCCATGCTGGAGACCACCTTGTTGAGAACGTGTCATAAAGTGCAAACGGGTGAGGCGCTCGAGCCTAGGGCTCAGTAATCCCTATATCAGGCACGCGGTCAGACTCTCCTGACCACACCGCTTGCAAAGCACAGGCAAAATCCTAGTGTGAGTGAGCCCTCATCCAGCAGAGGAACACTCAAATTGGAATGGGGCCAAGAAGTTGGGCCAAGTTCATGGTGCTTTCTGTGGAAGAAGAATGAGCGTTCTGGTCAGGAAGATCCGGATGTGATCCCTGTTTTTGGAGACAGCAGATGTATGAAGCTCTGGGAAGTGATAAAGTGGAGAGTGTTAAACGACCAACCAATCAGCTCCCAACTGTCATTTTTCATACACAGCCTGTAACATGACAGTTGGGAGCTGATTGGTTGGTCATTTATCACTCTCTACTTTATCACTTTCCAGAGCTTCATACATCTGCCCCAGTATTTCACTAACCACTGAACTGGCCAGATGGGCTTTCTCTGACGTGGTCGCATCCCATGTATGCAACGTATCTCCTCCTGCTTGTCTGGTGTCCATCGGTGATGTAGCGGTCTCTGACCGCCGACATCTTGTGCCCCAGAATGCTTTGTGGATGACGCTCTGGAGAGCATGCTCTGGTAACAAAAGTACAAAGAGGGAGCCCCAGGTCTCCGCTGATCATTATAAAGCTGACCAGCTGCAGCCAGGGGGAGATCATTGCCCCCTCTTCCCCGAGACCCTGAGGGGCTGTAATGTCATGGAGGGGATTTATTGCCACTTGGGGGGGATTTACTGCTACTGAGGCATCCCCAGACTGGTGCTACACACCCCTTAGCTGTATTTTCTCCTCAATATAGTTGTTTTAAAATAGATGTTATTGTGGTTATATCCCGAGTGGAAAAGTCGCAGGATTACTAGGAAAAACGACCACGTTAGATTGTGATAGATATTTTTTATTGCCGTCAGTGAATTCACACCTGATGCTACATTTATCACCTGCGTAGGCTCAGTAGACAAATATATATCGGACATACAGCCCTAAGCGTTTATTACCTTAGCCCAGTGGGGTCTTCCCCCGACGCGTTTCATAATGTTCTCATACTCGGACCAGTAATCCTTGTGCTCCACATCTTTTCCATACGGTCTACATAGAGAAATATCAGAGTATATCATACACATACATCCATTTCTGACTAGAGGAAAATCATTCTGTGTATATAAATATAATGATCTTCTATATGGTCAGAAGGAATGGGTATGAAATACCTGCGGCTGTTTAGCCACCGGTTCAAATCCCGACAGGACAAGATGCCGACTAACGCTGGTAAGTACCCAAACCCTCCCCTCTCCCCCCCCTAATCCTCCTTTAGTGGTGCCTAACCCTAAAACTCCCGGGGTAGTGCCTAACCCTACGTCCCCTATGGGGGTGCCTAAACTTAACTGCACCTTCCCACACCCTAAACCTAACCCTCCCAGGAGGTGCCTAACCCTAACACCCCCTTCCCCTAGCCTTACCCTCCCTGGGGGGTGCCTAACCCTAAGTCCCCCCCAGGAGTCCCTTCCCTAAACTAACCCCCCCTTCCTGCAGCTGTGCTAAGATGCCCGGACTTACCTCGTTCGTTCCGGCATCTGTCTGTCTTCTGGCGTCGGGATTAAGAGAGGCGCCGGTATTTTTACGCCTATCTTAAGTCCCCCGTCAGCCTTTAGCAGTCGGGATATAGACCGTCTGCATTTAGTCCACCGGTCTATTAACTACATCCCTGGTCGGACTGCTGGGAAAGTATTAGATTGGTAAACTACGTCTCACAAGCTATTTTATAACTACAAGTCTCAGCATGTCAGGACACAAAGCTCTATAATACAGTAACTGGAAAGTCACAGGCTGCCTATGCTTATGTTAGATGTCAGCAACAAGGGTGTAACATGCGATCATTGGGCCTCATGCCAAAATATGCACCCACTCCAAGGCCCCTGCCGCTTGTGGGCCTATAGAGGGCCCCAGACTAGCCGAGCTGCCTCCTCCTGGGTTAGGGGTCACTGAGCGGCATATTGAAGAATTATTCTCATTTAGGAAATCATGTAGTGTTGGTCGGATATTAGAATTTTGTGTTGCAAATATTCAGTATCTAGGTTTGGGAATCCTGTTACTCCTGGAGGAGCAGAACGGGGTGTGCAATCATTAGATCAGTACAATAGGAATACGCCTATGTACGTTTAGTATAGCGCCCCCGGGAATGCAACCCAATGAGACACTGACACTTCCTCAGATATTGCTTCTGATTGGCTGCCTGCGTGTTGACCCGCCGGGCTGATCCATTCATGTCATGGCTACAATATGACAGCTCACAGCTGTACAGTATATTCACAGTTTTCATTGGTCTCTTATGTTCCAACTAATGCAGGAAAGAAGATTCCTATAGGATGTATAATGGGGTAAATATCCGCATGTATTTCCATGCAAGTAATACAGGTGCAATTTTTGGAAGATTACCGCAATACATAAGGATCCCCGCATGTATTAAAAAGGTCCCCAGCAGATATTGGAGATATTTTGATAACCGGAGATATCTGCAGCGGACCAGCGACACAGCAGCCCCCATAGGATCCTATGGGGCTTGCGATGTGCCCGCGGGCATCAGGCTGCAGAACGTTACCTATGGGGCTTCTCGTCACGACTCCCCGGGGAGGAAGGATCCTTCTCCTTTCCTCGCGTCTTGTGCACGGCCTGGCCGATGGCTGCACACGCGGGTTTGGACTCCCAGGTTATAAACCCGGGAGTAATGACAGCTTGTACAACTCTATATCGGAGGAATTGTCTGTCGGGTACATATTCCTGCATACTGTACCAGTGATAACAATTACAGGTGTAAGGTGAATGTATTTGAGATGATTGATACGTTTCCCCCAAAATGTGATAACAAAGGTCCTGATTCAGCACGGCTCGCTAATGTGATCGCAGCTGCGTAATCGCACACAGGTCTACTGCGAAAGTATGCTAATGTTTGCAATCACCCACTAGCGCTTTCTCACATCCGTAATACCTCGCAGTCCTGCGTACACATCAGTAACATCGGACCTTCATGCACAATTACAGCAGCTCTGACCTGTCTCGTCGCAGGCAGTGAGCACACAAGCTGCGTATGCCGTCACAGTGGCTAAGTTATACACGCCCATGCAACGGCGTTCAAATGGACTGGCACGCCTGCGTTTCTCCGACCACTCCTCCCATCACCACCCCCAAACGTTGACGTCCCGTCACTCACTCTGCGATGGCTTTCTATGTGCATGCGTGATTGCAGTACGCACTATTATCCGATCTGCATACGCAGTTCCAACTGCGATCCATGCTGAATCAGGCCCAAAATACGGTAGGTGCCGCATCTTATGGACAGTTGGGACCCATTATCCAGAACGTGTAGGACGCCAGAAATAATCTCTGCTACCCCGCTATAATGTCATACACACAGATACAGTCACTGTGAGGAGCAGTGCTAAACTAGGTAACAATATGCAGAGACATGTAGGGAAAAGTAAGTGTAACGAGAGAGAGAGAGAGAGAGAGACAGAGAGAGAGAGAGGGGGGAGTGAGAGGGGGAGTGAGAGGGGGAGAGAGAGAGAGAGGGGGGGCATTTGTACATGTAATGGAATATATTTGAGACTTGGGGGTAAATTTACTAAAGTGAGAGTTTTTAGCAGTGAGTTTTAGAAGAGATGTTGCCTATAGCAACCAATAAGATTCTAGCTATTATCTTCTGGAAGGTGCTAGTTACATGTTAGGTAGAAGCTGATTGGTTGCTATGGGCAACATCTCTTCTAAAACTCACTTCTAAAAACTCTCACTTTAGTAAAATTACCCCATGGCCTCCAAATCAAGGGAAAAAAGTTTATGACAAAAAAATTCCTAAGCGTTGGGGATAGCAGATCCCATGGCTGTATTATATACCAAGCCAATGAGTGTCCCCCATCTGCCCCCCGCCCCGCTACTATAAAGCTTACCTGGCAGCACGGCCTCACCTGTACATAATGATCCCATGGCTGTATTATATACCAAGCCAATGAGTGTCCCCCGTCTGCCCCCCGTCCCGCTACTATAAAACCTACCTGGCAGCGCGGCCTCACCTGTACATAATGATCCCATGGCTGTATTACATACCAAGCCAATGAGTGTCCTCCGTCTGCCCCCCGCCCCGCTACTATAAAGCCTACCTGGCAGCGCGGCCTCACCTGTACATAATGATCCCATGGCTGTATTATATACCAAGCCAATAAGTGTCCCCCGTCTGCACCCCGCCACGCTAATATAAAGCCTACCTGACAGCATGGCCTCACCTGTACATAATGATCCCATGGCTGTATTATATACAAAGCCAATGAGTGTCCCCCGTATGCCCCCCGCCCCGCTACTATAAAGCCTACCTGGCAGCATGGCCTCACCTGTACATAATGATCCCATGGCTGCATTATATACCAAGCCAATGAGTGTCCCCCGTCTGCCCTCCGCCCCGCTACTATAAAGCCTACCTGGCAGCACGGCCTCACCTGTACATAATGATCCCATGACTGTATTATATACCAAGCCAATGAGTGTCCCCCGTCTGCCCCCCGCCCCGCTACCATAAAGCCTACCTGGCAGCGCGGCCTCACCTGTGCATAATGATCCCATGGTTGTATTATATACCAAGCCAATGAGTGTCCCCCGCCTGCCCCCCGCCCCGCTACTATAAAGCCTACCTGGCAGCACGGCCTCACCTGTACATAATGATTCCTTGGCTGTATAATATACCAAGCCAATGAGTGTCCCCCACCTGCCCCCCGCCCCGCTACTATAAAGCCTACTTGGCAGCACATAATGATCCCATGGCTGTATTATATACCAAGCCAATGAGTGTCCCCCATCTGCCCCCTGGCCCGCTACTATAAAGCCTACCTGGCAGCACGGCCTCACCTGTACATAATGCTCCCATGGCTGTATTATATACCAAGCCAATGAGTGTCCCCCGTCTGCCCCCGCCCCGCTACTATAAAGCCTACCTGGCAGCACGGCCTCACCTGTACATAATGATCCCATGGCTGTATTATATACCAAGCCAATGAGTGTCCTCCGTCTGCCCCCCGCCCTGCAACTATAAAGCCTACCTGGCAGCACGGCCTCACCTGTACATATTGATCCAATGGCTGTATTATATACCAAGCCAATGAGTGTCCCCCATCTGCCCCCCGCCACACTACTATAAATCCTACCTGGCAGCACGGCCTCACCTGTACATATTGATCCCATGGCTGTATTATACACCAAGCCAATGAGTGTCCCCCGCCTGCCCCCCTGCCCCATTACTATAAAGCCTACCTGGCAGCATGGCCTCATCTGTACATAATGATCCCATGGCTGTATTATATACCAAGCCAATGAGTGTCCCCCGCCCCGCCCCTATAAAGCCTACCTTGCAGCACGGCCTCACCTGTACATAATGATCCCATGGCTGTATTATATACCAAGCCAATAAGTGTCCCCCGTCTGCACCCCGCCCCGCTACTATAAAGCCTACCTGGCAGCGCGGCCTCACCTGTACATAATGATCCCATGGCTGTATTACATACCAAGCCAATGAGTGTCCTCCGTCTGCCCCCCGCCCCGCTACTATAAAGCCTACCTGGCAGCGCGGCCTCACCTGTACATAATGATCCCATGGCTGTATTATATACCAAGCCAATGAGTGTCCGCCGCCTGCCCCCCGCCCCATTACTATAAAGCCTACCTGGCAGCATGGCCTCACCTGTACATAATGATCCCATGTCTGTATTATACACCAAGCCAGTGAGTGTCCCCCGTCTGCCCCCTGCCCCGCTACTTTAAAGCCTACCTGGCAGCACGGCCTCACCTGTACATAATGATTCCTTGGCTGTATAATATACCAAGCCAATGAGTGTCCCCCACCTGCCCCCCGCCCCGCTACTATAAAGCCTACTTGGCAGCACATAATGATCCCATGGCTGTATTATATACCAAGCCAATGAGTGTCCTCCGTCTGCCCCCCGCCCTGCAACTATAAAGCCTACCTGGCAGCACGGCCTCACCTGTACATATTGATCCAATGGCTGTATTATATACCAAGCCAATGAGTGTCCCCCATCTGCCCCCCGCCACACTACTATAAATCCTACCTGGCAGCACGGCCTCACCTGTACATATTGATCCCATGGCTGTATTATACACCAAGCCAATGAGTGTCCCCCGCCTGCCCCCCTGCCCCATTACTATAAAGCCTACCTGGCAGCATGGCCTCATCTGTACATAATGATCCCATGGCTGTATTATATACCAAGCCAATGAGTGTCCCCCGCCCCGCCCCTATAAAGCCTACCTTGCAGCACGGCCTCACCTGTACATAATGATCCCATGGCTGTATTATATACCAAGCCAATGAGTGTCGCCGCCTGCCCCCCGCCCCATTACTATAAAGCCTACCTGGCAGCATGGCCTCATCTGTACATAATGATCCCATGGCTGTATTATATACCAAGCCAATGAGTGTCCCCCGCCCCGCCCCTATAAAGCCTACCTTGCAGCACGGCCTCACCTGTACATAATGATCCCATGGCTGTATTATATACCAAGCCAATGAGTGTCGCCGCCTGCCCCCCGCCCCATTACTATAAAGCCTACCTGGCAGCATGGCCTCACCTGTACATAATGATCCCATGACTGTATTATACACCAACCCATGAGTGTCCCCCGTCTGCCCCCTGCCCCGCTACTTTAAAGCCTACCTGGCAGCGCGTCCTCACCTGTACATAATGATGTTCATATAACAGCTGTTTCTCTGGTAACAGGGACTCAGCAAAATGTCGTCACCACGGGCAAAGCGGACTTCTACGGGGAAATGGGCCACCACGTGCGGGTTCCTCTCCAGCCATGCCTTCAGCTGCGTTAGGGCATCCTTCGTCTTCTCTCTGGTGGCGACAAACAGTTACCGTGATTCTCCTATCCCCGAGCTAACATGGCCGCATTGGGCAGAGCTGGTGCTTTACAACATCTACCAGTGTAAGACCCGGCACATGTGGTTACATCTGCCAGATACTGTAGCTAGGGGTATATTTACTAAAGTGTGGGTTTTAAGAAGTGGAGATGTTGCCGATAGAAACCAATAAGATTCTAGCTATTATCTTCTAGAAGGTGCTAGATAAATGATAAGTAGAATATGATTGGTTGCTATGGGCAACATCTCCACTTCTATAAACCCGCACGTTAGTAAATACACCCCCTGTAGCTTCTCTGCTTCATTCCTCTCTCCTCAATGTTAGTTTTTGAACTCAGAGAAAAAATAGGCCCTTATATAACACAACGGGGGGCTTCAGTAAGCTGCGGCCTGGGTCACTGCGGCCTCTTTTCCTGGAGAAAGTGCCTGAAGCTATTTACTAACTTCAATCAGTCCCAAGGCAGCAGGTAACCTGCCAACAGCCATGATTTTTGTCACCAAGTACTGGCATGGGATAGTAGGCAAAAAAGTGCGGCGTGACCGGCAGTGCTCGTGGTTTGGGGAAGTGACTGCGGCAAAACCCGGGTGTGGCCTAATTTATCCTAATTTTGGGGAATATCTGTAGGTAAGTCTGTGTAGAAGCAGCACGTGTCTCTAATCACGGCTGTGTGACAGACCTGCCGCTTTATATTACAGTAAAAAAAAAAAATTTACCGCATGAAGTAAATGTCACAGTAATTACTGAAATATCAGTTAATAAGAGGGTGATACAATAATAAAATGTTAAATGTTGCATTTTTTTTAAACGTAAAAAAATTGTTGTATTAATGAAATGAACTAAATGTATAAAGGAGAAATCCCGCTGCTGTGAAATTTTGGGATACTAGAAGTCACCCCTGAGCTTTTATACCAATTTGCGCAGCGGCAAATAATCGCTGAATTACGTGAACATCGGCATTACGTGCAGATTGCGTGGCGAGTAGAAATCTGGCCAAAGTCAGGATTTTTGGGCGCCCAAACTCCTCGCGCTCAGTAGTTTGCACGGATTTAGCGGCTTTACACAGCTAATCCCGGTGCATTTGGGAAAGACATGCGCGATAAGTAATGGGCACCAACGGCACTCGCACCCATTGGCAAAGCAACTGCATATCACCTGTCGAGCGCCCATTACGTACAGGCACCCAGGAACAATTGCATTCCCCCCTATAGGTTACAGATTAGTCGGCTCTTAGTTATCTAAGACTCAGGATGGTTACTCACATGGGAATGGCCCAGTCCTGCACGTATTGTTTAAATAGACAGTCGAAATTGAAGACCTTGTAGCTTAGGTCCACGCGCTCACTTCTACCAGAGAACAGCAGCCAGAAGAAGAACCGGTTTATTGTTGGGACCAAGCTGGATACAAACGTGCTATGAAAACAGAACAAAGCGGTATAAGATTGCACCCACCAGCACACGTCACCCCAGTGCGCAGTATTACTGTATACATGAACACATGATGACCCCAGAGCATCTATACAGTAATGCTGCTAAGTGTGTACCTACCCCCCCCCACCCCTACCGCCCTCACAGCAGCACAGCCAAAGCATGGCGAATGAGGTACACTTGCCTACTTTTGAAAAAGCATGTCAGGGAGAGCGTGAAAGCAGCACCTATGAGCGCGGTGGTAAAGTGGGCGTGTACTGCTACATCTGAGGGGCGTGTCATAACATTTATTTACATGCTAATGTAAATGAGCCTCAAAGCAGTTAGTGAGATCTACATGTTGATGAAAACACACTAATGCTTTTCAGAAAATGCATGTAGCCATAGGGATCACTGTGCCTCATAACGATGGCCGTTGTCTAATGTTTTTTTGACTTTGATGAGGGAGTACCAGATGGTTTCTCTCCATCAATGTAAAAGCATAACCAAACGGCAACCCGCGATGCCCTGCCCCATGTTCTGATTGACCTACGGGCCAGTCAATCAAAAGACAGGAATGGCCATCAGTTGGTGAAACCATCGATGGTCAACCAGTGAACAGTTTGATGGATATCATCGATGGATATTTGGAGCCCAGGGCAAGATGTAAAAGTGAGCCCCCCCCCCCCTTATGGGAAAAATGAGCGTGGTCACATGCCACAAGGGGTGTGGTCACTGAAAAAATGGGGCGTGTCAACATGATACACCCCTTTCTCGTCGCTCTGGGAACATTCCTTTCCATTCCATATGCACCTTAATGCCCGCAGTAGTAGTTCCCCTCTTGCAATGCCCACTGTAGTAGTGCCCCTTATGCAATGTCCTGAGTAGCAGTGCCCCATGTAGTAGTGCCCTTTATACAGTGCCCTCAGTAGTTCACCCTTATACCGTGCTACCAGTAGTGCCCCTTATACAGTGCCCCCAGTAGTGCACCCTTATACCGTGCCCCCAGTAGTGGTCCCCCTTATGCGGGCCCCAGTAGTGCCCTTATACAGTACCCCCTTATGCAGGCCCCCAGTAGTGCCCCTTATACAGTGCTCCCAGTAGTGGTCCCCCTTATGCAGGACCCCAATAGTTCCCCTTGTACAGTGCATCCAGTAGTGATCCCCCTTTGCAGTGCCCCCTTATCAGGGCCGCAACTAGGGGGGGCTAGAGGTGCACGTGCACTGGGTGCCGGAATGCAGGGGGTGAAAAAAAAAATATGGTAGTTGCTCAAATCATCTTAATGACATAGCACAGGTGCTTGTAAAGGGCGGGGTTTACACTGAGCACAGAAAAAAGGGATTTTCCCCCCAGCACACTGCAGCAAAATCAAAAATACTTAAATCCTACATGATAATAGATTCAGCGGTATTGGTTACATACATTTGCAAATATATGAATAAGCACCAGGCCAATCGTCAAGGCTCCTCTATACTGGCTTCCCTAACATTAAGGGGTTCATGTCCGAGAAGCAAGGCACCCCAAAAAATTCCAGCCAAGGACCATCCCCAGGGCATCACACGAAAATGGAAAAAAGGTGATAGTGAAGTGTAAAGTATAGATGTGTAAGGATAAATCAATAAGTGTTAATGAAAAGTGAAAGAATTAAAATGACATAAATAATATACAAACAATGAGAGAAGTGATAAAAATATTCTATGTGAATTAAGTGGTGATACCATGAGAAAGGCCCAGCCAGAACAACCCCGGGGGCCCCACTCCCAAACGCTCACCCCAAAATAATTATTGCTACAGAATAGTAGCACCCACTCTGGGTCATATAATTACAAATTAGACTGACTCGCGATGGCTTGGGGGCTGCAGATATAGAAAATGGCAATCCAAAAATGGCCGCCGCCAAAGAGGAGACAAATGCTAGAGGTCCTTACTGGACCTCTAGTGTTTGTCTCCTCCTTGGCAGCGGCCATTTTTGGCTGGCCGTTTTCAGCAGATTCCATGTGGACCATACATGCCTACCCTCCCGGTTTTCGCGGGAGGCTCCCGATTTTTCGGGTAACCCCCCGCACCCCCGGAAGGGTAGGCATTTCTCCCGCATTCTGCCCACTTCCTAGTGAAGTGGGCAGAATGAGGAGAATACCCGTGGCGATCGCGGGTCTCCGTGTAGGGGGCGGGGCTTAAAACATGATTCTACAGGAATCATGTCATTTGGCCCCGCCCCCTATGCAAATTATAGCCTATCGCGGTATTTTTACAGCGAGGGGGCGGGGCTTAATGGCGCAAATCGTCAGGCCCCGCCCCCATCACCCCCCTCCTGCTTCTCTTACCCGGGCTTCTCCCGGGAAGAGATCTGAAAAGGTAGGCAACTCTGATGTGGACTAGCTGTCCGCATGGACTCTGCTGAAAACGGCCATCCAAAAATGGCCGCCGCCGAGGAGGAGACAGATGCTAGAGGTCCTACTGGACCTCTAGTGTCTGTTAGGCCAGCGCAATGCACACAGCGTTCCCGGAAGAGCTGGAAACGCTGGCACTTCCGGGAGAAGATGCTGAAAGCTGCATCTTCTCCCGTGAAATCCCCTGGCAACGAGCATAAACCCCCTGGCAACGAGCATAAACCCTCCTGGCAACGAGCATGAAACCCCCTGGCAACGAGCATGAAACCCCCTGGCAACGAGCATAAACCCCATGGCAACGAGCATGTAACCCCTGACCACAAGCATGAAACCCCTGGCAACGAGCATGGAACCCCTGGTCATGAGCAAAAATCCCCTGACAACGAGCATGAAACCCCATGGCAACGAGCATGTAACCCCTGGCAACGAGGATAAACCCCCTTGCAATGAGCATGGAAATGGTAATGATCATAAAACCCCTGACAATGAGCAGGTAATTTAAAGTAATTAGAAGCCTTAGTGTGGGGCATAAAATGGTGTTGGGCAAATATGTAAGTGGCACTTTGGTAATAGGCATTACAGTGTGTGGCATAATGTGTAATGGGCATTATGGTGTGTGGAATAATGTAAGTCACTATACCAGGGACGTCTGAATAGTGCAGTGCCTTATGGAGGAGCAAGGACAAAATTCAGGTACAGGAAGGGAGGGGGCGCAAAATTGCTGCCTTGCACCGAGTGACAGATATCCTAGTTTCGGCCCTGCCCTTATACAGTGCCCCCCGTAAAGTTTCTCCCTATTCAGTGCCCCCAGTAGTGATACAGTGCCCCCGGCCAGTAGTGCATAACACAGACACACATACACAAAGCACTGACTTACCTGAATCCCCGCTCCTGCCGGGCCCGCCGCTGTCTGCTCCTCCGTCCTCCCACTCGGTCCCGCATGTTACTATGGGAGAGACGTCATGACGTCACTCCCATCACCGACTGCAGGAGCCGGAAGGCGGAGCTCATGAGTGTGCTCCAGCCCGGCTCTGACAGTGGGCGCAGCAACCAATGAGAGTCTGTCTGACTCTCATTGGCTGCTGAAACACACACACCGCCTCCAAGTAGTATGAGTGTACTACCCAGCGCCAGTGACATTGTGTGTGTTACTGTGTACTGCGGACCGCACTTACTGTGGTCTGCACTACACTGACTGACTAGGGCGCCCCCGGTCCCACGGTGCCCAGGGCAAGAGCCCCGACGGCCTTGCCTTAGTTGCGCCACTAGGCCATCCGTAGTATACTGTATATCTCTGTTTTTTTTATATATATATATAACATCTTCATAATGGGGGTAAGGTGCAATCAGGGAGATTACTAGACTCTTCAGGGAGACAGGGAGATTTGCTACTATTTCAAAGACAATCAGGCAGAGTTGGCAAGTATGGTATTAGAAGAATCCTTTTATCTGACTGGCATACCATGGGAGTAAAGTGTGGGGGTGGGGGGCTGAGATGAGAGACAGGTGGTGAGGCGGATATGGGAAGGTAGGGGATTAGAGATGAGACAGGGAAGGGGGTAGGTGGATAGATGAGAGACAGAAAGATGAGAGGGGGTGATTGATAAAACTCGCCGTGTATGATAATGATGTTCCAGCCAATCAGCTCCCAACTGTCATCTGTTTGAAAAATGACAGTTGGGAGCTGATAAAACTCATTGATAAATGGGGGCCATGGGGAGGTAGAGAAAAGATAACATGGAGAGCTGGTGTGGGGGACAGACGAGAGATAGGGGGAGGGGTGAGCGGGACAAAGGTGAGATACAGAGAGGTTGGGGGTGAGGGGGACAGAGATGAGAGATGGAAGATATGGGGGGGGGGTTGAGGGAGACAGAGGAAAATAAAACCCGCAGGAAAATACTATGATATAGCCACAGTTGGGATGCCGGCTGTCAATAAACCGATGCCTACAATCCCAATGTTCCCCTGTCCTATTTACCCCTTATTCTAACCCTGCCTACCCCGCACCCTGTACCTCGCGGTAAGTGCCTAACCCTAACCCTCCCCCCTTAGTGCCTAACCCTAACCCTCCCCCCTTAGTGCCTAACCCTAACTTCCTACCTTAGTGCCTAACCCTCCCCCCTTAGTGCCTAACCCTAACCCTCCCCCCTTAGTGCCTGACCCTAACCTCCTTAGTGCCTGACCCTAACCCTCCCCCTTAGTGCCTATCCCTAACCCTCCCCCCTTAGTGCCTAACCCTAACCCTCCCCACTTAGTGTCTGACCCTAACCCTCCCCCCTTAGTGCCTGACCCTAACCCTCCCCCCATAGTTCCTGACCCTAACCCTCCCCCCTTAGTGCCTGACAATAACCCTCCCCCCTTAGTGCCTGACCCAAACCCTCCCCCCTTAGTGCCTAACCCTAACTTCCCCCTTAGTGCCTAACCCTAACCCTCCCCCCTTAGTGCCTAGCCCTAACCCCCCTTAGTGCCTGACAATAATCCTCCCCCCTTAGTGCCTGACCCTAACCCTCCCCCCTTAGTGCCTAGCCCTAACCCCCCTTAGTGCCTGACAATAATCCTCCCCCCTTAGTGCCTGACCCTAACCCTCCCCCCTTAGTGCCTAACCCTAACCCTCCCCCACTTAGTGCCTGACCCTAACCCTCCCCCCTTAGTGCCTAACACTAACCCTCCCCCCTTAGTGCCTAACCCTAACCCTCCCCCCTTAGTGCCTGACCCTAACCCTCCCCCCTTAGTGCCTGACCCTAACCCTCCCCCCTTAGTGCCTAAACCTAACCCTTCCCCCTTAGTGCCTGACCCTAACCCTTCCCCCGTTAGTGCCTAAACCTAACCCTTTACCCTTAGTGCCTAACCTCCCCCCCAGTGGTGCCTAACCCTAACCTTACTCCTCCCGCAGCCTAACCCTAACTCCACCTGGGGTGTCTAAACCTAAACCCCCTTCCCCCCAGCGGCTAACACCTACCCGCCCCCGCTATACTTATGATCGGGATCCCGGCTGTCGGCATTCCGGCGGCGTCATCTTTAGCCTTG
This sequence comes from Taudactylus pleione, assembly GCA_031769625.1. Classification (NCBI taxonomy): domain Eukaryota; kingdom Metazoa; phylum Chordata; class Amphibia; order Anura; family Myobatrachidae; genus Taudactylus; species Taudactylus pleione. The sequence goes on along the minus strand of JAUIMM010001489.1, from coordinate 1,411,656 downwards.
TCGGGATTCCAGCGTCGGTCTTCACGCTGTGATCGGGATCCCGGCAGCTGGCATTTAGGGCTGTAGGTATGTTAATCGTATACCAGGGAGAGCACATGTAGTTTCCTATGTGCTTTGGATACCACAAACAATGCAATTTTTGTCTTTATCTTGTTACAATTATATTTAACAATTTCCCCTCCTCTCCTCTTCCTATATAAGGGAATAATAATGATTATAATAATAAATATAATAAACAGAAGCCCAAATAAACATCATCATCATTATTATAATACTGTATAGCTTATTATATTACTGTATAGCTTATTATATTACTGTATAACTTATTATAATACTGTATAGCTTATTATATTACTGTATAGCTTATTATAATACTGTATAGCTGAGTAGTCTATAAATAATAGTTTACTGTTTATACGTGAGATGTGACCTTTCCCTTTCCTGCTGGTGCCAGTAACACAAGGGCCTGAATCACTACTGATCGCAACTGCGATTACACACGCAATCGGCCGCATTGCAGTGCGCGTGCCGGCCACTGCGATCGAGACTGTGATCGCAGAGACTACGCAGATCCATCGCAGAGTGCCGTTTCTGGGTGGTGACGGGGGGTGGTCGGGGAAACGTAGGCGTGCCAGTGCATTTGAACGCCATCGCAGGGGCGCGCATAAATTATTCACTAGGATGCCGTACGCAGCCTGAGGCCTGATAGCGTGCGTGGCTGTTAGCAATTTCTGCGTAAGGTCAGCACTTGTGTAAGTGTGCGCGAGGCTGCGATGGTACTCACTGTTACCGATGGTTTCCCTATTCTGCTAAACATTACGGATATGTGTAAGGTAAGGTGGCGTCCTTATGTAGTGCAGCGGCGGCATTGCGATCGCAATGGATTAGCATACTATCGCGGTGAGGATGCGTGCGTAATCGCAGTTGCGATCCGTAGTGAATCAGACCCACAGAGAGGGACACGTGTGAGAAATCTCCCCGGGTAACGGTGTAATAAAGACGGCGTCACCCATAGCAACTAATCAGAGTCCTATAGTCATTTTAAAAAACGAGCAAAGCATCTGATTGATTACAGATGTCCCTACAAGCACAACGATAATACACACATGACACACTGGGGGAGATGTACCAAGCACAGGGAGAGAGGAGAACTGATCACACAACGATAATACACACATGACACGCTGGGGGAGATGTACCAAGCACAGGGAGAGAGGAGAACTGATCACACAACGATAATACACACATGACACGCTGGGGGAGATGTACCAAGCACAAGGAGAGAGGAGAACTGATCACACAACGATAATACACACATGATACGCTGGGGGAGATGTACCAAGCACAGGGAGAGAGGAGAACTGATCACACAATGATAATACACACATGACACACTGGGGGAGATGTACCAAGCACAGGGAGAGAGGAGAACTGATCACACAACAATAATACACACATGACACACTAGGGGAGATGTACCAAGCATAAGGAGAGAGGAGAACTGATCGCACAATGATAATACACACATGACACACTGGGGGAGATGTACCAAGCACAAGGAGAGAGGAGAACGGATCACACAACGATAATACACACATGACACGCTGGGGGAGATGTACCAAGCACAGGGAGAGAGGAGAACTGATCACACAACAATAATACACACATGACACACTAGGGGAGATGTACCAAGCATAAGGAGAGAGGAGAACTGATCACACAACGATAATACACACATGACACGCTGGAGGAGATGTACCAAGCACAGGGAGAGAGGAGAACTGATCACACAACGATAATACACACATGACACACTGGGGGAGATGTACCAAGCACAGGGAGCGAGGAGAACAGATAACATAACGATAATACACACATGACACACTGGGGGAGATGTACCAAGCACAGGGAGCGAGGAGAACTGATCACATAACGATAATACACACATGACACAATGGGGGAGATGTACCAAGCACAGGGAGAGAGGAGAACTGATCACACAACGATAATACACACATGATACGCTGGGGGAGATGTACCAAGCACAGGGAGAGAGGAGAACTGATCACACAACGATAATACACACATGACACACTGGGGGAGATGTACCAAGCACAGGGAGAGAGGAGAACTGATCACATAACGATAATACACACATGACACACTGGGGGAGATGTACCAAGCACAAGGAGAGAGGAGAACTGATCACATAACGATAATACACACATGACACACTGGGGGAGATGTACCAAGCACAGGGAGCGAGGAGAACTGATCACATAACGATAATACACACATGACACGCTGGGGGAGATGTACCAAGCACAGGGAGAGAGGAGAACGGATCACACAACGATAATACACACATGACACGCTGGGGGAGATGTACCAAGCAGAGGGAGAGAGGAGAACTGATCACACAACGATAATACACACATGACACGCTGGGGGAGATGTACCAAGCACAAGGAGAGAGGAGAACAGATCACACAACGATAATACACACATGACACGCTGGCGGAGATGTACCAAGCACAGGGAGAGAGGAGAACTGATCACACAACGATAATACACACATGACACACTGGCGGAGATGTACCAAGCACAAGGAGAGAGGAGAACTGATCACACAACGATAATACACACATGACACGCTGGCGGAGATGTACCAAGCACAAGCAGAGAGGAGAACTGATCACATAACGATAATACACACATGACACGCTGGGGGAGATGTACCAAGCACAAGTTGAGAGGAGAACTGATCACACAACGATAATACACACATGACACGCTGGCGGAGATGTACCAAGCACAGGGAGAGAGGAGAACTGATCACACAAAGATAATACACACATGACACGCTGGGGGAGATGTACCAAGCACAAGGAGAGAGGAGAACTGATCACATAACGATAATACACACATGACACGCTGGGGGAGATGTACCAAGCACAAGTTGAGAGGAGAACTGATCACACAACGATAATACACACATGACACGCTGGCGGAGATGTACCAAGCACAGGGAGAGAGGAGAACTGATCACACAAAGATAATACACACATGACACGCTGGGGGAGATGTACCAAGCACAGGGAGAGAGGAGAACTGATCACACAACGATAATACACACAAGACACGCTGCGGGATATGTACAAAGCACAGGGAGAGAGGAGAACTGATCACACAACGATAATACACACATGACACACTGGGGGAGATGTACCAAGCACAGGGAGAGAGGAGAACTGATCACATAACGATAATACACACATGACACACTGGGGGAGATGTACCAAGCACAGGGAGCGAGGAGAACTGATCACATAACGATAATACACACATGACACACTGGGGGAGATGTACCAAGCACAGGGAGAGAGGAGAACTGATCACATAACGATAATACACACATGACACACTGGGGGAGATGTACCAAGCACAGAGAGGGAGGAGAACTGATCACATAATGATAATACACACATGACACACTGGGGGAGATGTACCAAGCAAAGGGAGCGAGGAGAACTGATCACATAACGATAATACACACATGACACACTGGGGGAGATGTACCAAGCACAGGGAGAGAGGAGAACGGATCACACAACGATAATACACACATGACACGCTGGGGGAGATGTACCAAGCACAGGGAGAGAGGAGAACTGATCACACAACGATAATACACACATGACACGCTGGGGGAGATGTACCAAGCACAAGGAGAGAGGAGAACTGATCACACAACGATAATACACACATGACACGCTGGCGGAGATGTACCTAGCACAGGGAGAGAGGAGAACTGATCACACAACGATAATACACACATGACACACTGGGGGAGAAGTACCAAGCACAGGGAGAGAGGAGAACTGATCACATTACGATAATACACACATTACACACTGGGGGAGATGTACCAAGCACAGGGAGTGAGGAGAACTGATCACACAATGATAATACACACATGACACGCTGGGGGAGATGTACCAAGCACAAGGAGAGAGGAGAACTGATCACATAACGATAACACACACATGATACACTGGCGGAGATGTACCAAGCACAGGGAGCGAGGAGAACTGATCACATAACGATAATACACACTTGACACGCTGGGGGAGATGTACCAAGCACAGGGAGAGAGGAGAACGGATCACACAACGATAATACACACATGACACGCTGGGGGAGATGTACCAAGCACAGGGAGAGAGGAGAACTGATCACACAACGATAATACACACATGACACGCTGGGGGAGATGTACCAAGCACAAGGAGAGAGGAGAACTGATCACACAACGATAATACACACATGACACGCTGGCGGAGATGTACCAAGCACAGGGAGAGAGGAGAACTGATCACACAACGATAATACACACAAGACACACTGGGGGAGATGTACCAAGCACAGGGAGAGAGGAGAACTGATCACACAATGATAATACACACTTGACACGCTGGGGGAGATGTACCAAGCACAGGGAGAGAGGAGAACTGATCACACAAAGATAATACACACATGACACGCTGGGGGAGATGTACCAAGCACAGGGAGAGAGGAGAACTGATCACACAACGATAATACACACATGACACGCTGGCGGAGAGCTACCAAGCACAAGGAGAGAGGAGAACTGATCACACAACGATAATACACACAAGACACGCTGGGGGATATGTACAAAGCACAGGGAGAGAGGAGAACTGATCATACAACGATAATACACACATGACACACTGGGGGAGATGTACCAAGCACAGGGAGAGAGGAGAACTGATCACATAACGATAATACACACATGACACACTGGGGGAGATGTACCAAGCACAGGGAGCGAGGAGAACTGATCACATAACGATAATACACACATGACACACTGGGGGAGATGTACCAAGCACAGGGAGAGAGGAGAACTGATCACATAACGATAATACACACATGACACACTGGGGGAGATGTACCAAGCACAGAGAGCGAGGAGAACTGATCACATAATGATAATACACACATGACACACTGGGGGAGATGTACCAAGCAAAGGGAGCGAGGAGAACTGATCACATAACGATAATACACACATGACACACTGGGGGAGATGTACCAAGCACAGGGAGAGAGGAGAACGGATCACACAACGATAATACACACATGACACGCTGGGGGAGATGTACCAAGCACAGGGAGAGAGGAGAACTGATCACACAACGATAATACACACATGACACGCTGGGGGAGATGTACCAAGCACAAGGAGAGAGGAGAACTGATCACACAACGATAATACACACATGACACGCTGGCGGAGATGTACTTAGCACAGGGAGAGAGGAGAACTGATCACACAACGATAATACACACATGACACACTGGGGGAGATGTACCAAGCACAGGGAGCGAGGAGAACTGATCACATAACGATAATACACACATTACACACTGGGGGAGATGTACCAAGCACAGGGAGAGAGGAGAACTGATCACATAACGATAATACACACATGACACACTGGGGGAGATGTACCAAGCACAGAGAGCGAGGAGAACTGATCACATAATGATAATACACACATGACACACTGGGGGAGATGTACCAAGCAAAGGGAGCGAGGAGAACTGATCACATAACGATAATACACACATGACACACTGGGGGAGATGTACCAAGCACAGGGAGAGAGGAGAACGGATCACACAACGATAATACACACATGACACGCTGGGGGAGATGTACCAAGCACAGGGAGAGAGGAGAACGGATCACACAACGATAATACACACATGACACGCTGGGGGAGATGTACCAAGCACAGGGAGAGAGGAGAACGGGTCACACAACGATAATACACACATCACACGCTGGGGGAGATGTACCAAGCACAGGGAGAGAGAAGAACTGATCACACAACGATAATACACACATGACACACTGAGGGAGATGTACCAAGCACAGGGAGAGAGGAGAACTGATCACATAACGATAATACACACATGACACACTGGGGGAGAAGTACCAAGCACAGGGAGCGAGGAGAACTGATCACATAACGATAATACACACATGACACACTGGTGGAGATGTTCCAAGCACAGGGAGCGAGGAGAACTGATCACATAACGATAATACACACATGACACACTGGCGGAGATGTACTAAGCACAGGGAGAGAGGAGAACTGATCACACAACGATAATACACACATGACACGCTGGGGGAGATGTACCAAGCACAGGGAGAGAGGAGAACTGATCACACAACGATAATACACACATGACACACTGGGCGAGATGTACCAAGCACAGGGAGAGAGGAGAACTGATCACATAACGATAATACACACATGACACACTGGGGGAGAAGTACCAAGCACAGGGAGCGAGGAGAACTGATCACATAACGATAATACACACATGACACACTGGCGGAGATGTACCAAGCACAGGGAGAGAGGAGAACTGATCACACAACGATAATACACACATGACACACTGGCGGAGATGTACCAAGCACAGGGAGAGAGGAGAACTGATCACACAACGATAATACACACATGACACGCTGGGGGAGATGTACCAAGCACAAGGAGAGAGGAGAACTGATCACACAACGATAATACACACATAACACGCTGGCGGAGATGTACCAAGCACAGGGAGAGAGGAGAACTGATCACACAACGATAATACACACATGACACACTGGGGGAGATGTACCAAGCACAGGGAGAGAGGAGAACTGATCAAATAACGATAATACACATATGACACACTGGGGGAGATGTACTAAGCACAGGGAGCGAGGCGAACTTATCACACAAAGATAATACACACATGACACGCTGGGGGAGATGTACCAAGCACAGGGAGAGAGGAGAACTGATCACACAACGATAATACACACATGACACGCTGGGGGAGATGTACCAAGCACAAGGAGAGAGGAGAACTGATCACATAACGATAATACACACATGACACACTGGGGAAGATGTACCAAGCACAGGGAGAGAGGAGAACGGATCACACAACGATAATACACACATGACACGCTGGGGGAGATGTACCAAGCACAGGGAGAGAGGAGAACGGGTCACACAACGATAATACACACATCACACGCTGGGGGAGATGTACCAAGCACAGGGAGAGAGGAGAACTGATCACACAACGATAATACACACATGACACACTGGGGGAGATGTACCAAGCACAGGGAGAGAGGAGAACTGATCACATAACGATAATACACACATGACACACTGGGGGAGATGTACCAAGCACAGGGAGAGAGGAGAACTGATCACACAGCGATAATACACACATGACACGCTGGGGGAGATGTACCAAGCCCAGGGAGAGAGGAGAACGGATCACACAACGATAATACACACATGACACGCTGGGCGAGATGTACCAAGCACAGGGAGAGAGGAGAACTGATCACACAACGATAATACACACATGACACGCTGGGGGAGATGTACCAAGCACAAGTTGAGAGGAGAACTGATCACACAACGATAATACACACATGACACGCTGGCGGAGATGTACCAAGCACAGGGAGAGAGGAGAACTGATCACACAAAGATAATACACACATGACACGCTGGGGGATATGTACCAAGCACAGGGAGAGAGGAGAACTGATCACACAACGATAATACACACAAGACACGCTGGGGGATATGTACAAAGCACAGGGAGAGAGGAGAACTGATCACACAACGATAATACACACATGACACACTGGGGGAGATGTACCAAGCACAGGGAGAGAGGAGAACTGATCACATAACGATAATACACACATGACACACTGGGGGAGATGTACCAAGCACAGGGAGCGAGGAGAACTGATCACATAACGATAATACACACATGACACGCTGGGGGAGATGTACCAAGCACAGGGAGAGAGGAGAACTGATCACACAACGATAATACACACATGACACGCTGGGGGAGATGTACCAAGCACAGGGAGAGAGGAGAACTGATCACACAACGATAATACACACATGACACGCTGGGGGAGATGTACCAAGCACAAGGAGAGAGGAGAACTGATCACACAACGATAATACACACATGACACGCTGGCGGAGATGTACCTAGCACAGGGAGAGAGGAGAACTGATCACACAACGATAATACACACATGACACACTGGGGGAGAAGTACCAAGCACAGGGAGAGAGGAGAACTGATCACATTACGATAATACACACATTGCACACTGGGGGAGATGTACCAAGCACAGGGAGAGAGGAGAACTGATCACACAACGATAATACACACATGACACACTGGGGGAGATGTACCAAGCACAGGGAGAGAGGAGAACTGATCACATAACGATAATACACACATGACACACTGGGGGAGATGTACCAAGCACAGGGAGCGAGGAGAACTGATCACATAACGATAATACACACATGACACACTGGGGGAGATGTACCAAGCACAGGGAGAGAGGAGAACTGATCACATAACGATAATACACACATGACACACTGGGGGAGATGTACCAAGCACAGAGAGCGAGGAGAACTGATCACATAATGATAATACACACATGACACACTGGGGGAGATGTACCAAGCAAAGGGAGCGAGGAGAACTGATCACATAACGATAATACACACATGACACACTGGGGGAGATGTACCAAGCACAGGGAGAGAGGAGAACGGATCACACAACGATAATACACACATGACACGCTGGGGGAGATGTACCAAGCACAGGGAGAGAGGAGAACTGATCACACAACGATAATACACACATGACACGCTGGGGGAGATGTACCAAGCACAAGGAGAGAGGAGAACTGATCACACAACGATAATACACACATGACACGCTGTCGGAGATGTACCTAGCACAGGGAGAGAGGAGAACTGATCACACAACGATAATACACACATGACACACTGGGGGAGAAGTACCAAGCACAGGGAGAGAGGAGAACTGATCACATTACGATAATACACACATTACACACTGGGGGAGATGTACCAAGCACAGGGAGTGAGGAGAACTGATCACACAATGATAATACACACATGACACGCTGGGGGAGATGTACCAAGCACAAGGAGAGAGGAGAACTGATCACATAACGATAACACACACATGATACACTGGCGGAGATGTACCAAGCACAGGGAGCGAGGAGAACTGATCACATAACGATAATACACACTTGACACGCTGGGGGAGATGTACCAAGCACAGGGAGAGAGGAGAACGGATCACACAACGATAATACACACATGACACGCTGGGGGAGATGTACCAAGCACAGGGAGAGAGGAGAACTGATCACACAACGATAATACACACATGACACGCTGGGGGAGATGTACCAAGCACAAGGAGAGAGGAGAACTGATCACACAACGATAATACACACATGACACGCTGGCGGAGATGTACCAAGCACAGGGAGAGAGGAGAACTGATCACACAACGATAATACACACATGACACACTGGGGGAGATGTACCAAGCACAGGGAGAGAGGAGAACTGATCACACAATGATAATACACACTTGACACGCTGGGGGAGATGTACCAAGCACAGGGAGAGAGGAGAACTGATCACACAAAGATAATACACACATGACACGCTGGGGGAGATGTACCAAGCACAGGGAGAGAGGAGAACAGATCACACAACGATAATACACACATGACACGCTGGCGGAGAGCTACCAAGCACAAGGAGAGAGGAGAACTGATCACACAACGATAATACACACAAGACACGCTGGGGGATATGTACAAAGCACAGGGAGAGAGGAGAACTGATCATACAACGATAATACACACATGACACACTGGGGGAGATGTACCAAGCACAGGGAGAGAGGAGAACTGATCACATAACGATAATACACACATGACACACTGGGGGAGATGTACCAAGCACAGGGAGCGAGGAGAACTGATCACATAACGATAATACACACATGACACACTGGGGGAGATGTACCAAGCAAAGGGAGCGAGAAGAACTGATCACATAACGATAATACACACATGACACACTGGGGGAGATGTACCAAGCACAGGGAGAGAGGAGAACGGATCACACAACGATAATACACACATGACACGCTGGGGGAGATGTACCAAGCACAGGGAGAGAGGAGAACTGATCACACAACGATAATACACACATGACACGCTGGGGGAGATGTACCAAGCACATGGAGAGAGGAGAACTGATCACACAACGATAATACACACATGACACGCTGGCGGAGATGTACTTAACACAGGGAGAGAGGAGAACTGATCACACAACGATAATACACACATGACACACTGGGGGAGATGTACCAAGCACAGGGAGAGAGGAGAACTGATCACATAACGATAATACACACATTACACACTGGGGGAGATGTACCAAGCACAGGGAGTGAGGAGAACTGATCACACAATGATAATACACACATGACACGCTGGGGGAGATGTACCAAGCACAAGGAGAGAGGAGAACTGATCACATAACGATAACACACACATGATACACTGGCGGAGATGTACCAAGCACAGGGAGCGAGGAGAACTGATCACATAACGATAATACACACTTGACACGCTGGGGGAGATGTACCAAGCACAGGGAGAGAGGAGAACGGATCACACAACGATAATACACACATGACACGCTGGGGGAGATGTACCAAGCACAGGGAGAGAGGAGAACTGATCACACAACGATAATACACACATGACACGCTGGGGGAGATGTACCAAGCACAAGGAGAGAGGAGAACAGATCACACAACGATAATACACACATGACACGCTGGCGGAGATGTACCAAGCACAGGGAGAGAGGAGAACTAATCACACAACGATAATACACACATGACACGCTGGGGGAGATGTACCAAGCACAAGGAGAGAGGAGAACTGATCACACAACGATAATACACACATGACACGCTGGCGGAGATGTACCAAGCACAGGGAGAGAGGAGAACTGATCACACAACGATAATACACACATGACACACTGGGGGAGATGTACCAAGCACAGGGAGAGAGGAGAACTGATCACACAACGATAATACACACATGACACACTGGGGGAGATGTACCAAGCACAGGGAGAGAGGAGAACTGATCACATAACGATAATACACATATGACACACTGGGGGAGATGTACCAAGCACAGGGAGCGAGGCGAACTGATCACACAAAGATAATACACACATGACACGCTGGGGGAGATGTACCAAGCACAGGGAGAGTGGAGAACTGATCACACAACGATAATACACACATGACACGCTGGGGGAGATGTACCAAGCACAAGGAGAGAGGAGAACTGATCACACAACGATAATACACACGTGACACACTGGGGGAGATGTACCAAGCACAGGGAGAGAGGAGAACTGATCACATAACGATAATACACACATGACACACTGGGGAAGATGTACCAAGCACAGGGAGAGAGGAGAACGGATCACACAACGATAATACACACATGACACGCTGGGGGAGATGTACCAAGCACAGGGAGAGAGGAGAACGGATCACACAACGATAATACACACATCACACGCTGGGGGAGATGTACCAAGCACAGGGAGAGAGGAGAACTGATCACACAACGATAATACACACATGACACACTGGGGGAGATGTACCAAGCACAAGGAGAGAGGAGAACTGATCACACAACGATAATACACACATGACACGCTGGGGGAGATGTACCAAGCACAGGGAGAGAGGAGAACTGATCACACAACGATAATACACACATGACACACTGGGGGAGATGTACCAAGCACAGGGAGAGAGGAGAACTGATCACATAACGATAATACACACATGACACACTGGGGGAGAAGTACCAAGCACAGGGAGCGAGGAGAACTGATCACATAACGATAATACACACATGACACACTGGTGGAGATGTTCCAAGCACAGGGAGCGAGGAGAACTGATCACATAACGATAATACACACATGACACACTGGGGGAGATGTACCAAGCACAGGGAGAGAGGAGAACTGATCACACAGCGATAATACACACATGACACGCTGGGGGAGATGTACCAAGCACAGGGAGAGAGAACTGATCACACAACGATAATACACACATGACACACTGGGGGAGATGTACCAAGCACAGGAAGAGAGGAGAACTGATCACATAACGATAATACACACATGACACACTGGGGGAGATGTACCAAGCACAGGGAGCGAGGAGAACTGATCACATAACGATAATACACACATGACACACTGGGGGAGATGTACCAAGCACAGGGAGAGAGGAGAACTGATCACATAACGATAATACACACATGACACACTGGGGGAGATGTACCAAGCACAGAGAGCGAGGAGAACTGATCACATAATGATAATACACACATGACACACTGGGGGAGATGTACCAAGCAAAGGGAGCGAGGAGAACTGATCACATAACGATAATACACACATGACACACTGGGGGAGATGTACCAAGCACAGGGAGAGAGGAGAACGGATCACACAACGATAATACACACATGACACGCTGGCGGAGATGTACCAAGCACAGGGAGAGAGGAGAACTAATCACACAACGATAATACACACATGACACGCTGGGGGAGATGTACCAAGCACAAGGAGAGAGGAGAACTGATCACACAACGATAATACACACATGACACGCTGGCGGAGATGTACCAAGCACAGGGAGAGAGGAGAACTGATCACACAACGATAATACACACATGACACACTGGGGGAGATGTACCAAGCACAGGGAGAGAGGAGAACTGATCACATAACGATAATACACATATGACACACTGGGGGAGATGTACCAAGCACAGGGAGCGAGGCGAACTGATCACACAAAGAAAATACACACATGACACGCTGGGGGAGATGTACCAAGCACAGGGAGAGAGGAGAACTGATCACACAACGATAATTCACACATGACACGCTGGGGGAGATGTACCAAGCACAAGGAGAGAGGAGAACTGATCACAAAACGATAATACACACATGACACGCAGAGGGAGATGTACCAAGCACAAGGAGAGAGGAGAACTGATCACACAACGATAATACACACGTGACACACTGGGGGAGATGTACCAAGCACAGGGAGAGAGGAGAACTGATCACATAACGATAATACACACATGACACACTGGGGAAGATGTACCAAGCACAGGGAGAGAGGAGAACGGATCACACAACGATAATACACACATGACACGCTGGGGGAGATGTACCAAGCACAGGGAGAGAGGAGAACGGATCACACAACGATAATACACACATCACACGCTGGGGGAGATGTACCAAGCACAGGGAGAGAGGAGAACTGATCACACAACGATAATACACACATGACACACTGGGGGAGATGTACCAAGCACAAGGAGAGAGGAGAACTGATCACACAACGATAATACACACATGACACGCTGGGGGAGATGTACCAAGCACAGAGAGAGAGGAGAACTGATCACACAACGATAATACACACATGACACACTGGGGGAGATGTACCAAGCACAGGGAGAGAGGAGAACTGATCACATAACGATAATACACACATGACACACTGGGGGAGAAGTACCAAGCACAGGGAGCGAGGAGAACTGATCACATAACGATAATACACACATGACACACTGGTGGAGATGTTCCAAGCACAGGGAGCGAGGAGAACTGATCACATAATGATAATACACACATGACACACTGGGGGAGATGTACCAAGCACAGGGAGAGAGGAGAACTGATCACACAGCGATAATACACACATGACACGCTGGGGGAGATGTACCAAGCACAGGGAGAGAGGAGAACTGATCACACAACGATAATACACACATGACACACTGGGGGAGATGTACCAAGCACAGGAAGAGAGGAGAACTGATCACATAACGATAATACACACATGACACACTGGGGGAGATGTACCAAGCACAGGGAGCGAGGAGAACTGATCACATAACGATAATACACACATGACACGCTGGGGGAGATGTACCAAGCACAGGGAGAGAGGAGAACGGGTCACACAACGATAATACACACATCACACGCTGGGGGAGATGTACCAAGCACAGGGAGAGAGGAGAACTGATCACACAACGATAATACACACATGACACACTGGGGGAGATGTACCAAGCACAAGGAGAGAGGAGAACTGATCACACAACGATAATACACACATGACACGCTGGGGGAGATGTACCAAGCACAGGGAGAGAGAAGAACTGATCACACAACGATAATACACACATGACACACTGAGGGAGATGTACCAAGCACAGGGAGAGAGGAGAACTGATCACATAACGATAATACACACATGACACACTGGGGGAGAAGTACCAAGCACAGGGAGCGAGGAGAACTGATCACATAACGATAATACACACATGACACACTGGTGGAGATGTTCCAAGCACAGGGAGCGAGGAGAACTGATCACATAACGATAATACACACATGACACACTGGCGGAGATGTACTAAGCACAGGGAGAGAGGAGAACTGATCACACAACGATAATACACACATGACACGCTGGGGGAGATGTACCAAGCACAGGGAGAGAGGAGAACTGATCACACAACGATAATACACACATGACACACTGGGCGAGATGTACCAAGCACAGGGAGAGAGGAGAACTGATCACATAACGATAATACACACATGACACACTGGGGGAGAAGTACCAAGCACAGGGAGCGAGGAGAACTGATCACATAACGATAATACACACATGACACACTGACGGAGATGTACCAAGCACAGGGAGAGAGGAGAACTGATCACACAACGATAATACACACATGACACACTGGCGGAGATGTACCAAGCACAGGGAGAGAGGAGAACTGATCACACAACGATAATACACACATGACACGCTGGGGGAGATGTACCAAGCACAAGGAGAGAGGAGAACTGATCACACAACGATAATACACACATAACACGCTGGCGGAGATGTACCAAGCACAGGGAGAGAGGAGAACTGATCACACAACGATAATACACACATGACACACTGGGGGAGATGTACCAAGCACAGGGAGAGAGGAGAACTGATCAAATAACGATAATACACATATGACACACTGGGGGAGATGTACTAAGCACAGGGAGCGAGGCGAACTGATCACACAAAGATAATACACACATGACACGCTGGGGGAGATGTACCAAGCACAGGGAGAGAGGAGAACTGATCACACAACGATAATACACACATGACACGCTGGGGGAGATGTACCAAGCACAAGGAGAGAGGAGAACTGATCACATAACGATAATACACACATGACACACTGGGGAAGATGTACCAAGCACAGGGAGAGAGGAGAACGGATCACACAACGATAATACACACATGACACGCTGGGGGAGATGTACCAAGCACAGGGAGAGAGGAGAACGGGTCACACAACGATAATACACACATCACACGCTGGGGGAGATGTACCAAGCACAGGGAGAGAGGAGAACTGATCACACAACGATAATACACACATGACACACTGGGGGAGATGTACCAAGCACAGGGAGAGAGGAGAACTGATCACATAACGATAATACACACATGACACACTGGGGGAGATGTACCAAGCACAGGGAGAGAGGAGAACTGATCACACAGCGATAATACACACATGACACGCTGGGGGAGATGTACCAAGCCCAGGGAGAGAGGAGAACGGATCACACAACGATAATACACACATGACACGCTGGGCGAGATGTACCAAGCACAGGGAGAGAGGAGAACTGATCACACAACGATAATACACACATGACACGCTGGGGGAGATGTACCAAGCACAAGTTGAGAGGAGAACTGATCACACAACGATAATACACACATGACACGCTGGCGGAGATGTACCAAGCACAGGGAGAGAGGAGAACTGATCACACAAAGATAATACACACATGACACGCTGGGGGATATGTACCAAGCACAGGGAGAGAGGAGAACTGATCACACAACGATAATACACACAAGACACGCTGGGGGATATGTACAAAGCACAGGGAGAGAGGAGAACTGATCACACAACGATAATACACACATGACACACTGGGGGAGATGTACCAAGCACAGGGAGAGAGGAGAACTGATCACATAACGATAATACACACATGACACACTGGGGGAGATGTACCAAGCACAGGGAGCGAGGAGAACTGATCACATAACGATAATACACACATGACACACTGGGGGAGATGTACCAAGCACAGGGAGAGAGGAGAACTGATCACATAACGATAATACACACATGACACACTGGGGGAGATGTACCAAGCACAGAGAGCGAGGAGAACTGATCACATAATGATAATACACACATGACACACTGGGGGAGATGTACCAAGCAAAGGGAGCGAGGAGAACTGATCACATAACGATAATACACACATGACACACTGGGGGAGATGTACCAAGCACAGGGAGAGAGGAGAACGGATCACACAACGATAATACACACATGACACGCTGGGGGAGATGTACCAAGCACAGGGAGAGAGGAGAACTGATCACACAACGATAATACACACATGACACGCTGGGGGAGATGTACCAAGCACAAGGAGAGAGGAGAACTGATCACACAACGATAATACACACATGACACGCTGTCGGAGATGTACCTAGCACAGGGAGAGAGGAGAACTGATCACACAACGATAATACACACATGACACACTGGGGGAGAAGTACCAAGCACAGGGAGAGAGGAGAACTGATCACATTACGATAATACACACATTACACACTGGGGGAGATGTACCAAGCACAGGGAGTGAGGAGAACTGATCACACAATGATAATACACACATGACACGCTGGGGGAGATGTACCAAGCACAAGGAGAGAGGAGAACTGATCACATAACGATAACACACACATGATACACTGGCGGAGATGTACCAAGCACAGGGAGCGAGGAGAACTGATCACATAACGATAATACACACTTGACACGCTGGGGGAGATGTACCAAGCACAGGGAGAGAGGAGAACGGATCACACAACGATAATACACACATGACACGCTGGGGGAGATGTACCAAGCACAGGGAGAGAGGAGAACTGATCACACAACGATAATACACACATGACACGCTGGGGGAGATGTACCAAGCACAAGGAGAGAGGAGAACTGATCACACAACGATAATACACACATGACACGCTGGCGGAGATGTACCAAGCACAGGGAGAGAGGAGAACTGATCACACAACGATAATACACACATGACACACTGGGGGAGATGTACCAAGCACAGGGAGAGAGGAGAACTGATCACACAAAGATAATACACACATGACACGCTGGGGGAGATGTACCAAGCACAGGGAGAGAGGAGAACAGATCACACAACGATAATACACACATGACACGCTGGCGGAGAGCTACCAAGCACAAGGAGAGAGGAGAACTGATCACACAACGATAATACACACAAGACACGCTGGGGGATATGTACAAAGCACAGGGAGAGAGGAGAACTGATCATACAACGATAATACACACATGACACACTGGGGGAGATGTACCAAGCACAGGGAGAGAGGAGAACTGATCACATAACGATAATACACACATGACACACTGGGGGAGATGTACCAAGCACAGGGAGCGAGGAGAACTGATCACATAACGATAATACACACATGACACACTGGGGGAGATGTACCAAGCAAAGGGAGCGAGAAGAACTGATCACATAACGATAATACACACATGACACACTGGGGGAGATGTACCAAGCACAGGGAGAGAGGAGAACGGATCACACAACGATAATACACACATGACACGCTGGGGGAGATGTACCAAGCACAGGGAGAGAGGAGAACTGATCACACAACGATAATACACACATGACACGCTGGGGGAGATGTACCAAGCACATGGAGAGAGGAGAACTGATCACACAACGATAATACACACATGACACGCTGGCGGAGATGTACTTAACACAGGGAGAGAGGAGAACTGATCACACAACGATAATACACACATGACACACTGGGGGAGATGTACCAAGCACAGGGAGAGAGGAGAACTGATCACATAACGATAATACACACATTACACACTGGGGGAGATGTACCAAGCACAGGGAGTGAGGAGAACTGATCACACAATGATAATACACACATGACACGCTGGGGGAGATGTACCAAGCACAAGGAGAGAGGAGAACTGATCACATAACGATAACACACACATGATACACTGGCGGAGATGTACCAAGCACAGGGAGCGAGGAGAACTGATCACATAACGATAATACACACTTGACACGCTGGGGGAGATGTACCAAGCACAGGGAGAGAGGAGAACGGATCACACAACGATAATACACACATGACACGCTGGGGGAGATGTACCAAGCACAGGGAGAGAGGAGAACTGATCACACAACGATAATACACACATGACACGCTGGGGGAGATGTACCAAGCACAAGGAGAGAGGAGAACAGATCACACAACGATAATACACACATGACACGCTGGCGGAGATGTACCAAGCACATGGAGAGAGGAGAACTGATCACACAACGATAATACACACATGACACGCTGGCGGAGATGTACTTAACACAGGGAGAGAGGAGAACTGATCACACAACGATAATACACACATGACACACTGGGGGAGATGTACCAAGCACAGGGAGAGAGGAGAACTGATCACATAACGATAATACACACATTACACACTGGGGGAGATGTACCAAGCACAGGGAGTGAGGAGAACTGATCACACAATGATAATACACACATGACACGCTGGGGGAGATGTACCAAGCACAAGGAGAGAGGAGAACTGATCACATAACGATAACACACACATGATACACTGGCGGAGATGTACCAAGCACAGGGAGCGAGGAGAACTGATCACATAACGATAATACACACTTGACACGCTGGGGGAGATGTACCAAGCACAGGGAGAGAGGAGAACGGATCACACAACGATAATACACACATGACACGCTGGGGGAGATGTACCAAGCACAGGGAGAGAGGAGAACTGATCACACAACGATAATACACACATGACACGCTGGGGGAGATGTACCAAGCACAAGGAGAGAGGAGAACAGATCACACAACGATAATACACACATGACACGCTGGCGGAGATGTACCAAGCACAGGGAGAGAGGAGAACTAATCACACAACGATAATACACACATGACACGCTGGGGGAGATGTACCAAGCACAAGGAGAGAGGAGAACTGATCACACAACGATAATACACACATGACACGCTGGCGGAGATGTACCAAGCACAGGGAGAGAGGAGAACTGATCACACAACGATAATACACACATGACACACTGGGGGAGATGTACCAAGCACAGGGAGAGAGGAGAACTGATCACACAACGATAATACACACATGACACACTGGGGGAGATGTACCAAGCACAGGGAGAGAGGAGAACTGATCACATAACGATAATACACATATGACACACTGGGGGAGATGTACCAAGCACAGGGAGCGAGGCGAACTGATCACACAAAGATAATACACACATGACACGCTGGGGGAGATGTACCAAGCACAGGGAGAGTGGAGAACTGATCACACAACGATAATACACACATGACACGCTGGGGGAGATGTACCAAGCACAAGGAGAGAGGAGAACTGATCACACAACGATAATACACACGTGACACACTGGGGGAGATGTACCAAGCACAGGGAGAGAGGAGAACTGATCACATAACGATAATACACACATGACACACTGGGGAAGATGTACCAAGCACAGGGAGAGAGGAGAACGGATCACACAACGATAATACACACATGACACGCTGGGGGAGATGTACCAAGCACAGGGAGAGAGGAGAACGGATCACACAACGATAATACACACATCACACGCTGGGGGAGATGTACCAAGCACAGGGAGAGAGGAGAACTGATCACACAACGATAATACACACATGACACACTGGGGGAGATGTACCAAGCACAAGGAGAGAGGAGAACTGATCACACAACGATAATACACACATGACACGCTGGGGGAGATGTACCAAGCACAGGGAGAGAGGAGAACTGATCACACAACGATAATACACACATGACACACTGGGGGAGATGTACCAAGCACAGGGAGAGAGGAGAACTGATCACATAACGATAATACACACATGACACACTGGGGGAGAAGTACCAAGCACAGGGAGCGAGGAGAACTGATCACATAACGATAATACACACATGACACACTGGTGGAGATGTTCCAAGCACAGGGAGCGAGGAGAACTGATCACATAACGATAATACACACATGACACACTGGGGGAGATGTACCAAGCACAGGGAGAGAGGAGAACTGATCACACAGCGATAATACACACATGACACGCTGGGGGAGATGTACCAAGCACAGGGAGAGAGAACTGATCACACAACGATAATACACACATGACACACTGGGGGAGATGTACCAAGCACAGGAAGAGAGGAGAACTGATCACATAACGATAATACACACATGACACACTGGGGGAGATGTACCAAGCACAGGGAGCGAGGAGAACTGATCACATAACGATAATACACACATGACACACTGGGGGAGATGTACCAAGCACAGGGAGAGAGGAGAACTGATCACATAACGATAATACACACATGACACACTGGGGGAGATGTACCAAGCACAGAGAGCGAGGAGAACTGATCACATAATGATAATACACACATGACACACTGGGGGAGATGTACCAAGCAAAGGGAGCGAGGAGAACTGATCACATAACGATAATACACACATGACACACTGGGGGAGATGTACCAAGCACAGGGAGAGAGGAGAACGGATCACACAACGATAATACACACATGACACGCTGGCGGAGATGTACCAAGCACAGGGAGAGAGGAGAACTAATCACACAACGATAATACACACATGACACGCTGGGGGAGATGTACCAAGCACAAGGAGAGAGGAGAACTGATCACACAACGATAATACACACATGACACGCTGGCGGAGATGTACCAAGCACAGGGAGAGAGGAGAACTGATCACACAACGATAATACACACATGACACACTGGGGGAGATGTACCAAGCACAGGGAGAGAGGAGAACTGATCACATAACGATAATACACATATGACACACTGGGGGAGATGTACCAAGCACAGGGAGCGAGGCGAACTGATCACACAAAGAAAATACACACATGACACGCTGGGGGAGATGTACCAAGCACAGGGAGAGAGGAGAACTGATCACACAACGATAATTCACACATGACACGCTGGGGGAGATGTACCAAGCACAAGGAGAGAGGAGAACTGATCACAAAACGATAATACACACATGACACGCAGAGGGAGATGTACCAAGCACAAGGAGAGAGGAGAACTGATCACACAACGATAATACACACGTGACACACTGGGGGAGATGTACCAAGCACAGGGAGAGAGGAGAACTGATCACATAACGATAATACACACATGACACACTGGGGAAGATGTACCAAGCACAGGGAGAGAGGAGAACGGATCACACAACGATAATACACACATGACACGCTGGGGGAGATGTACCAAGCACAGGGAGAGAGGAGAACGGATCACACAACGATAATACACACATCACACGCTGGGGGAGATGTACCAAGCACAGGGAGAGAGGAGAACTGATCACACAACGATAATACACACATGACACACTGGGGGAGATGTACCAAGCACAAGGAGAGAGGAGAACTGATCACACAACGATAATACACACATGACACGCTGGGGGAGATGTACCAAGCACAGGGAGAGAGGAGAACTGATCACACAACGATAATACACACATGACACACTGGGGGAGATGTACCAAGCACAGGGAGAGAGGAGAACTGATCACATAACGATAATACACACATGACACACTGGGGGAGAAGTACCAAGCACAGGGAGCGAGGAGAACTGATCACATAACGATAATACACACATGACACACTGGTGGAGATGTTCCAAGCACAGGGAGCGAGGAGAACTGATCACATAACGATAATACACACATGACACACTGGGGGAGATGTACCAAGCACAGGGAGAGAGGAGAACTGATCACACAGCGATAATACACACATGACACGCTGGGGGAGATGTACCAAGCACAGGGAGAGAGGAGAACTGATCACACAACGATAATACACACATGACACACTGGGGGAGATGTACCAAGCACAGGAAGAGAGGAGAACTGATCACATAACGATAATACACACATGACACACTGGGGGAGATGTACCAAGCACAGGGAGCGAGGAGAACTGATCACATAACGATAATACACACATGACACGCTGGGGGAGATGTACCAAGCACAGGGAGAGAGGAGAACGGGTCACACAACGATAATACACACATCACACGCTGGGGGAGATGTACCAAGCACAGGGAGAGAGGAGAACTGATCACACAACGATAATACACACATGACACACTGGGGGAGATGTACCAAGCACAAGGAGAGAGGAGAACTGATCACACAACGATAATACACACATGACACGCTGGGGGAGATGTACCAAGCACAGGGAGAGAGAAGAACTGATCACACAACGATAATACACACAAGACACACTGAGGGAGATGTACCAAGCACAGGGAGAGAGGAGAACTGATCACATAACGATAATACACACATGACACACTGGGGGAGAAGTACCAAGCACAGGGAGCGAGGAGAACTGATCACATAACGATAATACACACATGACACACTGGTGGAGATGTTCCAAGCACAGGGAGCGAGGAGAACTGATCACATAACGATAATACACACATGACACACTGGCGGAGATGTACTAAGCACAGGGAGAGAGGAGAACTGATCACACAACGATAATACACACATGACACGCTGGGGGAGATGTACCAAGCACAGGGAGAGAGGAGAACTGATCACACAACGATAATACACACATGACACACTGGGCGAGATGTACCAAGCACAGGGAGAGAGGAGAACTGATCACATAACGATAATACACACATGACACACTGGGGGAGAAGTACCAAGCACAGGGAGCGAGGAGAACTGATCACATAACGATAATACACACATGACACACTGACGGAGATGTACCAAGCACAGGGAGAGAGGAGAACTGATCACACAACGATAATACACACATGACACACTGGCGGAGATGTACCAAGCACAGGGAGAGAGGAGAACTGATCACACAACGATAATACACACATGACACGCTGGGGGAGATGTACCAAGCACAAGGAGAGAGGAGAACTGATCACACAACGATAATACACACATAACACGCTGGCGGAGATGTACCAAGCACAGGGAGAGAGGAGAACTGATCACACAACGATAATACACACATGACACACTGGGGGAGATGTACCAAGCACAGGGAGAGAGGAGAACTGATCAAATAACGATAATACACATATGACACACTGGGGGAGATGTACTAAGCACAGGGAGCGAGGCGAACTGATCACACAAAGATAATACACACATGACACGCTGGGGGAGATGTACCAAGCACAGGGAGAGAGGAGAACTGATCACACAACGATAATACACACATGACACGCTGGGGGAGATGTACCAAGCACAAGGAGAGAGGAGAACTGATCACATAACGATAATACACACATGACACACTGGGGAAGATGTACCAAGCACAGGGAGAGAGGAGAACTGATCACACAGCGATAATACACACATGACACGCTGGGGGAGATGTACCAAGCCCAGGGAGAGAGGAGAACGGATCACACAACGATAATACACACATGACACGCTGGGCGAGATGTACCAAGCACAGGGAGAGAGGAGAACTGATCACACAACGATAATACACACATGACACGCTGGGGGAGATGTACCAAGCACAAGTTGAGAGGAGAACTGATCACACAACGATAATACACACATGACACGCTGGCGGAGATGTACCAAGCACAGGGAGAGAGGAGAACTGATCACACAAAGATAATACACACATGACACGCTGGGGGATATGTACCAAGCACAGGGAGAGAGGAGAACTGATCACACAACGATAATACACACAAGACACGCTGGGGGATATGTACAAAGCACAGGGAGAGAGGAGAACTGATCACACAACGATAATACACACATGACACACTGGGGGAGATGTACCAAGCACAGGGAGAGAGGAGAACTGATCACATAACGATAATACACACATGACACACTGGGGGAGATGTACCAAGCACAGGGAGCGAGGAGAACTGATCACATAACGATAATACACACATGACACACTGGGGGAGATGTACCAAGCACAGGGAGAGAGGAGAACTGATCACATAACGATAATACACACATGACACACTGGGGGAGATGTACCAAGCACAGAGAGCGAGGAGAACTGATCACATAATGATAATACACACATGACACACTGGGGGAGATGTACCAAGCAAAGGGAGCGAGGAGAACTGATCACATAACGATAATACACACATGACACACTGGGGGAGATGTACCAAGCACAGGGAGAGAGGAGAACGGATCACACAACGATAATACACACATGACACGCTGGGGGAGATGTACCAAGCACAGGGAGAGAGGAGAACTGATCACACAACGATAATACACACATGACACGCTGGGGGAGATGTACCAAGCACAAGGAGAGAGGAGAACTGATCACACAACGATAATACACACATGACACGCTGTCGGAGATGTACCTAGCACAGGGAGAGAGGAGAACTGATCACACAACGATAATACACACATGACACACTGGGGGAGAAGTACCAAGCACAGGGAGAGAGGAGAACTGATCACATTACGATAATACACACATTACACACTGGGGGAGATGTACCAAGCACAGGGAGTGAGGAGAACTGATCACACAATGATAATACACACATGACACGCTGGGGGAGATGTACCAAGCACAAGGAGAGAGGAGAACTGATCACATAACGATAACACACACATGACACGCTGGGGGAGATGTACCAAGCACATGGAGAGAGGAGAACTGATCACACAACGATAATACACACATGACACGCTGGCGGAGATGTACTTAACACAGGGAGAGAGGAGAACTGATCACACAACGATAATACACACATGACACACTGGGGGAGATGTACCAAGCACAGGGAGAGAGGAGAACTGATCACATAACGATAATACACACATTACACACTGGGGGAGATGTACCAAGCACAGGGAGTGAGGAGAACTGATCACACAATGATAATACACACATGACACGCTGGGGGAGATGTACCAAGCACAAGGAGAGAGGAGAACTGATCACATAACGATAACACACACATGATACACTGGCGGAGATGTACCAAGCACAGGGAGCGAGGAGAACTGATCACATAACGATAATACACACTTGACACGCTGGGGGAGATGTACCAAGCACAGGGAGAGAGGAGAACGGATCACACAACGATAATACACACATGACACGCTGGGGGAGATGTACCAAGCACAGGGAGAGAGGAGAACTGATCACACAACGATAATACACACATGACACGCTGGGGGAGATGTACCAAGCACAAGGAGAGAGGAGAACAGATCACACAACGATAATACACACATGACACGCTGGCGGAGATGTACCAAGCACAGGGAGAGAGGAGAACTAATCACACAACGATAATACACACATGACACGCTGGGGGAGATGTACCAAGCACAAGGAGAGAGGATAACTGATCACACAACGATAATACACACATGACACGCTGGCGGAGATGTACCAAGCACAGGGAGAGAGGAGAACTGATCACACAACGATAATACACACATGACACACTGGGGGAGATGTACAAAGCACAGGGAGAGAGGAGAACTGATCACACAACGATAATACACACATGACACACTGGGGGAGATGTACCAAGCACAGGGAGAGAGGAGAACTGATCACATAACGATAATACACATATGACACACTGGGGGAGATGTACCAAGCACAGGGAGCGAGGCGAACTGATCACACAAAGATAATACACACATGACACGCTGGGGGAGATGTACCAAGCACAGGGAGAGTGGAGAACTGATCACACAACGATAATACACACATGACACGCTGGGGGAGATGTACCAAGCACAAGGAGAGAGGAGAACTGATCACACAACGATAATACACACGTGACACACTGGGGGAGATGTACCAAGCACAGGGAGAGAGGAGAACTGATCACATAACGATAATACACACATGACACACTGGGGAAGATGTACCAAGCACAGGGAGAGAGGAGAACGGATCACACAACGATAATACACACATGACACGCTGGGGGAGATGTACCAAGCACAGGGAGAGAGGAGAACGGATCACACAACGATAATACACACATCACACGCTGGGGGAGATGTACCAAGCACAGGGAGAGAGGAGAACTGATCACACAACGATAATACACACATGACACACTGGGGGAGATGTACCAAGCACAAGGAGAGAGGAGAACTGATCACACAACGATAATACACACATGACACGCTGGGGGAGATGTACCAAGCACAGGGAGAGAGGAGAACTGATCACACAACGATAATACACACATGACACACTGGGGGAGATGTACCAAGCACAGGGAGAGAGGAGAACTGATCACATAACGATAATACACACATGACACACTGGGGGAGAAGTACCAAGCACAGGGAGCGAGGAGAACTGATCACATAACGATAATACACACATGACACACTGGTGGAGATGTTCCAAGCACAGGGAGCTAGGAGAACTGATCACATAACGATAATACACACATGACACACTGGGGGAGATGTACCAAGCACAGGGAGAGAGGAGAACTGATCACACAGCGATAATACACACATGACACGCTGGGGGAGATGTACCAAGCACAGGGAGAGAGAACTGATCACACAACGATAATACACACATGACACACTGGGGGAGATGTACCAAGCACAGGAAGAGAGGAGAACTGATCACATAACGATAATACACACATGACACACTGGGGGAGATGTACCAAGCACAGGGAGCGAGGAGAACTGATCACATAACGATAATACACACATGACACACTGGGGGAGATGTACCAAGCACAGGGAGAGAGGAGAACTGATCACATAACGATAATACACACATGACACACTGGGGGAGATGTACCAAGCACAGAGAGCGAGGAGAACTGATCACATAATGATAATACACACATGACACACTGGGGGAGATGTACCAAGCAAAGGGAGCGAGGAGAACTGATCACATAACGATAATACACACATGACACACTGGGGGAGATGTACCAAGCACAGGGAGAGAGGAGAACGGATCACACAACGATAATACACACATGACACGCTGGCGGAGATGTACCAAGCACAGGGAGAGAGGAGAACTAATCACACAACGATAATACACACATGACACGCTGGGGGAGATGTACCAAGCACAAGGAGAGAGGAGAACTGATCACACAACGATAATACACACATGACACGCTGGCGGAGATGTACCAAGCACAGGGAGAGAGGAGAACTGATCACACAACGATAATACACACATGACACACTGGGGGAGATGTACCAAGCACAGGGAGAGAGGAGAACTGATCACACAACGATAATACACACATGACACACTGGGGGAGATGTACCAAGCACAGGGAGAGAGGAGAACTGATCACATAACGATAATACACATATGACACACTGGGGGAGATGTACCAAGCACAGGGAGCGAGGCGAACTGATCACACAAAGATAATACACACATGACACGCTGGGGGAGATGTACCAAGCACAGGGAGAGTGGAGAACTGATCACACAACGATAATACACACATGACACGCTGGGGGAGATGTAC
Source organism: Taudactylus pleione (assembly GCA_031769625.1). NCBI lineage: Eukaryota > Metazoa > Chordata > Amphibia > Anura > Myobatrachidae > Taudactylus > Taudactylus pleione. Next base: position 1,383,656 of record JAUIMM010001489.1, on the reverse strand, counting down.
CAAGCACAAGGAGAGAGGAGAACTGATCACACAACGATAATACACACGTGACACACTGGGGGAGATGTACCAAGCACAGGGAGAGAGGAGAACTGATCACATAACGATAATACACACATGACACACTGGGGAAGATGTACCAAGCACAGGGAGAGAGGAGAACGGATCACACAACGATAATACACACATGACACGCTGGGGGAGATGTACCAAGCACAGGGAGAGAGGAGAACGGATCACACAACGATAATACACACATCACACGCTGGGGGAGATGTACCAAGCACAGGGAGAGAGGAGAACTGATCACACAACGATAATACACACATGACACACTGGGGGAGATGTACCAAGCACAAGGAGAGAGGAGAACTGATCACACAACGATAATACACACATGACACGCTGGGGGAGATGTACCAAGCACAGGGAGAGAGGAGAACTGATCACACAACGATAATACACACATGACACACTGGGGGAGATGTACCAAGCACAGGGAGAGAGGAGAACTGATCACATAACGATAATACACACATGACACACTGGGGGAGAAGTACCAAGCACAGGGAGCGAGGAGAACTGATCACATAACGATAATACACACATGACACACTGGTGGAGATGTTCCAAGCACAGGGAGCTAGGAGAACTGATCACATAACGATAATACACACATGACACACTGGGGGAGATGTACCAAGCACAGGGAGAGAGGAGAACTGATCACACAGCGATAATACACACATGACACGCTGGGGGAGATGTACCAAGCACAGGGAGAGAGAACTGATCACACAACGATAATACACACATGACACACTGGGGGAGATGTACCAAGCACAGGAAGAGAGGAGAACTGATCACATAACGATAATACACACATGACACACTGGGGGAGATGTACCAAGCACAGGGAGCGAGGAGAACTGATCACATAACGATAATACACACATGACACACTGGGGGAGATGTACCAAGCACAGGGAGAGAGGAGAACTGATCACATAACGATAATACACACATGACACACTGGGGGAGATGTACCAAGCACAGAGAGCGAGGAGAACTGATCACATAATGATAATACACACATGACACACTGGGGGAGATGTACCAAGCAAAGGGAGCGAGGAGAACTGATCACATAACGATAATACACACATGACACACTGGGGGAGATGTACCAAGCACAGGGAGAGAGGAGAACGGATCACACAACGATAATACACACATGACACGCTGGCGGAGATGTACCAAGCACAGGGAGAGAGGAGAACTAATCACACAACGATAATACACACATGACACGCTGGGGGAGATGTACCAAGCACAAGGAGAGAGGAGAACTGATCACACAACGATAATACACACATGACACGCTGGCGGAGATGTACCAAGCACAGGGAGAGAGGAGAACTGATCACACAACGATAATACACACATGACACACTGGGGGAGATGTACCAAGCACAGGGAGAGAGGAGAACTGATCACATAACGATAATACACATATGACACACTGGGGGAGATGTACCAAGCACAGGGAGCGAGGCGAACTGATCACACAAAGAAAATACACACATGACACGCTGGGGGAGATGTACCAAGCACAGGGAGAGAGGAGAACTGATCACACAACGATAATTCACACATGACACGCTGGGGGAGATGTACCAAGCACAAGGAGAGAGGAGAACTGATCACAAAACGATAATACACACATGACACGCAGAGGGAGATGTACCAAGCACAAGGAGAGAGTAGAACTGATCACACAACGATAATACACACGTGACACACTGGGGGAGATGTACCAAGCACAGGGAGAGAGGAGAACTGATCACATAACGATAATACACACATGACACACTGGGGAAGATGTACCAAGCACAGGGAGAGAGGAGAACGGATCACACAACGATAATACACACATGACACGCTGGGGGAGATGTACCAAGCACAGGGAGAGAGGAGAACGGATCACACAACGATAATACACACATCACACGCTGGGGGAGATGTACCAAGCACAGGGAGAGAGGAGAACTGATCACACAACGATAATACACACATGACACACTGGGGGAGATGTACCAAGCACAAGGAGAGAGGAGAACTGATCACACAACGATAATACACACATGACACGCTGGGGGAGATGTACCAAGCACAGGGAGAGAGGAGAACTGATCACACAACGATAATACACACATGACACACTGGCGGAGATGTACCAAGCACAGGGAGAGAGGAGAACTGATCACATAACGATAATACACACATGACACACTGGGGGAGAAGTACCAAGCACAGGGAGCGAGGAGAACTGATCACATAACGATAATACACACATGACACACTGGTGGAGATGTTCCAAGCACAGGGAGCGAGGAGAACTGATCACATAACGATAATACACACATGACACACTGGGGGAGATGTACCAAGCACAGGGAGAGAGGAGAACTGATCACACAGCGATAATACACACATGACACGCTGGGGGAGATGTACCAAGCACAGGGAGAGAGGAGAACTGATCACACAACGATAATACACACATGACACACTGGGGGAGATGTACCAAGCACAGGAAGAGAGGAGAACTGATCACATAACGATAATACACACATGACACACTGGGGGAGATGTACCAAGCACAGGGAGCGAGGAGAACTGATCACATAACGATAATACACACATGACACACTGGGGGAGATGTACCAAGCACAGGGAGAGAGGAGAACTGATCACATAACGATAATACACACATGACACACTGGGGGAGATGTACCAAGCACAGAGAGCGAGGAGAACTGATCACATAATGATAATACACACATGACACACTGGGGGAGATGTACCAAGCAAAGGGAGCGAGGAGAACTGATCACATAACGATAATACACACATGACACACTGGGGGAGATGTACCAAGCACAGGGAGAGAGGAGAACGGATCACACAACGATAATACACACATGACACGCTGGGGGAGATGTACCAAGCACAGGGAGAGAGGAGAACTGATCACACAACGATAATACACACATGACACGCTGGGGGAGATGTACCAAGCACAAGGAGAGAGGAGAACTGATCACACAACGATAATACACACATGACACGCTGGCGGAGATGTACCTAGCACAGGGAGAGAGGAGAACTGATCACACCACGATAATACACACATGACACACTGGGGGAGAAGTACCAAGCACAGGGAGAGAGGAGAACTGATCACATTACGATAATACACACATTACACACTGGGGGAGATGTACCAAGCACAGGGAGTGAGGAGAACTGATCACACAATGATAATACACACATGACACGCTGGGGGAGATGTACCAAGCACAAGGAGAGAGGAGAACTGATCACATAACGATAACACACACATGATACACTGGCGGAGATGTACCAAGCACAGGGAGCGAGGAGAACTGATCACATAACGATAATACACACTTGACACGCTGGGGGAGATGTACCAAGCACAGGGAGAGAGGAGAACGGATCACACAACGATAATACACACATGACACGCTGGGGGAGATGTACCAAGCACAGGGAGAGAGGAGAACTGATCACACAACGATAATACACACATGACACGCTGGGGGAGATGTACCAAGCACAAGGAGAGAGGAGAACTGATCACACAACGATAATACACACATGACACGCTGGCGGAGATGTACCAAGCACAGGGAGAGAGGAGAACTGATCACACAACGATAATACACACATGACACACTGGGGGAGATGTACCAAGCACAGGGAGAGAGGAGAACTGATCACAGAATGATAATACACACTTGACACGCTGGGGGAGATGTACCAAGCACAGGGAGAGAGGAGAACTGATCACACAAAGATAATACACACATGACACGCTGGGGGAGATGTACCAAGCACAGGGAGAGAGGAGAACTGATCACACAATGATAATACACACATGACACGCTGGCGGAGAGGTACCAAGCACAAGGAGAGAGGAGAACTGATCACACAACGATAATACACACAAGACACGCTGGGGGATATGTACAAAGCACAGGGAGAGAGGAGAACTGATCATACAACGATAATACACACATGACACACTGGGGGAGATGTACCAAGCACAGGGAGAGATGAGAACTGATCACATAACGATAATACACACATGACACACTGGGGGAGATGTACCAAGCACAGGGAGCGAGGAGAACTGATCACATAACGATAATACACACATGACACACTGGGGGAGATGTACCAAGCACAGGGAGAGAGGAGAACTGATCACATAACGATAATACACATGACACACTGGGGGAGATGTACCAAGCACAGAGAGCGAGGAGAACTGATCACATAATGATAATACACACATGACACACTGGGGGAGATGTACCAAGCAAAGGGAGCGAGGAGAACTGATCACATAACGATAATACACACATGACACACTGGGGGAGATGTACCAAGCACAGGGAGAGAGGAGAACGGATCACACAACGATAATACACACATGACACGCTGGGGGAGATGTACCAAGCACAGGGAGAGAGGAGAACTGATCACACAACGATAATACACACATGACACGCTGGGGGAGATGTACCAAGCACAAGGAGAGAGGAGAACTGATCACACAACGATAATACACACATGACACGCTGGCGGAGATGTACCTAGCACAGGGAGAGAGGAGAACTGATCACACAACGATAATACACACATGACACACTGGGGGAGATGTACCAAGCACAGGGAGAGAGGAGAACTGATCACATAACGATAATACACACATTACACACTGGGGGAGATGTACCAAGCACAGGGAGTGAGGAGAACTGATCACACAATGATAATACACACATGACATGCTGGGGGAGATGTACCAAGCACAAGGAGAGAGGAGAACTGATCACATAACGATAACACACACATGATACACTGGCGGAGATGTACCAAGCACAGGGAGCGAGGAGAACTGATCACATAACGATAATACACACTTGACACGCTGGGGGAGATGTACCAAGCACAGGGAGAGAGGAGAACGGATCACACAACGATAATACACACATGACACACTGGGGGAGATGTACCAAGCACAGGGAGAGAGGAGAACTGATCACACAACGATAATACACACATGACACACTGGGGGAGATGTACCAAGCACAGGGAGCGAGGAGAACTGATCACATAACGATAATACACACATGACACACTGGGGGAGATGTACCAAGCACAGGGAGAGAGGAGAACTGATCACATAACGATAATACACACATGACACACTGGGGGAGATGTACCAAGCACAGAGAGCGAGGAGAACTGATCACATAATGATAATACACACATGACACACTGGGGGAGATGTACCAAGCAAAGGGAGCGAGGAGAACTGATCACATAACGATAATACACACATGACACACTGGGGGAGATGTACCAAGCACAGGGAGAGAGGAGAACGGATCACACAACGATAATACACACATGACACGCTGGGGGAGATGTACCAAGCACAGGGAGAGAGGAGAACTGATCACACAACGATAATACACACATGACATGCTGGGGTAGATGTACCAAGCACAAGGAGAGAGGAGAACTGATCACACAACGATAATACACACATGACACGCTGGGGGAGATGTACCAAGCACAGGGAGAGAGGAGAACTGATCACACAACGATAATACACACATGACACGCTGGGGGAGATGTACCAAGCACAAGGAGAGAGGAGAACAGATCACACAACGATAATACACACATGACACGCTGGCGGAGATGTACCAAGCACAGGGAGAGAGGAGAACTAATCACACAACGATAATACACACATGACACGCTGGGGGAGATGGACCAAGCACAAGGAGAGAGGAGAACTGATCACACAACGATAATACACACATGACACGCTGGCGGAGATGTACCAAGCACAGGGAGAGAGGAGAACTGATCACACAACGATAATACACACATGACACACTGGGGGAGATGTACCAAGCACAGGGAGAGAGGAGAACTGATCACACAACGATAATACACACATGACACACTGGGGGAGATGTACCAAGCACAGGGAGAGAGGAGAACTGATCACATAACGATAATACACATATGACACACTGGGGGAGATGTACCAAGCACAGGGAGCGAGGCGAACTGATCACACAAAGATAATACACACATGACACGCTGGGGGAGATGTACCAAGCACAGGGAGAGAGGAGAACTGATCACACAACGATAATTCACACATGACACGCTGGGGGAGATGTACCAAGCACAAGGAGAGAGGAGAACTGATCACAAAACGATAATACACACATGACACGCAGAGGGAGATGTACCAAGCACAAGGAGAGAGGAGAACTGATCACACAACGATAATACACACGTGACACACTGGGGGAGATGTACCAAGCACAGGGAGAGAGGAGAACTGATCACATAACGATAATACACACATGACACACTGGGGAAGATGTACCAAGCACAGGGAGAGAGGAGAACGGATCACACAACGATAATACACACATGACACGCTGGGGGAGATGTACCAAGCACAGGGAGAGAGGAGAACGGATCACACAACGATAATACACACATCACACGCTGGGGGAGATGTACCATGCACAGGGAGAGAGGAGAACTGATCACACAACGATAATACACACATGACACACTGGGGGAGATGTACCAAGCACAAGGAGAGAGGAGAACTGATCACACAACGATAATACACACATGACACGCTGGGGGAGATGTACCAAGCACAGGGAGAGAGGAGAACTGATCACACAACGATAATACACACATGACACACTGGGGGAGATGTACCAAGCACAGGGAGAGAGGAGAACTGATCACATAACGATAATACACACATGACACACTGGGGGAGAAGTACCAAGCACAGGGAGCGAGGAGAACTGATCACATAACGATAATACACACATGACACACTGGTGGAGATGTTCCAAGCACAGGGAGCGAGGAGAACTGATCACATAACGATAATACACACATGACACACTGGGGGAGATGTACCAAGCACAGGGAGAGAGGAGAACTGATCACACAGCGATAATACACACATGACACGCTGGGGGAGATGTACCAAGCACAGGGAGAGAGGAGAACTGATCACACAACGATAATACACACATGACACACTGGGGGAGATGTACCAAGCACAGGAAGAGAGGAGAACTGATCACATAACGATAATACACACATGACACACTGGGGGAGATGTACCAAGCACAGGGAGCGAGGAGAACTGATCACATAACGATAATATACACATGACACACTGGGGGAGATGTACCAAGCACAGGGAGAGAGGAGAACTGATCACACAACGATAATACACACATGACACGCTGGGGGAGATGTACCAAGCACAAGGAGAGAGGAGAACTGATCACATAACGATAATACACACATGACACACTGGGGGAGATGTACCAAGCACAGAGAGCGAGGAGAACTGATCACATAATGATAATACACACATGACACACTGGGGGAGATGTACCAAGCAAAGGGAGCGAGGAGAACTGATCACATAACGATAATACACACATGACACACTGGGGGAGATGTACCAAGCACAGGGAGAGAGGAGAACGGATCACACAACGATAATACACACATGACACGCTGGGGGAGATGTACCAAGCACAGGGAGAGAGGAGAACTGATCACACAACGATAATACACACATGACACGCTGGGGGAGATGTACCAAGCACAAGGAGAGAGGAGAACTGATCACACAACGATAATACACACATGACACGCTGGCGGAGATGTACCTAGCACAGGGAGAGAGGAGAACTGATCACACCACGATAATACACACATGACACACTGGGGGAGAAGTACCAAGCACAGGGAGAGAGGAGAACTGATCACATTACGATAATACACACATTACACACTGGGGGAGATGTACCAAGCACAGGGAGTGAGGAGAACTGATCACACAATGATAATACACACATGACACGCTGGGGGAGATGTACCAAGCACAAGGAGAGAGGAGAACTGATCACATAACGATAACACACACCTGATACACTGGCGGAGATGTACCAAGCACAGGGAGCGAGGAGAACTGATCACATAACGATAATACACACTTGACACGCTGGGGGAGATGTACCAAGCACAGGGAGAGAGGAGAACGGATCACACAACGATAATACACACATGACACGCTGGGGGAGATGTACCAAGCACAGGGAGAGAGGAGAACTGATCACACAACGATAATACACACATGACACGCTGGGGGAGATGTACCAAGCACAAGGAGAGAGGAGAACTGATCACACAACGATAATACACACATGACACGCTGGCGGAGATGTACCAAGCACAGGGAGAGAGGAGAACTGATCACACAACGATAATACACACATGACACACTGGGGGAGATGTACCAAGCACAGGGAGAGAGGAGAACTGATCACAGAATGATAATACACACTTGACACGCTGGGGGAGATGTACCAAGCACAGGGAGAGAGGAGAACTGATCACACAAAGATAATACACACATGACACGCTGGGGGAGATGTACCAAGCACAGGGAGAGAGGAGAACTGATCACACAACGATAATACACACATGACACGCTGGCGGAGAGGTACCAAGCACAAGGAGAGAGGAGAACTGATCACACAACGATAATACACACAAGACACGCTGGGGGATATGTACAAAGCACAGGGAGCGAGGAGAACTGATCATACAACGATAATACACACATGACACGCTGGCGGAGATGTACCTAGCACAGGGAGAGAGGAGAACTGATCACACAACGATAATACACACATGACACACTGGGGGAGATGTACCAAGCACAGGGAGAGAGGAGAACTGATCACATAACGATAATACACACATTACACACTGGGGGAGATGTACCAAGCACAGGGAGTGAGGAGAACTGATCACACAATGATAATACACACATGACATGCTGGGGGAGATGTACCAAGCACAAGGAGAGAGGAGAACTGATCACATAACGATAACACACACATGATACACTGGCGGAGATGTACCAAGCACAGGGAGCGAGGAGAACTGATCACATAACGATAATACACACTTGACACGCTGGGGGAGATGTACCAAGCACAGGGAGAGAGGAGAACGGATCACACAACGATAATACACACATGACACGCTGGGGGAGATGTACCAAGCACAGGGAGAGAGGAGAACTGATCACACAACGATAATACACACATGACACGCTGGGGGAGATGTACCAAGCACAAGGAGAGAGGAGAACAGATCACACAACGATAATACACACATGACACGCTGGCGGAGATGTACCAAGCACAGGGAGAGAGGAGAACTAATCACACAACGATAATACACACATGACACGCTGGGGGAGATGTACCAAGCACAAGGAGAGAGGAGAACTGATCACACAACGATAATACACACATGACACGCTGGCGGAGATGTACCAAGCACAGGGAGAGAGGAGAACTGATCACACAACGATAATACACACATGACACACTGGGCGAGATGTACCAAGCACAGGGAGAGAGGAGAACTGATCACACAACGATAATACACACATGACACACTGGGGGAGATGTACCAAGCACAGGGAGAGAGGAGAACTGATCACATAACGATAATACACATATGACACACTGGGGGAGATGTACCAAGCACAGGGAGCGAGGCGAACTGATCACACAAAGATAATACACACATGACACGCTGGGGGAGATGTACCAAGCACAGGGAGAGAGGAGAACTGATCACACAACGATAATACACACATGACACGCTGGGGGAGATGTACCAAGCACAGGGAGAGAGGAGAACTGATCACACAACGATAATACACACATGACACACTGGGGGAGATGTACCAAGCACAGGGAGAGAGGAGAACTGATCACATAACGATAATACACACATGACACGCTGGGGGAGATGTACCAAGCACAGGGAGCGAGGAGAACTGATCACATAACGATAATACACACATGACACACTGGTGGAGATGTTCCAAGCACAGGGAGCGAGGAGAACTGATCACATAACGATAATACACACATGACACACTGGGGGAGATGTACCAAGCACAGGGAGAGAGGAGAACTGATCACACAGCGATAATACACACATGACACGCTGGGGGAGATGTACCAAGCACAGGGAGAGAGGAGAACTGATCACACAACGATAATACACACATGACACACTGGGGGAGATGTACCAAGCACAGGGAGAGAGGAGAACTGATCACATAACGATAATACACACATGACACACTGGGGGAGATGTACCAAGCACAAGGAGAGAGGAGAACTGATCACATAAGGATAATACACACATGACACTCTGGGGGAGATGTACCAAGCACAGGGAGCGAGGAGAACTGATCACACAACGATAATACACACATGACACGCTGGGGGAGATGTACCAAGCACAGGGAGAGAGGAGAACTGATCACACAAAGATAATACACACATGACACGCTGGGGGAGATGTACCAAGCACAAGGAGAGAGGAGAACTGATCACACAACGATAATACACACATGACACGCTGGCGGAGATGTACCAAGCACAGGGAGAGAGGAGAACTGATCACACAACGATAATACACACATGACACACTGGGGGAGATGTACCAAGCACAGGGAGAGAGGAGAACTGATCACACAATGATAATACACACTTGACACGCTGGTGGAGATGTACCAAGCACAGGGAGAGAGGAGAACTGATCACACAACGATAATACACACATGACACACTGGGGGAGATGTACCAAGCACAGAGAGCGAGGAGAACTGATCACATAACGATAATACACACATGACACACTGGGGGAGATGTACCAAGCAAAGGGAGCGAGGAGAACTGATCACATAACGATAATACACACATGACACACTGGGGGAGATGTACCAAGCACAGGGAGAGAGGAGAACGGATCACACAACGATAATACACACATGACACGCTGGGGGAGATGTACCAAGCACAAGGAGAGAGGAGAACTGATCACACAACGATAATACACACATGACTCGCTGGCGGAGATGTACCTAGCACAGGGAGAGAGGAGAACTGATCACACAACGATAATACACACATGACACACTGGGGGAGATGTACCAAGCACAGGGAGAGAGGAGAACTGATCACATAACGATAATACACACATTACACACTGGGGGAGATGTACCAAGCACAGGGAGAGAGGAGAACTGATCACACAACGATAATACACACATGACACGCTGGGGGAGATGTACCAAGCACAAGGAGAGAGGAGAACAGATCACACAACGATAATACACACATGACACGCTGGCGGAGATGTACCAAGCACAGGGAGAGAGGAGAACTAATCACACAACGATAATACACACATGACACGCTGGGGGAGATGTACCAAGCACAAGGAGAGAGGAGAACTGATCACACAACGATAATACACACATGACACGCTGGCGGAGATGTACCAAGCACAGGGAGAGAGGAGAACTGATCACACAACGATAATACACACATGACACACTGGGGGAGATGTACCAAGCACAGGGAGAGAGGAGAACTGATCACACAACGATAATACACACATGACACACTGGGGGAGATGTACCAAGCACAGGGAGAGAGGAGAACTGATCACATAACGATAATACACATATGACACACTGGGGGAGATGTACCAAGCACAGGGAGCGAGGAGAACTGATCACATAACGATAATACACACATGACACACTGGGGGAGATGTACCAAGCACAGGGAGAGAGGAGAACTGATCACACAGCGATAATACACACATGACACGCTGGGGGAGATGTACCAAGCACAGGGAGAGAGGAGAACTGATCACACAACGATAATACACACATGACACACTGGGGGAGATGTACCAAGCACAGGAAGAGAGGAGAACTGATCACATAACGATAATACACACATGACACACTGGGGGAGATGTACCAAGCACAGGGAGCGAGGAGAACTGATCACATAACGATAATACACACATGACACACTGGGGGAGATGTACCAAGCACAGGGAGAGAGAACTGATCACACAACGATAATACACACATGACACGCTGGGGGAGATGTACCAAGCAAAGGGAGCGAGGAGAACTGATCACATAACGATAATACACACATGACACACTGGGGGAGATGTACCAAGCACAAGGAGAGAGGAGAACTGATCACACAACGATAATACACACATGACACGCTGGCGGAGATGTACCTAGCACAGGGAGAGAGGAGAACTGATCACACCACGATAATACACACATGACACACTGGGGGAGAAGTACCAAGCACAGGGAGAGAGGAGAACTGATCACATTACGATAATACACACATTACACACTGGGGGAGATGTACCAAGCACAGGGAGTGAGGAGAACTGATCACACAATGATAATACACACATGACACGCTGGGGGAGATGTACCAAGCACAAGGAGAGAGGAGAACTGATCACATAACGATAACACACACATGATACACTGGCGGAGATGTACCAAGCACAGGGAGCGAGGAGAACTGATCACATAACGATAATACACACTTGACACGCTGGGGGAGATGTACCAAGCACAGGGAGAGAGGAGAACGGATCACACAACGATAATACACACATGACACGCTGGGGGAGATGTACCAAGCACAGGGAGAGAGGAGAACTGATCACACAACGATAATACACACATGACACGCTGGGGGAGATGTACCAAGCACAAGGAGAGAGGAGAACTGATCACACAACGATAATACACACATGACACGCTGGCGGAGATGTACCAAGCACAGAGAGAGAGGAGAACTGATCACACAACGATAATACACACATGACACACTGGGGGAGATGTACCAAGCACAGGGAGAGAGGAGAACTGATCACAGAATGATAATACACACTTGACACGCTGGGGGAGATGTACCAAGCACAGGGAGAGAGGAGAACTGATCACACAAAGATAATACACACATGACACGCTGGGGGAGATGTACCAAGCACAGGGAGAGAGGAGAACTGATCACACAACGATAATACACACATGACACGCTGGCGGAGAGGTACCAAGCACAAGGAGAGAGGAGAACTGATCACACAACGATAATACACACAAGACACGCTGGGGGATATGTACAAAGCACAGGGAGAGAGGAGAACTGATCATACAACGATAATACACACATGACACACTGGGGGAGATGTACCAAGCACAGGGAGAGAGGAGAACTGATCACATAACGATAATACACACATGACACACTGGGGGAGATGTACCAAGCACAGGGAGCGAGGAGAACTGATCACATAACGATAATACACACATGACACACTGGGGGAGATGTACCAAGCACAGGGAGAGAGGAGAACTGATCACATAACGATAATACACACATGACACACTGGGGGAGATGTACCAAGCACAGAGAGCGAGGAGAACTGATCACATAATGATAATACACACATGACACACTGGGGGAGATGTACCAAGCAAAGGGAGCGAGGAGAACTGATCACATAACGATAATACACACATGACACACTGGGGGAGATGTACCAAGCACAGGGAGAGAGGAGAACGGATCACACAACGATAATACACACATGACACGCTGGGGGAGATGTACCAAGCACAGGGAGAGAGGAGAACTGATCACACAACGATAATACACACATGACACGCTGGGGGAGATGTACCAAGCACAAGGAGAGAGGAGAACTGATCACACAACGATAATACACACATGACACGCTGGCGGAGATGTACCTAGCACAGGGAGAGAGGAGAACTGATCACACAACGATAATACACACATGACACACTGGGGGAGATGTACCAAGCACAGGGAGAGAGGAGAACTGATCACATAACGATAATACACACATTACACACTGGGGGAGATGTACCAAGCACAGGGAGTGAGGAGAACTGATCACACAATGATAATACACACATGACATGCTGGGGGAGATGTACCAAGCACAAGGAGAGAGGAGAACTGATCACATAACGATAACACACACATGATACACTGGCGGAGATGTACCAAGCACAGGGAGCGAGGAGAACTGATCACATAACGATAATACACACTTGACACGCTGGGGGAGATGTACCAAGCACAGGGAGAGAGGAGAACGGATCACACAACGATAATACACACATGACACGCTGGGGGAGATGTACCAAGCACAGGGAGAGAGGAGAACTGATCACACAACGATAATACACACATGACACGCTGGGGGAGATGTACCAAGCACAAGGAGAGAGGAGAACAGATCACACAACGATAATACACACATGACACGCTGGCGGAGATGTACCAAGCACAGGGAGAGAGGAGAACTAATCACACAACGATAATACACACATGACACGCTGGGGGAGATGTACCAAGCACAAGGAGAGAGGAGAACTGATCACACAACGATAATACACACATGACACGCTGGCGGAGATGTACCAAGCACAGGGAGAGAGGAGAACTGATCACACAACGATAATACACACATGACACACTGGGCGAGATGTACCAAGCACAGGGAGAGAGGAGAACTGATCACACAACGATAATACACACATGACACACTGGGGGAGATGTACCAAGCACAGGGAGAGAGGAGAACTGATCACATAACGATAATACACATATGACACACTGGGGGAGATGTACCAAGCACAGGGAGCGAGGCGAACTGATCACACAAAGATAATACACACATGACACGCTGGGGGAGATGTACCAAGCACAGGGAGAGAGGAGAACTGATCACACAACGATAATACACACATGACACGCTGGGGGAGATGTACCAAGCACAGGGAGAGAGGAGAACTGATCACACAACGATAATACACACATGACACACTGGGGGAGATGTACCAAGCACAGGGAGAGAGGAGAACTGATCACATAACGATAATACACACATGACACGCTGGGGGAGATGTACCAAGCACAGGGAGCGAGGAGAACTGATCACATAACGATAATACACACATGACACACTGGTGGAGATGTTCCAAGCACAGGGAGCGAGGAGAACTGATCACATAACGATAATACACACATGACACACTGGGGGAGATGTACCAAGCACAGGGAGAGAGGAGAACTGATCACACAGCGATAATACACACATGACACGCTGGGGGAGATGTACCAAGCACAGGGAGAGAGGAGAACTGATCACACAACGATAATACACACATGACACGCTGGGGGAGATGTACCAAGCACAGGGAGAGAGGAGAACTGATCACATAACGATAATACACACATGACACACTGGGGGAGATGTACCAAGCACAAGGAGAGAGGAGAACTGATCACATAACGATAATACACACATGACACTCTGGGGGAGATGTACCAAGCACAGGGAGCTAGGAGAACTGATCACATAACGATAATACACACATGACACACTGGGGGAGATGTACCAAGCAATGGGAGAGAGGAGAACTGATCACATAACGATAATACACACATGACACACTGGGGGAGATGTACCAAGCACAGAGAGCGAGGAGAACTGATCACATAACGATAATACACACATGACACACTGGGGGAGATGTACCAAGCAAAGGGAGCGAGGAGAACTGATCACATAACGATAATACACACATGACACACTGGGGGAGCTGTACCAAGCACAGGGAGAGAGGAGAACGGATCACACAACGATAATACACACATGACACGCTGGGGGAGATGTACCAAGCACAAGGAGAGAGGAGAACTGATCACACAACGATAATACACACATGACTCGCTGGCGGAGATGTACCTAGCATAGGGAGAGAGGAGAACTGATCACACAACGATAATACACACATGACACACTGGGGGAGATGTACCAAGCACAGGGAGAGAGGAGAACTGATCACATAACGATAATACACACATTACACACTGGGGGAGATGTACCAAGCACAGGGAGAGAGGAGAACTGATCACACAACGATAATACACACATGACACGCTGGGGGAGATGTACCAAGCACAAGGAGAGAGGAGAACAGATCACACAACGATAATACACACATGACACGCTGGCGGAGATGTACCAAGCACAGGGAGAGAGGAGAACTAATCACACAACGATAATACACACATGACACGCTGGGGGAGATGTACCAAGCACAAGGAGAGAGGAGAACTGATTAAACAACGATAATACACACATGACACGCTGGCGGAGATGTACCAAGCACAGGGAGAGAGGAGAACTGATCACACAACGATAATACACACATGACACACTGGGGGAGATGTACCAAGCACAGGGAGAGAGGAGAACTGATCACACAACGATAATACACACATGACACACTGGGGGAGATGTACCAAGCACAGGGAGAGAGGAGAACTGATCACATAACGATAATACACATATGACACACTGGGGGAGATGTACCAAGCACAGGGAGCGAGGCGAACTGATCACACAAAGATAATACACACATGACACGCTGGGGGAGATGTACCAAGCACAGGGAGAGAGGAGAACTGATCACACAACGATAATTCACACATGACACGCTGGGGGAGATGTACCAAGCACAAGGAGAGAGGAGAACTGATCACAAAACGATAATACACACATGACACGCAGAGGGAGATGTACCAAGCACAAGGAGAGAGGAGAACTGATCACACAACGATAATACACACGTGACACACTGGGGGAGATGTACCAAGCACAGGGAGAGAGGAGAACTGATCACATAACGATAATACACACATGACACACTGGGGAAGATGTACCAAGCACAGGGAGAGAGGAGAACGGATCACACAACGATAATACACACATGACACGCTGGGGGAGATGTACCAAGCACAGGGAGAGAGGAGAACGGATCACACAACGATAATACACACATCACACGCTGGGGGAGATGTACCAAGCACAGGGAGAGAGGAGAACTGATCACACAACGATAATACACACATGACACACTGGGGGAGATGTACCAAGCACAAGGAGAGAGGAGAACTGATCACACAACGATAATACACACATGACACGCTGGGGGAGATGTACCAAGCACAGGGAGAGAGGAGAACTGATCACACAACGATAATACACACATGACACACTGGGGGAGATGTACCAAGCACAGGGAGAGAGGAGAACTGATCACATAACGATAATACACACATGACACACTGGGGGAGAAGTACCAAGCACAGGGAGTGAGGAGAACTGATCACATAACGATAATACACACATGACACACTGGTGGAGATGTTCCAAGCACAGGGAGCGAGGAGAACTGATCACATAACGATAATACACACATGACACACTGGGGGAGATGTACCAAGCACAGGGAGAGAGGAGAACTGATCACACAGCGATAATACACACATGACACGCTGGGGGAGATGTATCAAGCACAGGGAGAGAGGAGAACTGATCACACAACGATAATACACACATGACACACTGGGGGAGATGTACCAAGCACAGGAAGAGAGGAGAACTGATCACATAACGATAATCCACACATGACACACTGGGGGAGATGTACCAAGCACAGGGAGCGAGGCGAACTGATCACATAACGATAATACACACATGACACACTGGGGGAGATGTACCAAGCACAGGGAGAGAGGAGAACTGATCACATAACGATAATACACACATGACACACTGGGGGAGATGTACCAAGCACAGAGAGCGAGGAGAACTGATCACATAATGATAATACACACATGACACACTGGGGGAGATGTACCAAGCAAAGGGAGCGAGGAGAACTGATCACATAATGATAATACACACATGACACACTGGGGGAGATGTACCAAGCACAGGGAGAGAGGAGAACGGATCACACAACGATAATACACACATGACACGCTGGGGGAGATGTACCAAGCACAGGGAGAGAGGAGAACTGATCACACAACGATAATACACACATGACACGCTGGGGGAGATGTACCAAGCACAAGGAGAGAGGAGAACTGATCATATAACGATAACACACACATGATACACTGGCGGAGATGTACCAAGCACAGGGAGCGAGGAGAACTGATCACATAACGATAATACACACATGACACACTGGGGGAGAAGTACCAAGCACAGGGAGAGAGGAGAACGGATCACACAACGATAATACACACATGACACGCTGGGGGAGATGTACCAAGCACAGGGAGAGAGGAGAACTGATCACACAACGATAATACACACATGACACGCTGGGGGAGATGTACCAAGCACAAGGAGAGAGGAGAACTGATCACATAATGATAATACACACATGACACACTGGGGGAGATGTACCAAGCAAAGGGAGCGAGGAGAACTGATCACATAACGATAATACACACATGACACACTGGGGGAGATGTACCAAGCACAGGGAGAGAGGAGAACGGATCACACAACGATAATACACACATGACACGCTGGGGGAGATGTACCAAGCACAGGGAGAGAGGAGAACTGATCACACAACGATAATACACACATGACACGCTGGGGGAGATGTACCAAGCACAAGGAGAGAGGAGAACTGATCACACAACGATAATACACACATGACACGCTGGCGGAGATGTACCTAGCACAGGGAGAGAGGAGAACTGATCACACCACGATAATACACACATGACACACTGGGGGAGAAGTACCAAGCACAGGGAGAGAGGAGAACTGATCACATTACGATAATACACACATTACACACTGGGGGAGATGTACCAAGCACAGGGAGTGAGGAGAACTGATCACACAATGATAATACACACATGACACACTGGCGGAGATGTACCAAGCACAGGGAGCGAGGAGAACTGATCACATAACGATAATACACACATGACACGCTGGGGGAGATGTACCAAGCACAGGGAGAGAGGAGAACGGATCACACAACGATAATACACACATGACACGCTGGGGGAGATGTACCAAGCACAGGGAGAGAGGAGAACTGATCACACAACGATAATACACACATGACACGCTGGGGGAGATGTACCAAGCACAAGGAGAGAGGAGAACTGATCACACAACGATAATACACACATGACACGCTGGCGGAGATGTACCAAGCACAGGGAGAGAGGAGAACTGATCACACAACGATAATACACACATGACACACTGGGGGAGATGTACCAAGCACAGGGAGAGAGGAGAACTGATCACAGAATGATAATACACACTTGACACGCTGGGGGAGATGTACCAAGCACAGGGAGAGAGGAGAACTGATCACACAAAGATAATACACACATGACACGCTGGGGGAGATGTACCAAGCACAGGGAGAGAGGAGAACTGATCACACAACGATAATACACACATGACACGCTGGCGGAGAGGTACCAAGCACAAGGAGAGAGGAGAACTGATCACACAACGATAATACACACAAGACACGCTGGGGGATATGTACAAAGCACAGGGAGAGAGGAGAACTGATCATACAACGATAATACACACATGACACACTGGGGGAGATGTACCAAGCACAGGGAGAGAGGAGAACTGATCACATAACGATAATACACACATGACACACTGGGGAAGATGTACCAAGCACAGCGAGCGAGGAGAACTGATCACATAACGATAATACACACATGACACACTGGGGGAGATGTACCAAGCACAGGGAGAGAGGAGAACTGATCACATAACGATAATACACACATGACACACTGGGGGAGATGTACCAAGCACAGAGAGCGAGGAGAACTGATCACATAATGATAATACACACATGACACACTGGGGGAGATGTACCAAGCAAAGGGAGCGAGGAGAACTGATCACATAACGATAATACACACATGACACACTGGGGGAGATGTACCAAGCACAGGGAGAGAGGAGAACGGATCACACAACGATAATACACACATGACACGCTGGGGGAGATGTACCAAGCACAGGGAGAGAGGAGAACTGATCACACAACGATAATACACACATGACACGCTGGGGGAGATGTACCAAGCACAAGGAGAGAGGAGAACTGATCACACAACGATAATACACACATGACACGCTGGCGGAGATGTACCTAGCACAGGGAGAGAGGAGAACTGATCACACAACGATAATACACACATGACACACTGGGGGAGATGTACCAAGCACAGGGAGAGAGGAGAACTGATCACATAACGATAATACACACATTACACACTGGGGGAGATGTACCAAGCACAGGGAGTGAGGAGAACTGATCACACAATGATAATACACACATGACATGCTGGGGGAGATGTACCAAGCACAAGGAGAGAGGAGAACTGATCACATAACGATAACACACACATGATACACTGGCGGAGATGTACCAAGCACAGGGAGCGAGGAGAACTGGTCACATAACGATAATACACACTTGACACGCTGGGGGAGATGTACCAAGTACAGGGAGAGAGGAGAACGGATCACACAACGATAATACACACATGACACGCTGGGGGAGATGTACCAAGCACAGGGAGAGAGGAGAACTGATCACACAACGATAATACACACATGACACGCTGGGGGAGATGTACCAAGCACAAGGAGAGAGGAGAACAGATCACACAACGATAATACACACATGACACGCTGGGGGAGATGTACCAAGCACAAGGAGAGAGGAGAACAGATCACACAACGATAATACACACATGACACGCTGGCGGAGATGTACCAAGCATAGGGAGAGAGGAGAACTAATCACACAACGATAATACACACATGACACGCTGGGGGAGATGTACCAAGCACAAGGAGAGAGGAGAACTGATCACACAACGATAATACACACATGACACGCTGGCGGAGATGTACCAGGCACAGGGAGAGAGGAGAACTGATCACACAACGATAATACACACATGACACACTGGGGGAGATGTACCAAGCACAGGGAGAGAGGAGAACTGATCACATAATGATAATACACATATGACACACTGGGGGAGATGTACCAAGCACAGGGAGCGAGGCGAACTGATCACACAAAGATAATACACACATGACACGCTGGGGGAGATGTACCAAGCACAGGGAGAGAGGAGAACTGATCACACAACGATAATACACACATGACACGCTGGGGGAGATGTACCAAGCACAGGGAGAGAGGAGAACTGATCACACAACGATAATACACACATGACACACTGGGGGAGATGTACCAAGCACAGGGTGAGAGGAGAACTGATCACATAACGATAATACACACATGACACGCTGGGGGAGATGTACCAAGCACAGGGAGCGAGGAGAACTGATCACATAACGATAATACACACATGACACACTGGTGGAGATGTTCCAAGCACAGGGAGCGAGGAGAACTGATCACATAACGATAATACACACATGACACACTGGGGGAGATGTACCAAGCACAGGGAGAGAGGAGAACTGATCACACAGCGATAATACACACATGACACGCTGGGGGAGATGTACCAAGCACAGGGAGAGAGGAGAACTGATCACACAACGATAATACACACATGACACGCTGGGGGAGATGTACCAAGCACAGGGAGAGAGGAGAACTGATCACATAACGATAATACACACATGACACACTGGGGGAGATGTACCAAGCACAAGGAGAGAGGAGAACTGATCACATAACGATAATACACACATGACACTCTGGGGGAGATGTACCAAGCACAGGGAGCGAGGAGAACTGATCACACAACGATAATACACACATGACACGCTGGGGGAGATGTACCAAGCACAGGGAGAGAGGAGAACTGATCACACAACGATAATACACACATGACACGCTGGGGGAGATGTACCAAGCACAAGGAGAGAGGAGAACTGATCACACAACGATAATACACACATGACACGCTGGCGGAGATGTACCAAGCACAGGGAGAGAGGAGAACTGATCACACAACGATAATACACACATGACACACTGGGGGAGATGTACCAAGCACAGGGAGAGAGGAGAACTGATCACACAATGATAATACACACTTGACACGCTGGGGGAGATGTACCAAGCACAGGGAGAGAGGAGAACTGATCACACAATGATAATACACACATGACACACTGGGGGAGATGTACCAAGCACAGGGAGAGAGGAGAACTGATCACATAACGATAATACACACATGACACACTGGGGGAGATGTACCAAGCACAGGGAGCGAGGAGAACTGATCACATAACGATAATACACACATGACACACTGGGGGAGATGTACCAAGCACAGGGAGAGAGGAGAACTGATCACATAACGATAATACACACATGACACACTGGGGGAGATGTACCAAGCACAGAGAGCGAGGAGAACTGATCACATAACGATAATACACACATGACACACTGGGGGAGATGTACCAAGCAAAGGGAGCGAGGAGAACTGATCACATAACGATAATACACACATGACACACTGGGGGAGATGTACCAAGCACAGGGAGAGAGGAGAACGGATCACACAACGATAATACACACATGACACGCTGGGGGAGATGTACCAAGCACAAGGAGAGAGGAGAACTGATCACACAACGATAATACACACATGACACACTGGGGGAGATGTACCAAGCACAGGGAGAGAGGAGAACTGATCACACAACGATAATACACACATGACACGCTGGGGGAGATGTACCAAGCACAAGGAGAGAGGAGAACTGATCACACAACGATAATACACGCATGACACGCTGGGGGAGATGTACCAAGCACAAGGAGAGAGGAAAACTGATCACACAACGATAATACACACATGACACGCTGGGGGAGATGTACCAAGCACAGGGAGAGAGGAGAACTGATCACACAACGATAATACACACATGACACACTGGGGGAGATGTACCAAGCACAGGGAGAGAGGAGAACTGATCACACAATGATAATACACACTTGACACGCTGGGGGAGATGTACCAAGCACAGGGAGAGAGGAGAACTGATCACACAAAGATAATACACACATGACACGCTGGGGGAGATGTACCAAGCACAGGGAGAGAGGAGAACTGATCACACAACGATAATACACACATGACACGCTGGCGGAGATGTACCAAGCACAAGGAGAGAGGAGAACTGATCACACAACGATAATACACACATGACACACTGGGGGAGATGTACCAAGCACAGGGAGAGAGGAGAACTGATCACATAACGATAATACACACATGACACACTGGGGGAGATATACCAAGCACAGGGAGCGAGGAGAACTGATCACATAACGATAATACACACATGACACACTGGGGGAGATGTACCAAGCACAGGGAGAGAGGAGAACTGATCACATAACGATAATACACACATGACACACTGGGGGAGATGTACCAAGCACAGAGAGCGAGGAGAACTGATCACATAATGATAATACACACATGACACACTGGGGGAGATGTACCAAGCAAAGGGAGCGAGGAGAACTGATCACATAACGATAATACACACATGACACACTGGGGGAGATGTACCAAGCACAGGGAGAGAGGAGAACGGATCACACAACGATAATACACACATGACACGCTGGGGGAGATGTACCAAGCACAAGGAGAGAGGAGAACTGATCACACAACGATAATACACACATGACACACTGGGGGAGATGTACCAAGCACAGGGAGAGAGGAGAACTGATCACAGAATGATAATACACACTTGACACGCTGGGGGAGATGTACCAAGCACAGGGAGAGAGGAGAACTGATCACACAAAGATAATACACACATGACACGCTGGGGGAGATGTACCAAGCACAGGGAGAGAGGAGAACTGATCACACAACGATAATACACACATGACACGCTGGCGGAGAGGTACCAAGCACAAGGAGAGAGGAGAACTGATCACACAACGATAATACACACAAGACACGCTGGGGGATATGTACAAAGCACAGGGAGAGAGGAGAACTGATCATACAACGATAATACACACATGACACACTGGGGGAGATGTACCAAGCACAGGGAGAGAGGAGAACTGATCACATAACGATAATACACACATGACACACTGGGGGAGATGTACCAAGCACAGCGAGCGAGGAGAACTGATCACATAACGATAATACACACATGACACACTGGGGGAGATGTACCAAGCACAGGGAGAGAGGAGAACTGATCACATAACGATAATACACACATGACACACTGGGGGAGATGTACCAAGCACAGAGAGCGAGGAGAACTGATCACATAATGATAATACACACATGACACACTGGGGGAGATGTACCAAGCAAAGGGAGCGAGGAGAACTGATCACATAACGATAATACACACATGACACACTGGGGGAGATGTACCAAGCACAGGGAGAGAGGAGAACGGATCACACAACGATAATACACACATGACACGCTGGGGGAGATGTACCAAGCACAAGGAGAGAGGAGAACAGATCACACAACGATAATACACACATGACACGCTGGGGGAGATGTACCAAGCACAAGGAGAGAGGAGAACAGATCACACAACGATAATACACACATGACACGCTGGCGGAGATGTACCAAGCATAGGGAGAGAGGAGAACTAATCACACAACGATAATACACACATGACACGCTGGGGGAGATGTACCAAGCACAAGGAGAGAGGAGAACTGATCACACAACGATAATACACACATGACACGCTGGCGGAGATGTACCAGGCACAGGGAGAGAGGAGAACTGATCACACAACGATAATACACACATGACACACTGGGGGAGATGTACCAAGCACAGGGAGAGAGGAGAACTGATCACATAATGATAATACACATATGACACACTGGGGGAGATGTACCAAGCACAGGGAGCGAGGCGAACTGATCACACAAAGATAATACACACATGACACGCTGGGGGAGATGTACCAAGCACAGGGAGAGAGGAGAACTGATCACACAACGATAATACACACATGACACGCTGGGGGAGATGTACCAAGCACAGGGAGAGAGGAGAACTGATCACACAACGATAATACACACATGACACACTGGGGGAGATGTACCAAGCACAGGGAGAGAGGAGAACTGATCACATAACGATAATATACACATGACACGCTGGGGGAGATGTACCAAGCACAGGGAGCGAGGAGAACTGATCACATAACGATAATACACACATGACACACTGGTGGAGATGTTCCAAGCACAGGGAGCGAGGAGAACTGATCACATAACGATAATACACACATGACACACTGGGGGAGATGTACCAAGCACAGGGAGAGAGGAGAACTGATCACACAGCGATAATACACACATGACACGCTGGGGGAGATGTACCAAGCACAGGGAGAGAGGAGAACTGATCACATAACGATAATACACACATGACACACTGGGGGAGATGTACCAAGCACAAGGAGAGAGGAGAACTGATCACATAACGATAATACACACATGACACTCTGGGGGAGATGTACCAAGCACAGGGAGCGAGGAGAACTGATCACACAACGATAATACACACATGACACGCTGGGGGAGATGTACCAAGCACAGGGAGAGAGGAGAACTGATCACACAACGATAATACACACATGACACGCTGGGGGAGATGTACCAAGCACAAGGAGAGAGGAGAACTGATCACACAACGATAATACACACATGACACGCTGGCGGAGATGTACCAAGCACAGGGAGAGAGGAGAACTGATCACACAACGATAATACACACATGACACACTGGGGGAGATGTACCAAGCACAGGGAGAGAGGAGAACTGATCACACAATGATAATACACACTTGACACGCTGGGGGAGATGTACCAAGCACAGGGAGAGAGGAGAACTGATCACACAATGATAATACACACATGACACACTGGGGGAGATGTACCAAGCACAGGGAGAGAGGAGAACTGATCACATAACGATAATACACACATGACACACTGGGGGAGATGTACCAAGCACAGGGAGCGAGGAGAACTGATCACATAACGATAATACACACATGACACACTGGGGGAGATGTACCAAGCACAGGGAGAGAGGAGAACTGATCACATAACGATAATACACACATGACACACTGGGGGAGATGTACCAAGCACAGAGAGCGAGGAGAACTGATCACATAACGATAATACACACATGACACACTGGGGGAGATGTACCAAGCAAAGGGAGCGAGGAGAACTGATCACATAACGATAATACACACATGACACACTGGGGGAGATGTACCAAGCACAGGGAGAGAGGAGAACGGATCACACAACGATAATACACACATGACACGCTGGGGGAGATGTACCAAGCACAAGGAGAGAGGAGAACTGATCACACAACGATAATACACACATGACACACTGGGGCAGATGTACCAAGCACAGGGAGAGAGGAGAACTGATCACACAACGATAATACACACATGACACGCTGGGGGAGATGTACCAAGCACAAGGAGAGAGGAGAACTGATCACACAACGATAATACACGCATGACACGCTGGGGGAGATGTACCAAGCACAAGGAGAGAGGAAAACTGATCACACAACGATAATACACACATGACACGCTGGGGGAGATGTACCAAGCACAGGGAGAGAGGAGAACTGATCACACAACGATAATACACACATGACACACTGGGGGAGATGTACCAAGCTCAGGGAGAGAGGAGAACTGATCACACAATGATAATACACACTTGACACGCTGGGGGAGATGTACCAAGCACAGGGAGAGAGGAGAACTGATCACACAAAGATAATACACACATGACACGCTGGGGGAGATGTACCAAGCACAGGGAGAGAGGAGAACTGATCACACAACGATAATACACACATGACACGCTGGCGGAGATGTACCAAGCACAAGGAGAGAGGAGAACTGATCACACAACGATAATACACACATGACACACTGGGGGAGATGTACCAAGCACAGGGAGAGAGGAGAACTGATCACATAACGATAATACACACATGACACACTGGGGGAGATATACCAAGCACAGGGAGCGAGGAGAACTGATCACATAACGATAATACACACATGACACACTGGGGGAGATGTACCAAGCACAGGGAGAGAGGAGAACTGATCACATAACGATAATACACACATGACACACTGGGGGAGATGTACCAAGCACAGAGAGCGAGGAGAACTGATCACATAATGATAATACACACATGACACACTGGGGGAGATGTACCAAGCAAAGGGAGCGAGGAGAACTGATCACATAACGATAATACACACATGACACACTGGGGGAGATGTACCAAGCACAGGGAGAGAGGAGAACGGATCACACAACGATAATACACACATGACACGCTGGGGGAGATGTACCAAGCACAAGGAGAGAGGAGAACTGATCACACAACGATAATACACACATGACTCGCTGGCGGAGATGTACCTAGCACAGGGAGAGAGGAGAACTGATCACACAACGATAATACACACATGACACACTGGGGGAGATGTACCAAGCACAGGGAGAGAGGAGAACTGATCACATAACGATAATACACACATTACACACTGGGGGAGATGTACCAAGCACAGGGAGTGAGGAGAACTGATCACCCAATGATAATACACACATGACACGCTGGGGGAGATGTACCAAGCACAAGGAGAGAGGAGAACTGATCACATAACGATAACACACACATGACACACTGGCGGAGATGTACCAAGCACAGGGAGCGAGGAGAACTGATCACATAACGATAATACACACTTGACACGCTGGGGAAATGTACCAAGCACAGGGAGAGAGGAGAACGGATCACACAACGATAATACACACATGACACGCTGGGGGAGATGTACCAAGCACAGGGAGAGAGGAGAACTGATCACACAACGATAATACACACATGACACGCTGGGGGAGATGTACCAAGCACAAGGAGAGAGGAGAACAGATCACACAACGATAATACACACATGACACGCTGGCGGAGATGTACCAAGCACAGGGAGAGAGGAGAACTGATCACACAACGATAATACACACATGACACACTGGGGGAGATGTACCAAGCACAGGGAGAGAGGAGAACGGATCACACAACGATAATACACACATGACACGCTGGGGGAGATGTACCAAGCACAGGGAGAGAGGAGAACTGATCACACAACAATAATACACACATGACACCCTGGGGGAGATGTACCAAGCACAGGGAGAGTGGAGAACTGATCACACAGCGATAATACACACATGACACACTGGGGGAGATGTACCAAGCACAGGGAGAGAGGAGAACTGATCACATAACGATAATACACACATGACACACTGGGGGAGATGTACCAAGCACAAGGAGAGAGGAGAACTGATCACATAACGATAATACACACATGACACTCTGGGGGAGATGTACCAAGCACAGGGAGCGAGGAGAACTGATCACATAACGATAATACACACATGACACGCTGGGGGAGATGTACCAAGCACAGGGAGAGAGGAGAACTGATCACACAACGATAATACACACATGACACACTGGGGGAGATGTACCAAGCACAGGGAGAGAGGAGAACTGATCACACAACGATAATACACACATGACACACTGGGGGAGATGTCCCAAGCACAGGGAGAGAGGAGAACTGATCACACAATGATAATACACACTTGACACGCTGGGGGAGATGTACCAAGCACAGGGAGAGAGGAGAACTGATCACATAACGATAATACACACATGACACGCTGGGGGAGATGTACCAAGCACAGGGAGAGAGGAGAACGGATCACACAACGATAATACACACATGACACGCTGGGGGAGATGTACCAAGCACAGGGAGAGAGGAGAACTGATCACACAACGATAATACACACATGACACGCTGGGGGAGATGTACCAAGCACAAGGAGAGAGGAGAACTGATCACACAACGATAATACACACATGACACGCTGGCGGAGATGTACCAAGCACAGGGAGAGAGGAGAACTGATCACACAACGATAATACACACATGACACACTGGGGGAGATGTACCAAGCACAGGGAGAGAGGAGAACTGATCACAGAATGATAATACACACTTGACACGCTGGGGGAGATGTACCAAGCACAGGGAGAGAGGAGAACTGATCACACAAAGATAATACACACATGACACGCTGGGGGAGATGTACCAAGCACAGGGAGAGAGGAGAACTGATCACACAACGATAATACACACATGACACGCTGGCGGAGAGGTACCAAGCACAAGGAGAGAGGAGAACTGATCACACAACGATAATACACACAAGACACGCTGGGGGATATGTACAAAGCACAGGGAGAGAGGAGAACTGATCATACAACGATAATACACACATGACACACTGGGGGAGATGTACCAAGCACAGGGAGAGAGGAGAACTGATCACATAACGATAATACACACATGACACACTGGGGGAGATGTACCAAGCACAGCGAGCGAGGAGAACTGATCACATAACGATAATACACACATGACACACTGGGGGAGATGTACCAAGCACAGGGAGAGAGGAGAACTGATCACATAACGATAATACACACATGACACACTGGGGGAGATGTACCAAGCACAGAGAGCGAGGAGAACTGATCACATAATGATAATACACACATGACACACTGGGGGAGATGTACCAAGCAAAGGGAGCGAGGAGAACTGATCACATAACGATAATACACACATGACACACTGGGGGAGATGTACCAAGCACAGGGAGAGAGGAGAACGGATCACACAACGATAATACACACATGACACGCTGGGGGAGATGTACCAAGCACAGGGAGAGAGGAGAACTGATCACACAACGATAATACACACATGACACGCTGGGGGAGATGTACCAAGCACAAGGAGAGAGGAGAACTGATCACACAACGATAATACACACATGACACGCTGGCGGAGATGTACCTAGCACAGGGAGAGAGGAGAACTGATCACACAACGATAATACACACATGACACACTGGGGGAGATGTACCAAGCACAGGGAGAGAGGAGAACTGATCACATAACGATAATACACACATTACACACTGGGGGAGATGTACCAAGCACAGGGAGTGAGGAGAACTGATCACACAATGATAATACACACATGACATGCTGGGGGAGATGTACCAAGCACAGGGAGAGAGGAGAACTGATCACACAACGATAATACACACATGACACGCTGGGGGAGATGTACCAAGCACAAGGAGAGAGGAGAACTGATCACACAACGATAATACACACATGACACGCTGGCGGAGATGTACCTAGCACAGGGAGAGAGGAGAACTGATCACACCACGATAATACACACATGACACACTGGGGGAGAAGTACCAAGCACAGGGAGAGAGGAGAACTGATCACATTACGATAATACACACATTACACACTGGGGGAGATGTACCAAGCACAGGGAGTGAGGAGAACTGATCACACAATGATAATACACACATGACACACTGGCGGAGATGTACCAAGCACAGGGAGCGAGGAGAACTGATCACATAACGATAATACACACATGACACGCTGGGGGAGATGTACCAAGCACAGGGAGCGAGGAGAACTGATCACATAACGATAATACACACATGACACACTGGGGGAGATGTACCAAGCACAGGGAGAGAGGAGAACTGATCACATAACGATAATACACACATGACACACTGGGGGAGATGTACCAAGCACAGAGAGCGAGGAGAACTGATCACATAACGATAATACACACATGACACACTGGGGGAGATGTACCAAGCAAAGGGAGCGAGGAGAACTGATCACATAACGATAATACACACATGACACACTGGGGGAGATGTACCAAGCACAGGGAGAGAGGAGAACGGATCACACAACGATAATACACACATGACACGCTGGGGGAGATGTACCAAGCACAAGGAGAGAGGAGAACTGATCACACAACGATAATACACACATGACACACTGGGGGAGATGTACCAAGCACAGGGAGAGAGGAGAACTGATCACACAACGATAATACACACATGACACGCTGGGGGAGATGTACCAAGCACAAGGAGAGAGGAGAACTGATCACACAACGATAATACACGCATGACACGCTGGGGGAGATGTACCAAGCACAAGGAGAGAGGAAAACTGATCACACAACGATAATACACACATGACACGCTGGGGGAGATGTACCAAGCACAGGGAGAGAGGAGAACTGATCACACAACGATAATACACACATGACACACTGGGGGAGATGTACCAAGCACAGGGAGAGAGGAGAACTGATCACACAATGATAATACACACTTGACACGCTGGGGGAGATGTACCAAGCACAGGGAGAGAGGAGAACTGATCACACAAAGATAATACACACATGACACGCTGGGGGAGATGTACCAAGCACAGGGAGAGAGGAGAACTGATCACACAACGATAATACACACATGACACGCTGGCGGAGATGTACCAAGCACAAGGAGAGAGGAGAACTGATCACACAACGATAATACACACATGACACACTGGGGGAGATGTACCAAGCACAGGGAGAGAGGAGAACTGATCACATAACGATAATACACACATGACACACTGGGGGAGATATACCAAGCACAGGGAGCGAGGAGAACTGATCACATAACGATAATACACACATGACACACTGGGGGAGATGTACCAAGCACAGGGAGAGAGTAGAACTGATCACATAACGATAATACACACATGACACACTGGGGGAGATGTACCAAGCACAGAGAGCGAGGAGAACTGATCACATAATGATAATACACACATGACACACTGGGGGAGATGTACCAAGCAAAGGGAGCGAGGAGAACTGATCACATAACGATAATACACACATGACACACTGGGGGAGATGTACCAAGCACAGGGAGAGAGGAGAACGGATCACACAACGATAATACACACATGACACGCTGGGGGAGATGTACCAAGCACAAGGAGAGAGGAGAACTGATCACACAACGATAATACACACATGACTCGCTGGCGGAGATGTACCTAGCACAGGGAGAGAGGAGAACTGATCACACAACGATAATACACACATGACACACTGGGGGAGATGTACCAAGCACAGGGAGAGAGGAGAACTGATCACATAACGATAATACACACATTACACACTGGGGGAGATGTACCAAGCACAGGGAGTGAGGAGAACTGATCACCCAATGATAATACACACATGACACGCTGGGGGAGATGTACCAAGCACAAGGAGAGAGGAGAACTGATCACATAACGATAACACACACATGACACACTGGCGGAGATGTACCAAGCACAGGGAGCGAGGAGAACTGATCACATAACGATAATACACACTTGACACGCTGGGGAAATGTACCAAGCACAGGGAGAGAGGAGAACGGATCACACAACGATAATACACACATGACACGCTGGGGGAGATGTACCAAGCACAGGGAGAGAGGAGAACTGATCACACAACGATAATACACACATGACACGCTGGGGGAGATGTACCAAGCACAAGGAGAGAGGAGAACAGATCACACAACGATAATACACACATGACACGCTGGCGGAGATGTACCAAGCACAGGGAGAGAGGAGAACTGATCACACAACGATAATACACACATGACACACTGGGGGAGATGTACCAAGCACAGGGAGAGAGGAGAACGGATCACACAACGATAATACACACATGACACGCTGGGGGAGATGTACCAAGCACAGGGAGAGAGGAGAACTGATCACACAACAATAATACACACATGACACCCTGGGGGAGATGTACCAAGCACAGGGAGAGTGGAGAACTGATCACACAGCGATAATACACACATGACACACTGGGGGAGATGTACCAAGCACAGGGAGAGAGGAGAACTGATCACATAACGATAATACACACATGACACACTGGGGGAGATGTACCAAGCACAAGGAGAGAGGAGAACTGATCACATAACGATAATACACACATGACACTCTGGGGGAGATGTACCAAGCACAGGGAGCGAGGAGAACTGATCACATAACGATAATACACACATGACACGCTGGGGGAGATGTACCAAGCACAGGGAGAGAGGAGAACGGATCACACAACGATAATACACACATGACACGCTGGGCGAGATGTACCAAGCACAGGGAGAGAGGAGAACTGATCACACAACGATAATACACACATGACACGCTGGGGGAGATGTACCAAGCACAAGGAGAGAGGAGAACAGATCAAACAACGATAATACACACATGACACACTGGCGGAGATGTACCAAGCACAGGGAGAGAGGAGAACTGATCACACAACGATAATACACACATGACACACTGGGGGAGATGTACCAAGCACAGGGAGAGAGGAGAACTGATCACACAACGATAATACACACATGACACACTGGGGGAGATGTCCCAAGCACAGGGAGAGAGGAGAACTGATCACACAATGATAATACACACTTGACACGCTGGGGGAGATGTACCAAGCACAGGGAGAGAGGAGAACTGATCACATAACGATAATACACACATGACACGCTGGGGGAGATGTACCAAGCACAGGGAGAGAGGAGAACGGATCACACAACGATAATACACACATGACACGTTGGGGGAGATGTACCAAGCACAGGGAGAGAGGAGAACTGATCACACAACGATAATACACACATGACACGCTGGGGGAGATGTACCAAGCACAAGGAGAGAGGAGAACTGATCACACAACGATAATACACACATGACACGCTGGCGGAGATGTACCAAGCACAGGGAGAGAGGAGAACTGATCACACAACGATAATACACACATGACACACTGGGGGAGATGTACCAAGCACAGGGAGAGAGGAGAACTGATCACAGAATGATAATACACACTTGACACGCTGGGGGAGATGTACCAAGCACAGGGAGAGAGGAGAACTGATCACACAAAGATAATACACACATGACACGCTGGGGGAGATGTACCAAGCACAGGGAGAGAGGAGAACTGATCACACAACGATAATACACACATGACACGCTGGCGGAGAGGTACCAAGCACAAGGAGAGAGGAGAACTGATCACACAACGATAATACACACAAGACACGCTGGGGGATATGTACAAAGCACAGGGAGAGAGGAGAACTGATCATACAACGATAATACACACATGACACACTGGGGGAGATGTACCAAGCACAGGGAGAGAGGAGAACTGATCACATAACGATAATACACACATGACACACTGGGGGAGATGTACCAAGCACAGCGAGCGAGGAGAACTGATCACATAACGATAATACACACATGACACACTGGGGGAGATGTACCAAGCACAGGGAGAGAGGAGAACTGATCACATAACGATAATACACACATGACACACTGGGGGAGATGTACCAAGCACAGAGAGCGAGGAGAACTGATCACATAATGATAATACACACATGACACACTGGGGGAGATGTACCAAGCAAAGGGAGCGAGGAGAACTGATCACATAACGATAATACACACATGACACACTGGGGGAGATGTACCAAGCACAGGGAGAGAGGAGAACGGATCACACAACGATAATACACACATGACACGCTGGGGGAGATGTACCAAGCACAGGGAGAGAGGAGAACTGATCACACAACGATAATACACACATGACACGCTGGGGGAGATGTACCAAGCACAAGGAGAGAGGAGAACTGATCACACAACGATAATACACACATGACACGCTGGCGGAGATGTACCTAGCACAGGGAGAGAGGAGAACTGATCACACAACGATAATACACACATGACACACTGGGGGAGATGTACCAAGCACAGGGAGAGAGGAGAACTGATCACATAACGATAATACACACATTACACACTGGGGGAGATGTACCAAGCACAGGGAGTGAGGAGAACTGATCACACAATGATAATACACACATGACATGCTGGGGGAGATGTACCAAGCACAGGGAGAGAGGAGAACTGATCACACAACGATAATACACACATGACACGCTGGGGGAGATGTACCAAGCACAAGGAGAGAGGAGAACTGATCACACAACGATAATACACACATGACACGCTGGCGGAGATGTACCTAGCACAGGGAGAGAGGAGAACTGATCACACCACGATAATACACACATGACACACTGGGGGAGAAGTACCAAGCACAGGGAGAGAGGAGAACTGATCACATTACGATAATACACACATTACACACTGGGGGAGATGTACCAAGCACAGGGAGTGAGGAGAACTGATCACACAATGATAATACACACATGACACACTGGCGGAGATGTACCAAGCACAGGGAGCGAGGAGAACTGATCACATAACGATAATACACACATGACACGCTGGGGGAGATGTACCAAGCACAGGGAGAGAGGAGAACGGATCACACAACGATAATACACACATGACACGCTGGGGGAGATGTACCAAGCACAGGGAGAGAGGAGAACTGATCACACAACGATAATACACACATGACACGCTGGGGGAGATGTACCAAGCACAAGGAGAGAGGAGAACTGATCACACAACGATAATACACACATGACACGCTGGCGGAGATGTACCAAGCACAGGGAGAGAGGAGAACTGATCACACAACGATAATACACACATGACACACTGGGGGAGATGTACCAAGCACAGGGAGAGAGGAGAACTGATCACAGAATGATAATACACACATGACACGCTGGGGGAGATGTACCAAGCACAGGGAGAGAGGAGAACTGATCACACAAAGATAATACACACATGACACGCTGGGGGAGATGTACCAAGCACAGGGAGAGAGGAGAACTGATCACACAACGATAATACACACATGACACGCTGGCGGAGAGGTACCAAGCACAAGGAGAGAGGAGAACTGATCACACAACGATAATACACACAAGACACGCTGGGGGATATGTACAAAGCACAGGGAGAGAGGAGAACTGATCATACAACGATAATACACACATGACACACTGGGGGAGATGTACCAAGCACAGGGAGAGAGGAGAACTGATCACATAACGATAATACACACATGACACACTGGGGGAGATGTACCAAGCACAGCGAGCGAGGAGAACTGATCACATAACGATAATACACACATGACACACTGGGGGAGATGTACCAAGCACAGGGAGAGAGGAGAACTGATCACATAACGATAATACACACATGACACACTGGGGGAGATGTACCAAGCACAGAGAGCGAGGAGAACTGATCACATAATGATAATACACACATGACACACTGGGGGAGATGTACCAAGCAAAGGGAGCGAGGAGAACTGATCACATAACGATAATACACACATGACACACTGGGGGAGATGTACCAAGCACAGGGAGAGAGGAGAACGGATCACACAACGATAATACACACATGACACGCTGGGGGAGATGTACCAAGCACAGGGAGAGAGGAGAACTGATCACACAACGATAATACACACATGACACGCTGGGGGAGATGTACCAAGCACAAGGAGAGAGGAGAACTGATCACACAACGATAATACACACATGACACGCTGGCGGAGATGTACCTAGCACAGGGAGAGAGGAGAACTGATCACACAACGATAATACACACATGACACACTGGGGGAGATGTACCAAGCACAGGGAGAGAGGAGAACTGATCACATAACGATAATACACACATTACACACTGGGGGAGATGTACCAAGCACAGGGAGTGAGGAGAACTGATCACACAATGATAATACACACATGACATGCTGGGGGAGATGTACCAAGCACAAGGAGAGAGGAGAACTGATCACATAACGATAACACACACATGATACACTGGCGGAGATGTACCAAGCACAGGGAGCGAGGAGAACTGATCACATAACGATAATACACACTTGACACGCTGGGGGAGATGTACCAAGTACAGGGAGAGAGGAGAACGGATCACACAACGATAATACACACATGACACGCTGGGGGAGATGTACCAAGCACAGGGAGAGAGGAGAACTGATCACACAACGATAATACACACATGACACGCTGGGGGAGATGTACCAAGCACAAGGAGAGAGGAGAACAGATCACACAACGATAATACACACATGACACGCTGGGGGAGATGTACCAAGCACAAGGAGAGAGGAGAACAGATCACACAACGATAATACACACATGACACGCTGGCGGAGATGTACCAAGCATAGGGAGAGAGGAGAACTAATCACACAACGATAATACACACATGACACGCTGGGGGAGATGTACCAAGCACAAGGAGAGAGGAGAACTGATCACACAACGATAATACACACATGACACGCTGGCGGAGATGTACCAGGCACAGGGAGAGAGGAGAACTGATCACACAACGATAATACACACATGACACACTGGGGGAGATGTACCAAGCACAGGGAGAGAGGAGAACTGATCACATAATGATAATACACATATGACACACTGGGGGAGATGTACCAAGCACAGGGAGCGAGGCGAACTGATCACACAAAGATAATACACACATGACACGCTGGGGGAGATGTACCAAGCACAGGGAGAGAGGAGAACTGATCACACAACGATAATACACACATGACACGCTGGGGGAGATGTACCAAGCACAGGGAGAGAGGAGAACTGATCACACAACGATAATACACACATGACACACTGGGGGAGATGTACCAAGCACAGGGAGAGAGGAGAACTGATCACATAACGATAATACACACATGACACGCTGGGGGAGATGTACCAAGCACAGGGAGCGAGGAGAACTGATCACATAACGATAATACACACATGACACACTGGTGGAGATGTTCCAAGCACAGGGAGCGAGGAGAACTGATCACATAACGATAATACACACATGACACACTGGGGGAGATGTACCAAGCACAGGGAGAGAGGAGAACTGATCACACAGCGATAATACACACATGACACGCTGGGGGAGATGTACCAAGCACAGGGAGAGAGGAGAACTGATCACACAACGATAATACACACATGACACGCTGGGGGAGATGTATCAAGCACAGGGAGAGAGGAGAACTGATCACATAACGATAATACACACATGACACACTGGGGGAGATGTACCAAGCACAAGGAGAGAGGAGAACTGATCACATAACGATAATACACACATGACACTCTGGGGGAGATGTACCAAGCACAGGGAGCGAGGAGAACTGATCACACAACGATAATACACACATGACACGCTGGGGGAGATGTACCAAGCACAGGGAGAGAGGAGAACTGATCACACAACGA
Source organism: Taudactylus pleione (assembly GCA_031769625.1). Classification (NCBI taxonomy): domain Eukaryota; kingdom Metazoa; phylum Chordata; class Amphibia; order Anura; family Myobatrachidae; genus Taudactylus; species Taudactylus pleione. Next base: position 1,345,269 of record JAUIMM010001489.1, on the reverse strand, counting down.
TAATACACACATGACACGCTGGGGGAGATGTACCAAGCACAAGGAGAGAGGAGAACTGATCACACAACGATAATACACACATGACACGCTGGCGGAGATGTACCAAGCACAGGGAGAGAGGAGAACTGATCACACAACGATAATACACACATGACACACTGGGGGAGATGTACCAAGCACAGGGAGAGAGGAGAACTGATCACACAATGATAATACACACTTGACACGCTGGGGGAGATGTACCAAGCACAGGGAGAGAGGAGAACTGATCACACAATGATAATACACACATGACACACTGGGGGAGATGTACCAAGCACAGGGAGAGAGGAGAACTGATCACATAACGATAATACACACATGACACACTGGGGGAGATGTACCAAGCACAGGGAGCGAGGAGAACTGATCACATAACGATAATACACACATGACACACTGGGGGAGATGTACCAAGCACAGGGAGAGAGGAGAACTGATCACATAACGATAATACACACATGACACACTGGGGGAGATGTACCAAGCACAGAGAGCGAGGAGAACTGATCACATAACGATAATACACACATGACACACTGGGGGAGATGTACCAAGCAAAGGGAGCGAGGAGAACTGATCACATAACGATAATACACACATGACACACTGGGGGAGATGTACCAAGCACAGGGAGAGAGGAGAACGGATCACACAACGATAATACACACATGACACGCTGGGGGAGATGTACCAAGCACAAGGAGAGAGGAGAACTGATCACACAACGATAATACACACATGACACACTGGGGGAGATGTACCAAGCACAGGGAGAGAGGAGAACTGATCACACAACGATAATACACACATGACACGCTGGGGGAGATGTACCAAGCACAAGGAGAGAGGAGAACTGATCACACAACGATAATACACGCATGACACGCTGGGGGAGATGTACCAAGCACAAGGAGAGAGGAAAACTGATCACACAACGATAATACACACATGACACGCTGGGGGAGATGTACCAAGCACAGGGAGAGAGGAGAACTGATCACACAACGATAATACACACATGACACACTGGGGGAGATGTACCAAGCACAGGGAGAGAGGAGAACTGATCACACAATGATAATACACACTTGACACGCTGGGGGAGATGTACCAAGCACAGGGAGAGAGGAGAACTGATCACACAAAGATAATACACACATGACACGCTGGGGGAGATGTACCAAGCACAGGGAGAGAGGAGAACTGATCACACAACGATAATACACACATGACACGCTGGCGGAGATGTACCAAGCACAAGGAGAGAGGAGAACTGATCACACAACGATAATACACACATGACACACTGGGGGAGATGTACCAAGCACAGGGAGAGAGGAGAACTGATCACATAACGATAATACACACATGACACACTGGGGGAGATATACCAAGCACAGGGAGCGAGGAGAACTGATCACATAACGATAATACACACATGACACACTGGGGGAGATGTACCAAGCACAGGGAGAGAGGAGAACTGATCACATAACGATAATACACACATGACACACTGGGGGAGATGTACCAAGCACAGAGAGCGAGGAGAACTGATCACATAATGATAATACACACATGACACACTGGGGGAGATGTACCAAGCAAAGGGAGCGAGGAGAACTGATCACATAACGATAATACACACATGACACACTGGGGGAGATGTACCAAGCACAGGGAGAGAGGAGAACTGATCACATAACGATAATACACACATGACACACTGGGGGAGATGTACCAAGCACAGGGAGAGAGGAGAACGGATCACACAACGATAATACACACATGACACGCTGGGGGAGATGTACCAAGCACAAGGAGAGAGGAGAACTGATCACACAACGATAATACACACATGACTCGCTGGCGGAGATGTACCTAGCACAGGGAGAGAGGAGAACTGATCACACAACGATAATACACACATGACACACTGGGGGAGATGTACCAAGCACAGGGAGAGAGGAGAACTGATCACATAACGATAATACACACATTACACACTGGGGGAGATGTACCAAGCACAGGGAGTGAGGAGAACTGATCACCCAATGATAATACACACATGACACGCTGGGGGAGATGTACCAAGCACAAGGAGAGAGGAGAACTGATCACATAACGATAACACACACATGACACACTGGCGGAGATGTACCAAGCACAGGGAGCGAGGAGAACTGATCACATAACGATAATACACACTTGACACGCTGGGGAAATGTACCAAGCACAGGGAGAGAGGAGAACGGATCACACAACGATAATACACACATGACACGCTGGGGGAGATGTACCAAGCACAGGGAGAGAGGAGAACTGATCACACAACGATAATACACACATGACACGCTGGGGGAGATGTACCAAGCACAAGGAGAGAGGAGAACAGATCACACAACGATAATACACACATGACACGCTGGCGGAGATGTACCAAGCACAGGGAGAGAGGAGAACTGATCACACAACGATAATACACACATGACACACTGGGGGAGATGTACCAAGCACAGGGAGAGAGGAGAACGGATCACACAACGATAATACACACATGACACGCTGGGGGAGATGTACCAAGCACAGGGAGAGAGGAGAACTGATCACACAACAATAATACACACATGACACCCTGGGGGAGATGTACCAAGCACAGGGAGAGTGGAGAACTGATCACACAGCGATAATACACACATGACACACTGGGGGAGATGTACCAAGCACAGGGAGAGAGGAGAACTGATCACATAACGATAATACACACATGACACACTGGGGGAGATGTACCAAGCACAAGGAGAGAGGAGAACTGATCACATAACGATAATACACACATGACACTCTGGGGGAGATGTACCAAGCACAGGGAGCGAGGAGAACTGATCACATAACGATAATACACACATGACACGCTGGGGGAGATGTACCAAGCACAGGGAGAGAGGAGAACGGATCACACAACGATAATACACACATGACACGCTGGGCGAGATGTACCAAGCACAGGGAGAGAGGAGAACTGATCACACAACGATAATACACACATGACACGCTGGGGGAGATGTACCAAGCACAAGGAGAGAGGAGAACAGATCAAACAACGATAATACACACATGACACACTGGCGGAGATGTACCAAGCACAGGGAGAGAGGAGAACTGATCACACAACGATAATACACACATGACACACTGGGGGAGATGTACCAAGCACAGGGAGAGAGGAGAACTGATCACACAACGATAATACACACATGACACACTGGGGGAGATGTCCCAAGCACAGGGAGAGAGGAGAACTGATCACACAATGATAATACACACTTGACACGCTGGGGGAGATGTCCCAAGCACAGGGAGAGAGGAGAACTGATCACACAATGATAATACACACTTGACACGCTGGGGGAGATGTACCAAGCACAGGGAGAGAGGAGAACTGATCACATAACGATAATACACACATGACACGCTGGGGGAGATGTACCAAGCACAGGGAGAGAGGAGAACTGATCACACAACGATAATACACACATGACACGCTGGGGGAGATGTACCAAGCACAAGGAGAGAGGAGAACTGATCACACAACGATAATACACACATGACACGCTGGCGGAGATGTACCAAGCACAGGGAGAGAGGAGAACTGATCACACAACGATAATACACACATGACACACTGGGGGAGATGTACCAAGCACAGGGAGAGAGGAGAACTGATCACAGAATGATAATACACACATGACACACTGGGGGAGATGTACCAAGCACAGGGAGAGAGGAGAACTGATCACAGAATGATAATACACACTTGACACGCTGGGGGAGATGTACCAAGCACAGGGAGAGAGGAGAACTGATCACACAAAGATAATACACACATGACACGCTGGGGGAGATGTACCAAGCACAGGGAGAGAGGAGAACTGATCACACAACGATAATACACACATGACACGCTGGCGGAGAGGTACCAAGCACAAGGAGAGAGGAGAACTGATCACACAACGATAATACACACAAGACACGCTGGGGGATATGTACAAAGCACAGGGAGAGAGGAGAACTGATCATACAACGATAATACACACATGACACACTGGTGGAGATGTACCAAGCACAGGGAGAGAGGAGAACTGATCACATAACGATAATACACACATGACACACTGGGGGAGATGTACCAAGCACAGCGAGCGAGGAGAACTGATCACATAACGATAATACACACATGACACACTGGGGGAGATGTACCAAGCACAGGGAGAGAGGAGAACTGATCACATAACGATAATACACACATGACACACTGGGGGAGATGTACCAAGCACAGAGAGCGAGGAGAACTGATCACATAATGATAATACACACATGACACACTGGGGGAGATGTACCAAGCAAAGGGAGCGAGGAGAACTGATCACATAACGATAATACACACATGACACACTGGGGGAGATGTACCAAGCACAGGGAGAGAGGAGAACGGATCACACAACGATAATACACACATGACACGCTGGGGGAGATGTACCAAGCACAGGGAGAGAGGAGAACTGATCACACAACGATAATACACACATGACACGCTGGGGGAGATGTACCAAGCACAAGGAGAGAGGAGAACTGATCACACAACGATAATACACACATGACACGCTGGCGGAGATGTACCTAGCACAGGGAGAGAGGAGAACTGATCACACAACGATAATACACACATGACACACTGGGGGAGATGTACCAAGCACAGGGAGAGAGGAGAACGGATCACACAACGATAATACACACATGACACGCTGGGGGAGATGTACCAAGCACAGGGAGAGAGGAGAACTGATCACACAACGATAATACACACATGACACGCTGGGGGAGATGTACCAAGCACAAGGAGAGAGGAGAACTGATCACACAACGATAATACACGCATGACACGCTGGGGGAGATGTACCAAGCACAAGGAGAGAGGAAAACTGATCACACAACGATAATACACACATGACACGCTGGGGGAGATGTACCAAGCACAGGGAGAGAGGAGAACTGATCACACAACGATAATACACACATGACACACTGGGGGAGATGTACCAAGCACAGGGAGAGAGGAGAACTGATCACACAATGATAATACACACTTGACACGCTGGGGGAGATGTACCAAGCACAGGGAGAGAGGAGAACTGATCACACAAAGATAATACACACATGACACGCTGGGGGAGATGTATCAAGCACAGGGAGAGAGGAGAACTGATCACACAACGATAATACACACATGACACGCTGGCGGAGATGTACCAAGCACAAGGAGAGAGGAGAACTGATCACACAACGATAATACACACATGACACACTGGGGGAGATGTACCAAGCACAGGGAGAGAGGAGAACTGATCACATAACGATAATACACACATGACACACTGGGGGAGATATACCAAGCACAGGGAGCGAGGAGAACTGATCACATAACGATAATACACACATGACACACTGGGGGAGATGTACCAAGCACAGGGAGAGAGGAGAACTGATCACATAACGATAATACACACATGACACACTGGGGGAGATGTACCAAGCACAGAGAGCGAGGAGAACTGATCACATAATGATAATACACACATGACACACTGGGGGAGATGTACCAAGCAAAGGGAGCGAGGAGAACTGATCACATAACGATAATACACACATGACACACTGGGGGAGATGTACCAAGCACAGGGAGAGAGGAGAACGGATCACACAACGATAATACACACATGACACGCTGGGGGAGATGTACCAAGCACAAGGAGAGAGGAGAACTGATCACACAACGATAATACACACATGACTCGCTGGCGGAGATGTACCTAGCACAGGGAGAGAGGAGAACTGATCACACAACGATAATACACACATGACACACTGGGGGAGATGTACCAAGCACAGGGAGAGAGGAGAACTGATCACATAACGATAATACACACATTACACACTGGGGGAGATGTACCAAGCACAGGGAGTGAGGAGAACTGATCACCCAATGATAATACACACATGACACGCTGGGGGAGATGTACCAAGCACAAGGAGAGAGGAGAACTGATCACATAACGATAACACACACATGACACACTGGCGGAGATGTACCAAGCACAGGGAGCGAGGAGAACTGATCACATAACGATAATACACACTTGACACGCTGGGGAAATGTACCAAGCACAGGGAGAGAGGAGAACGGATCACACAACGATAATACACACATGACACGCTGGGGGAGATGTACCAAGCACAGGGAGAGAGGAGAACTGATCACACAACGATAATACACACATGACACGCTGGGGGAGATGTACCAAGCACAAGGAGAGAGGAGAACAGATCACACAACGATAATACACACATGACACGCTGGCGGAGATGTACCAAGCACAGGGAGAGAGGAGAACTGATCACACAACGATAATACACACATGACACACTGGGGGAGATGTACCAAGCACAGGGAGAGAGGAGAACGGATCACACAACGATAATACACACATGACACGCTGGGGGAGATGTACCAAGCACAGGGAGAGAGGAGAACTGATCACACAACAATAATACACACATGACACCCTGGGGGAGATGTACCAAGCACAGGGAGAGTGGAGAACTGATCACACAGCGATAATACACACATGACACACTGGGGGAGATGTACCAAGCACAGGGAGAGAGGAGAACTGATCACATAACGATAATACACACATGACACACTGGGGGAGATGTACCAAGCACAAGGAGAGAGGAGAACTGATCACATAACGATAATACACACATGACACTCTGGGGGAGATGTACCAAGCACAGGGAGCGAGGAGAACTGATCACATAACGATAATACACACATGACACGCTGGGGGAGATGTACCAAGCACAGGGAGAGAGGAGAACGGATCACACAACGATAATACACACATGACACGCTGGGCGAGATGTACCAAGCACAGGGAGAGAGGAGAACTGATCACACAACGATAATACACACATGACACGCTGGGGGAGATGTACCAAGCACAAGGAGAGAGGAGAACAGATCAAACAACGATAATACACACATGACACACTGGCGGAGATGTACCAAGCACAGGGAGAGAGGAGAACTGATCACACAACGATAATACACACATGACACACTGGGGGAGATGTACCAAGCACAGGGAGAGAGGAGAACTGATCACACAACGATAATACACACATGACACACTGGGGGAGATGTCCCAAGCACAGGGAGAGAGGAGAACTGATCACACAATGATAATACACACTTGACACGCTGGGGGAGATGTACCAAGCACAGGGAGAGAGGAGAACTGATCACATAACGATAATACACACATGACACGCTGGGGGAGATGTACCAAGCACAGGGAGAGAGGAGAACGGATCACACAACGATAATACACACATGACACGCTGGGGGAGATGTACCAAGCACAGGGAGAGAGGAGAACTGATCACACAACGATAATACACACATGACACGCTGGGGGAGATGTACCAAGCACAAGGAGAGAGGAGAACTGATCACACAACGATAATACACACATGACACGCTGGCGGAGATGTACCAAGCACAGGGAGAGAGGAGAACTGATCACACAACGATAATACACACATGACACACTGGGGGAGATGTACCAAGCACAGGGAGAGAGGAGAACTGATCACAGAATGATAATACACACTTGACACGCTGGGGGAGATGTACCAAGCACAGGGAGAGAGGAGAACTGATCACACAAAGATAATACACACATGACACGCTGGGGGAGATGTACCAAGCACAGGGAGAGAGGAGAACTGATCACACAACGATAATACACACATGACACGCTGGCGGAGAGGTACCAAGCACAAGGAGAGAGGAGAACTGATCACACAACGATAATACACACATGACACACTGGGGGAGATGTACCAAGCACAGGGAGAGAGGAGAACTGATCACATAACGATAATACACACATGACACACTGGGGGAGATATACCAAGCACAGGGAGCGAGGAGAACTGATCACATAACGATAATACACACATGACACACTGGGGGAGATGTACCAAGCACAGGGAGAGAGGAGAACTGATCACATAACGATAATACACACATGACACACTGGGGGAGATGTACCAAGCACAGAGAGCGAGGAGAACTGATCACATAATGATAATACACACATGACACACTGGGGGAGATGTACCAAGCAAAGGGAGCGAGGAGAACTGATCACATAACGATAATACACACATGACACACTGGGGGAGATGTACCAAGCACAGGGAGAGAGGAGAACGGATCACACAACGATAATACACACATGACACGCTGGGGGAGATGTACCAAGCACAAGAAGAGAGGAGAACTGATCACACAACGATAATACACACATGACTCGCTGGCGGAGATGTACCTAGCACAGGGAGAGAGGAGAACTGATCACACAACGATAATACACACATGACACACTGGGGGAGATGTACCAAGCACAGGGAGAGAGGAGAACTGATCACATAACGATAATACACACATTACACACTGGGGGAGATGTACCAAGCACAGGGAGTGAGGAGAACTGATCACCCAATGATAATACACACATGACACGCTGGGGGAGATGTACCAAGCACAAGGAGAGAGGAGAACTGATCACATAACGATAACACACACATGACACACTGGCGGAGATGTACCAAGCACAGGGAGCGAGGAGAACTGATCACATAACGATAATACACACTTGACACGCTGGGGAAATGTACCAAGCACAGGGAGAGAGGAGAACGGATCACACAACGATAATACACACATGACACGCTGGGGGAGATGTACCAAGCACAGGGAGAGAGGAGAACTGATCACACAACGATAATACACACATGACACGCTGGGGGAGATGTACCAAGCACAAGGAGAGAGGAGAACAGATCACACAACGATAATACACACATGACACGCTGGTGGAGATGTACCAAGCACAGGGAGAGAGGAGAACTGATCACACAACGATAATACACACATGACACACTGGGGGAGATGTACCAAGCACAGGGAGAGAGGAGAACGGATCACACAACGATAATACACACATGACACGCTGGGGGAGATGTACCAAGCACAGGGAGAGAGGAGAACTGATCACACAACAATAATACACACATGACACCCTGGGGGAGATGTACCAAGCACAGGGAGAGTGGAGAACTGATCACACAGCGATAATACACACATGACACACTGGGGGAGATGTACCAAGCACAGGGAGAGAGGAGAACTGATCACATAACGATAATACACACATGACACACTGGGGGAGATGTACCAAGCACAAGGAGAGAGGAGAACTGATCACATAACGATAATACACACATGACACTCTGGGGGAGATGTACCAAGCACAGGGAGCGAGGAGAACTGATCACATAACGATAATACACACATGACACGCTGGGGGAGATGTACCAAGCACAGGGAGAGAGGAGAACGGATCACACAACGATAATACACACATGACACGCTGGGCGAGATGTACCAAGCACAGGGAGAGAGGAGAACTGATCACACAACGATAATACACACATGACACGCTGGGGGAGATGTACCAAGCACAAGGAGAGAGGAGAACAGATCAAACAACGATAATACACACATGACACACTGGCGGAGATGTACCAAGCACAGGGAGAGAGGAGAACTGATCACACAACGATAATACACACATGACACACTGGGGGAGATGTACCAAGCACAGGGAGAGAGGAGAACTGATCACACAACGATAATACACACATGACACGCTGGCGGAGAGGTACCAAGCACAAGGAGAGAGGAGAACTGATCACACAACGATAATACACACAAGACACGCTGGGGGATATGTACAAAGCACAGGGAGAGAGGAGAACTGATCATACAACGATAATACACACATGACACACTGGGGGAGATGTACCAAGCACAGGGAGAGAGGAGAACTGATCACATAACGATAATACACACATGACACACTGGGGGAGATGTACCAAGCACAGCGAGCGAGGAGAACTGATCACATAACGATAATACACACATGACACACTGGGGGAGATGTACCAAGCACAGGGAGAGAGGAGAACTGATCACATAACGATAATACACACATTACACACTGGGGGAGATGTACCAAGCACAGGGAGTGAGGAGAACTGATCACACAATGATAATACACACATGACATGCTGGGGGAGATGTACCAAGCACAAGGAGAGAGGAGAACTGATCACATAACGATAACACACACATGATACACTGGCGGAGATGTACCAAGCACAGGGAGCGAGGAGAACTGATCACATAACGATAATACACACTTGACACGCTGGGGGAGATGTACCAAGCACAGGGAGAGAGGAGAACGGATCACACAACGATAATACACACATGACACGCTGGGGGAGATGTACCAAGCACAGGGAGAGAGGAGAACTGATCACACAACGATAATACACACATGACACGCTGGGGGAGATGTACCAAGCACAAGGAGAGAGGAGAACAGGTCACACAACGATAATACACACATGACACGCTGGGGGAGATGTACCAAGCACAAGGAGAGAGGAGAACAGATCACACAACGATAATACACACATGACACGCTGGCGGAGATGTACCAAGCATAGGGAGAGAGGAGAACTAATCACACAACGATAATACACACATGACACGCTGGGGGAGATGTACCAAGCACAAGGAGAGAGGAGAACTGATCACACAACGATAATACACACATGACACGCTGGCGGAGATGTACCAGGCACAGGGAGAGAGGAGAACTGATCACACAACGATAATACACACATGACACACTGGGGGAGATGTACCAAGCACAGGGACAGAGGAGAACTGATCACACAACGATAATACACACATGACACACTGGGGGAGATGTACCAAGCACAGGGAGAGAGGAGAACTGATCACATAATGATAATACACATATGACACACTGGGGGAGATGTACCAAGCACAGGGAGCGAGGCGAACTGATCACACAAAGATAATACACACATGACACGCTGGGGGAGATGTACCAAGCACAGGGAGAGAGGAGAACTGATCACACAACGATAATACACACATGACACGCTGGGGGAGATGTACCAAGCACAGGGAGAGAGGAGAACTGATCACACAACGATAATACACACATGACACACTGGGGGAGATGTACCAAGCACAGGGAGAGAGGAGAACTGATCACATAACGATAATACACACATGACACGCTGGGGGAGATGTACCAAGCACAGGGAGCGAGGAGAACTGATCACATAACGATAATACACACATGACACACTGGTGGAGATGTTCCAAGCACAGGGAGCGAGGAGAACTGATCACATAACGATAATACACACATGACACACTGGGGGAGATGTACCAAGCACAGGGAGAGAGGAGAACTGATCACACAGCGATAATACACACATGACACGCTGGGGGAGATGTACCAAGCACAGGGAGAGAGGAGAACTGATCACACAACGATAATACACACATGACACGCTGGGGGAGATGTACCAAGCACAGGGAGAGAGGAGAACTGATCACATAACGATAATACACACATGACACACTGGGGGAGATGTACCAAGCACAAGGAGAGAGGAGAACTGATCACATAACGATAATACACACATGACACTCTGGGGGAGATGTACCAAGCACAGGGAGCGAGGAGAACTGATCACACAACGATAATACACACATGACACGCTGGGGGAGATGTACCAAGCACAGGGAGAGAGGAGAACTGATCACACAACGATAATACACACATGACACGCTGGGGGAGATGTACCAAGCACAAGGAGAGAGGAGAACTGATCACACAACGATAATACACACATGACACGCTGGCGGAGATGTACCAAGCACAGGGAGAGAGGAGAACTGATCACACAACGATAATACACACATGACACACTGGGGGAGATGTACCAAGCACAGGGAGAGAGGAGAACTGATCACACAATGATAATACACACTTGACACGCTGGGGGAGATGTACCAAGCACAGGGAGAGAGGAGAACTGATCACACAATGATAATACACACATGACACACTGGGGGAGATGTACCAAGCACAGGGAGAGAGGAGAACTGATCACATAACGATAATACACACATGACACACTGGGGGAGATGTACCAAGCACAGGGAGCGAGGAGAACTGATCACATAACGATAATACACACATGACACACTGGGGGAGATGTACCAAGCACAGGGAGAGAGGAGAACTGATCACATAACGATAATACACACATGACACACTGGGGGAGATGTACCAAGCACAGAGAGCGAGGAGAACTGATCACATAACGATAATACACACATGACACACTGGGGGAGATGTACCAAGCAAAGGGAGCGAGGAGAACTGATCACATAACGATAATACACACATGACACACTGGGGGAGATGTACCAAGCACAGGGAGAGAGGAGAACGGATCACACAACGATAATACACACATGACACGCTGGGGGATATGTACCAAGCACAAGGAGAGAGGAGAACTGATCACACAACGATAATACACACATGACACACTGGGGGAGATGTACCAAGCACAGGGAGAGAGGAGAACTGATCACACAACGATAATACACGCATGACACGCTGGGGGAGATGTACCAAGCACAAGGAGAGAGGAAAACTGATCACACAACGATAATACACACATGACACGCTGGGGGTGATGTACCAAGCACAGGGAGAGAGGAGAACTGATCACACAACGATAATACACACATGACACACTGGGGGAGATGTACCAAGCACAGGGAGAGAGGAGAACTGATCACACAATGATAATACACACTTGACACGCTGGGGGAGATGTACCAAGCACAGGGAGAGAGGAGAACTGATCACACAAAGATAATACACACATGACACGCTGGGGGAGATGTACCAAGCACAGGGAGAGAGGAGAACTGATCACACAACGATAATACACACATGACACGCTGGCGGAGATGTACCAAGCACAAGGAGAGAGGAGAACTGATCACACAACGATAATACACACATGACACACTGGGGGAGATGTACCAAGCACAGGGAGAGAGGAGAACTGATCACATAACGATAATACACACATGACACACTGGGGGAGATATACCAAGCACAGGGAGCGAGGAGAACTGATCACATAACGATAATACACACATGACACACTGGGGGAGATGTACCAAGCACAGGGAGAGAGGAGAACTGATCACATAACGATAATACACACATGACACACTGGGGGAGATGTACCAAGCACAGAGAGCGAGGAGAACTGATCACATAATGATAATACACACATGACACACTGGGGGAGATGTACCAAGCAAAGGGAGCGAGGAGAACTGATCACATAACGATAATACACACATGACACACTGGGGGAGATGTACCAAGCACAGGGAGAGAGGAGAACGGATCACACAACGATAATACACACATGACACGCTGGGGGAGATGTACCAAGCACAAGGAGAGAGGAGAACTGATCACACAACGATAATACACACATGACTCGCTGGCGGAGATGTACCTAGCACAGGGAGAGAGGAGAACTGATCACACAACGATAATACACACATGACACACTGGGGGAGATGTACCAAGCACAGGGAGAGAGGAGAACTGATCACATAACGATAATACACACATTACACACTGGGGGAGATGTACCAAGCACAGGGAGTGAGGAGAACTGATCACCCAATGATAATACACACATGACACGCTGGGGGAGATGTACCAAGCACAAGGAGAGAGGAGAACTGATCACATAACGATAACACACACATGACACACTGGCGGAGATGTACCAAGCACAGGGAGCGAGGAGAACTGATCACATAACGATAATACACACTTGACACGCTGGGGAAATGTACCAAGCACAGGGAGAGAGGAGAACGGATCACACAACGATAATACACACATGACACGCTGGGGGAGATGTACCAAGCACAGGGAGAGAGGAGAACTGATCACACAACGATAATACACACATGACACGCTGGGGGAGATGTACCAAGCACAAGGAGAGAGGAGAACAGATCACACAACGATAATACACACATGACACGCTGGCGGAGATGTACCAAGCACAGGGAGAGAGGAGAACTGATCACACAACGATAATACACACATGACACACTGGGGGAGATGTACCAAGCACAGGGAGAGAGGAGAACGGATCACACAACGATAATACACACATGACACGCTGGGGGAGATGTACCAAGCACAGGGAGAGAGGAGAACTGATCACACAACAATAATACACACATGACACCCTGGGGGAGATGTACCAAGCACAGGGAGAGTGGAGAACTGATCACACAGCGATAATACACACATGACACACTGGGGGAGATGTACCAAGCACAGGGAGAGAGGAGAACTGATCACATAACGATAATACACACATGACACACTGGGGGAGATGTACCAAGCACAAGGAGAGAGGAGAACTGATCACATAACGATAATACACACATGACACTCTGGGGGAGATGTACCAAGCACAGGGAGCGAGGAGAACTGATCACATAACGATAATACACACATGACACGCTGGGGGAGATGTACCAAGCACAGGGAGAGAGGAGAACGGATCACACAACGATAATACACACATGACACGCTGGGCGAGATGTACCAAGCACAGGGAGAGAGGAGAACTGATCACACAACGATAATACACACATGACACGCTGGGGGAGATGTACCAAGCACAAGGAGAGAGGAGAACAGATCAAACAACGATAATACACACATGACACACTGGCGGAGATGTACCAAGCACAGGGAGAGAGGAGAACTGATCACACAACGATAATACACACATGACACACTGGGGGAGATGTACCAAGCACAGGGAGAGAGGAGAACTGATCACACAACGATAAGACACACATGACACACTGGGGGAGATGTACCAAGCACAGGGAGAGAGGAGAACTGATCACACAATGATAATACACACTTGACACACTGGGGGAGATGTACCAAGCACAGGGAGAGAGGAGAACTGATAACACAAAGATAATACACACATGACACGCTGGGGGAGATGTACCAAGCACAGGGAGAGAGGAGAACTGATCACACAACGATAATACACACATGACACGCTGGCGGAGATGTACCAAGCACAAGGAGAGAGGAGAACTGATCACACAACGATAATACACACAAGACACGCTGGGGGATATGTACAAAGCACAGGGAGAGAGGAGAACTGATCACACAACGATAATACACACATGACACACTGGGGGAGATGTACCAAGCACAGGGAGAGAGGAGAACTGATCACATAACGATAATACACACAAGACACGCTGGGGGATATGTACAAAGCACAGGGAGAGAGGAGAACTGATCACACAACGATAATACACACATGACACACTGGGGGAGATGTACCAAGCAGAGGGAGAGAGGAGAACTGATCACATAACGATAATACACACATGACACACTGGGGGAGATGTACCAAGCACAGGGAGCGAGGAGAACTGGTCACATAACGATAATACACACATGACACACTGGGGGAGATGTACCAAGCACAGGGAGAGAGGAGAACTGATCACATAACGATAATACACACATGACACACTGGGGGAGATGTACCAAGCACAGAGTGCGAGGAGAACTGATCACATAATGATAATACACACATGACACACTGGGGGAGATTTACCAAGCAAAGGGAGCGAGGAGAACTGATCACATAACGATAATACACACATGACACACTGGGGGAGATGTACCAAGCACAGGGAGAGAGGAGAACGGATCACACAACGATAATACACACATGACACGCTGGGGGAGATGTACCAAGCACAGGGAGAGAGGAGAACTGATCACACAACGATAATACACACATGACACGCTGGGGGAGATGTACCAAGCACAAGGAGAGAGGAGAACTGATCACACAACGATAATACACACATGACACGCTGGTGGAGATGTACCTAGCACAGGGAGAGAGGAGAACTGATCACACAACGATAATACACACATGACACACTGGGGGAGATGTACCAAGCACAGGGAGAGAGGAGAACTGATCACATAACGATAATACACACATTACACACTGGGGGAGATGTACCAAGCACAGGGAGTGAGGAGAACTGATCACACAATGATAATACACACATCGCACGCTGGGGGAGATGTACCAAGCACAAGGAGAGAGGAGAACTGATCACATAACGATAACACACACATGATACACTGGGGGAGATGTACCAAGCACAGGGAGCGAGGAGAACTGATCACATAACGATAATACACACATGACACGCTGGGGGAGATGTACCAAGCACAGGGAGAGAGGAGAACGGATCACACAACGATAATACACACATGACACGCTGGGGGAGATGTACCAAGCACAGGGAGAGAGGAGAACTGATCACACAACGATAATACACACATGACACGCTGGGGGAGATGTACCAAGCACAAGGAGAGAGGAGAACAGATCACACAACGATAATACACACATGACACGCTGGCGGAGATGTACCAAGCACAGGGAGAGAGGAGAACTGATCACACAACGATAATACACACATGACACGCTGGGGGAGATGTACCAAGCACAAGGAGAGAGGTGAACTGATCACACAACGATAATACACACATGACACGCTGGGGGAGATGTACCAAGCACAAGGAGAGAGGTGAACTGATCACACAACGATAATACACACATGACACGCTGGCGGAGATGTACCAAGCACAGGGAGAGAGGAGAACTGATCACACAACGATAATACACACATGACACACTGGGGGAGAAGTACCAAGCACAGGGAGAGAGGAGAACTGATCACATAACGATAATACACATATGACACACTGGGGGAGATGTACCAAGCACAGGGAGTGAGGAGAACTGATCACATAACGATAATACACACATGACACACTGGGGGAGATGTACCAAGCACAGGGAGAGAGGAGAACTGATCACACAACGATAATACACACATGACACGCTGGGGGAGATGTACCAAGCACAAGGAGAGAGGAGAACTGATCACACAACGATAATACACACATGACACACTGGGGGAGATGTACCAAGCACAGGGAGAGAGGAGAACTGATCACATAACGATAATACACACATGACACACTGGGGGAGATGTACCAAGCACAGGGAGAGAGGAGAACTGATCACACAACGATAATACACACATGACACGCTGGGGGAGATGTACCAAGCACAGGGAGAGAGGAGAACTGATCACATAATGATAATACACACATGACACACTGGGGGAGATGTACCAAGCACAAGGAGAGAGGAGAACTGATCACATAACGATAATACACACATGACACGCTGGGGGAGATGTACCAAGCACAGGGAGAGAGGAGAACTGATCACACAGCGGTAATACACACATGACACACTGGGGGAGATGTACCAAGCACAGGGAGAGAGGAGAACTGATCACATAACGATAATACACACATGACACACTGGGGGAGATGTACCAAGCACAAGGAGAGAGGAGAACTGATCACATAACGATAATACACACATGACACTCTGGGGGAGATGTACCAAGCACAGGGAGCGAGGAGAACTGATCACATAACGATAATACACACATGACACGCTGGGGGAGATGTACCAAGCACAGGGAGAGAGGAGAACGGATCACACAACGATAATACACACATGACACGCTGGGCGAGATGTACCAAGCACAGGGAGAGAGGAGAACTGATCACACAACGATAATACACACATGACACGCTGGGGGAGATGTACCAAGCACAAGGAGAGAGGAGAACAGATCAAACAACGATAATACACACATGACACGCTGGCGGAGATGTACCAAGCACAGGGAGAGAGGAGAACTGATCACACAACGATAATACACACATGACACACTGGGGGAGATGTACCAAGCACAGGGAGAGAGGAGAACTGATCACACAACGATAATACACACATGACACACTGGGGGAGATATAGAAAGCACAGGGAGAGAGAAGAACTGATCACACAATGATAATACACACTTGACACGCTGGGGGAGATGTACCAAGCACAGGGAGAGAGGAGAACTGATAACACAAAGATAATACACACATGACACGCTGGGGGAGATGTACCAAGCACAGGGAGAGAGGAGAACTGATCACACAACGATAATACACACATGACACGCTGGCGGAGATGTACCAAGCACAAGGAGAGAGGAGAACTGATCACACAACGATAATACACACAAGACACGCTGGGGGATATGTACAAAGCACAGGGAGAGAGGAGAACTGATCACACAACGATAATACACACATGACACGCTGGGGGAGATGTACCAAGCACAGGGAGAGAGGAGAACGGATCACACAACGATAATACACACATGACACGCTGGGGGAGATGTACCAAGCACAGGGAGAGAGGAGAACTGATCACACAACGATAATACACACATGACACACTGGCGGAGATGTACCAAGCACAGGGAGAGAGGAGAACTGATCACACAACGATAATACACACATGACACACTGGGGGAGATGTACCAAGCACAGGGAGAGAGGAGAACTGATCACACAACGATAACACACACATGACACGCTGGGGGAGATGTACCAAGCACAAGGAGAGAGGAGAACTGATCACACAACGATAATACACACATGACACGCTGGCGGAGATGTACCTAGCACAGGGAGAGAGGAGAACTGATCACATAACGATAATACACACATGACACACTGGGGGAGATGTACCAAGCACAGGGAGAGAGGAGAACTGATCACATAACGATAATACACACATGACACACTGGGGGAGATGTACCAAGCACAAGGAGAGAGGAGAACTGATCACATAACGATAATACACACATGACACGCTGGGGGAGATGTACCAAGCACAGGGAGAGAGGAGAACTGATCACACAACGATAATACACACATGACACGCTGGGGGAGATGTACCAAGCACAAGGAGAGAGGAGAACAGATCACACAACGATAATACACACATGACACGCTGGCGGAGATGTACCAAGCACAGGGAGAGAGGAGAACTGATCACACAACGATAATACACACATGACACACTGGCGGAGATGTACCAAGCACAGGGAGAGAGGAGAAATGATCACACAACGATAATACACACATGACACGCTGGGGGAGATGTACCAAGCACAAGGAGAGAGGAGAACTGATCACACAACGATAATACACACATGACACTCTGGGGGAGATGTACCAAGCACAGGGAGCGAGGAGAACTGATCACATAACGATAATACACACATGACACGCTGGGGGAGATGTACCAAGCACAGGGAGAGAGGAGAACGGATCACACAACGATAATACACACATGACACGCTGGGCGAGATGTACCAAGCACAGGGAGAGAGGAGAACTGATCACACAACGATAATACACACATGACACGCTGGGGGAGATGTACCAAGCACAAGGAGAGAGGAGAACAGATCAAACAACGATAATACACACATGACACGCTGGCGGAGATGTACCAAGCACAGGGAGAGAGGAGAACTGATCAAACAACGATAATACACACATGACACACTGGGGGAGATGTACCAAGCACAGGGAGAGAGGAGAACTGATCACACAACGATAATACACACATGACACACTGGGGGAGATATAGAAAGCACAGGGAGAGAGAAGAACTGATCACACAACGATAATACACACATGACACACTGGCGGAGATGTACCAAGCACAGGGAGAGAGGAGAAATGATCACACAACGATAATACACACATGACACGCTGGGGGAGATGTACCAAGCACAAGGAGAGAGGAGAACTGATCACACAACGATAATACACACATGACATGCTGGCGGAGATGTACCAAGCACAGGGAGAGAGGAGAACTGATCACACAACGATAATACACACATGACACACTGGGGGAGATGTACCAAGCACAGGGAGAGAGAACTGATCACATAACGATAATACACACATGACACACTGGGGGAGATGTACCAAGCACAGGGAGCGAGAACTGATCACATAACGATAATACATACATGACACACTGGGGGAGATGTACCAAGCACAGGGAGCGAGGAGAACTGATCACATAACGATAATACACACATGACACACTGGGGGAGATGTACCAAGCACAGGAAGCGAGGAGAACTGATCACACAATGATAATACACACATGACACGCTGGGGGAGATGTACCAAGCACAGGGAGAGAGGAGAACGGATCACACAACGATAATACACACATGACACGCTGGGGGAGATGTACCAAGCACAGGGAGAGAGAACTGATCACATAACGATAATACACACATGACACACTGGGGGAGATGTACCAAGCACAGGGAGCGAGGAGAACTGATCACACAACGATAATACACACATGACACGCTGGGGGAGATGTACCAAGCACAGGGAGAGAGGAGAACTGATCACACAAAGATAATACACACATGACACGCTGGGGGAGATGTACCAAGCACAGGGAGAGAGGAGAACTGATCACACAACGATAACACACACATGACACGCTGGGGGAGATGTACCAAGCACAAGGAGAGAGGAGAACTGATCACACAACGATAATACACACAAGACAAGCTGGGGGATATGTACCAAGCACAGGGAGAGAGGAGAACTGATCACACAACGATAATACACACATGACACACTGGGGGAGATGTACCAAGCACAGGGAGAGAGAACTGATCACATAACGATAATACACACATGAC
Source organism: Taudactylus pleione (assembly GCA_031769625.1). Lineage (NCBI taxonomy): Eukaryota > Metazoa > Chordata > Amphibia > Anura > Myobatrachidae > Taudactylus > Taudactylus pleione. The sequence goes on along the minus strand of JAUIMM010001489.1, from coordinate 1,324,340 downwards.
ACACTGGGGGAGATGTACCAAGCACAGGGAGCGAGGAGAACTGATCACATAACGATAATACACACATGACACACTGGGGGAGATGTACCAAGCACAGGGAGCGAGGAGAACTGATCACATAACGATAATACACACATGACACACTGGGGGAGATGTACCAAGCACAGGAAGCGAGGAGAACTGATCACACAATGATAATACACACATGACACGCTGGGGGAGATGTACCAAGCACAGGGAGAGAGGAGAACGGATCACACAACGATAATACACACATGACACGCTGGGGGAGATGTACCAAGCACAGGGAGAGAGGAGAACTGATCACACAAAGATAATACACACATGACACGCTGGGGGAGATGTACCAAGCACAGGGAGAGAGGAGAACTGATCACACAACGATAACACACACATGACACGCTGGGGGAGATGTACCAAGCACAAGGAGAGAGGAGAACTGATCACACAACGATAATACACACAAGACAAGCTGGGGGATATGTACCAAGCACAGGGAGAGAGGAGAACTGATCACACAACGATAATACACACATGACACACTGGGGGAGATGTACCAAGCACAGGGAGAGAGAACTGATCACATAACGATAATACACACATGACACACTGGGGGAGATGTACCAAGCACAGGGAGCGAGGAGAACTGATCACATAACGATAATACACACATGACACACTGGGGGAGATGTACCAAGCACAGGGAGCGAGGAGAACTGATCACATAACGATAATAAACACATATGACACACTGGGGGAGATGTACCAAGCACAGGGAGCGAGGAGAACTGATCACATAACGATAATACACACATGACACACTGGGGGAGATGTACCAAGCACAGGAAGTGAGGAGAACTGATCACACAATGATAATACACACAAGACACACTGGGGGAGATGTACCAAGCACAGGGAGAGAGGAGAACTGATCACATAACGATAATACACACATGACACGCTGGGGGAGATGTACCAAGCACAAGGAGAGAGGAGAACTGATCACATAACGATAATACACACATGACACGCTGGGGGAGATGTACCAAGCACAGGGAGAGAGGAGAACTGATCACATAACGATAATACACACATGACACACTGGGGGAGATGTACCTAGCACAGGGAGCGAGGAGAACTGATCACATAACGATAATACACACATGACACGCTGGGGGAGATGTACCAAGCACAGGGAGAGAGGAGAACTGATCACACAACGATAATACACACATGACACGCTGGGGGAGATGTACCAAGCACAAGGAGAGAGGAGAACTGATCACACAACGATAATACACACATGACACACTGGGGGAGATGTACCAAGCACAGGGAGAGAGGAGAACTGATCACATAACGATAATACACACATGACACACTGGGGGAGATTTACCAAGCAGAGAGAGAGAGGAGAACTGATCACACAACGATAATACACACATGACACACTGGGGGAGATGTACCAAGCACAGGGAGAGAGGAGAACTGATCACACAACGATAATACACACATGACACACTGGGGGAGATGTACCAAGCACAGGGAGCGAGGAGAATTGATCACACAATGATAATACACACATGACACACTGGGGGAGATGTACCAAGCACAGGGAGCGAGGAGAACGGATCACACAACGATAATACACACATGACACACCTGGGGAGATGTACCAAGCACAGGGAGCGAGGAGAAATGATCACACAACGATAATACACACATGACACACTGGGGGAGTTGTACCAAGCACAGGGAGCGAGGAGAACTGATCACACAATGATAATACACACATGACACACTGGGGGAGATGTACCAAGCACAGGGAGCGAGGAGAACTGATCACAGAACGATAATACACACATGACACACTGGGGGAGTTGTACCAAGCACAGGGAGAGAGGAGAACTTATCACACAAAGATAATACACACATGACACACTGGGGGAGATGTACCAAGCACAGGGAGCGAGGAGAACTGATCACACAACGATAATACACACATGACACACTGGGGGAGATGTACCAAGCACAGGGAGCGAGGAGAACTGATCACACCACGATAATACACACATGGCACACTGGGGGAGATGTACCAAGCACAGGGAGCGAGGAGAACGGATCACACAACGATAATACACACATGACACACTGGGGGAGATGTACCAAGCACAGAGAGACAGGAGAACTGATCACACAACGATAATACACACATGACACACTGGGGGAGGTGTACCAAGCACAGGGAGAGAGGAGAACTGATCACACAACGATAATGCACACATGACACACTGGTGGAGATGTACCAAGCACAGGGAGTGAGGAGAACTGATCACACAACGATAATACAGACATGACACACTGGGGGAGATGTACCAAGCACAGAGGGAGAGGAGAAATGATCTCACAACGATTATACACACATGACACACTGGGGGAGATGTACCAAGCACAGGGAGCAGGGAGAACTGATCACACAACGATAATACACACATAACACACCGGGGGAGATGTACCAAGCACAGGGAGCGAGGAGAACTAATCACACAACGATAATACACACGACACACTGGGGGAGATGTACCAAGCACAGGGAGAGAGGAGAACTGATCACACAACGATAATACACACATGACACACAGGAGGAGATATACCAAGCACAGAGAGAGAGGAGAACTGATCACACAACGATAATACACACATGACATACTGGGGGAGAAGTACCAAGCACAGAGAGAGAGGAGGACTGATCACACAACGATAATACACACATGACACATTGGGGGAGATGTACCAAGCACAGGGATAGAGGAGAACGAATCACACAACGATAATACACACATGACACACTGGGGGAGATGTACCAAGCACAGGGAGAGAGGAGAACTGATCACACCACGACAATACACACATGACACACAGGGGGAGATATACCAACCACAGAGAGAGAGGAGAACTGATCACACAACGATAATACATACATGACACACCGGGGGAGATGTACCAAGCACAGGGAGCGAGGAGAATTGATCACACAATGATAATACACACATGACACACTGGGGGAGATGTACCAAGCACAGGGAGCGAGGAGAACGGATCACACAACGATAATACACACATGACACACCTGGGGAGATGTGCCAAGCACAGGGAGCGAGGAGAAATGATCACACAACGATAATACACACATGACACACTGGGGGAGATGTACCAAGCACAGAGAGCGAGGAGAACTGATCACACAACGATAATACACACATGACACACTGGGGGAGAGGTACCAAGCACAGGGAGCGAGGATAACTAAACACACAACGATAATACACACATGACACACCTGGGGAGATGTACCAAGCACAGGGAGCGAGGAGAAATGATCACACAACGATTATACACACATGACACACTGGGGGAGATATACCAAGCACAGGGAGCGAGGAGAACTGATCACACAACGATAATACAAACATGACACACTGGGGGAGATGTACCAAGCACAGAGAGAGAGGAGAACTGATCACACGACAATAATACACACATGACACACTGGGGGAGATGTACCAAGCACAGGGAGAGAGGAGAACTGATCACACAACGATAATACACACATGACACACTGGGGGAGATGTACCAAGCACAGGGAGAGAGAACGGATCAGACAACGATAATACACAAACGACACACTGGGGGAGATGTACCAAGCACAGGGAGAGAGGAGAACTGATCACACAACGATAATACACACATGACACACTGGGGGAGATGTACCAAGCACAGAGGGAGAGGAGAAATGATCTCACAACGATTATACACACATGACACACTGGGGGAGATGTACTAAGCACAGGGAGCAGGGAGAACTGATCACACCACGATAATACACACATGACACACTGGGGGAGATGTACCAAGCACAGGGATAGAGGAGAACTGATCACACTATGATAATACACACATGACACACTGGGGGAGATGTACCAAGCACAGGGAGAGAGGAGAACGGATCACACAGCGATAATACACACATGACACAGGGGGAGATGTACCAAGTACCGGGAGAGAGGAGAACGGATCACACAACGATAATACACACATGACACACTGGGGGAGATGTACCAAGCACAGGGAGAGAGGAGAACTGATCACACAACGATAATACACACACGACACACTGGGGGAGATGTACCAAGCACAGGGAGAGAGGAGAACTGATCACACAACGATAATACACACGACACACTGGGGGAGATGTACCAAGCACAGAGAGCGAGGAGAACTGATCACACAACGATAATACACACATGACACACTGGGGGAGATGTACCAAGCACAGGGAGCGAGGAGAACTAATCACACAACGATAATACACACATGACACACTTGGGGAGATGTACCAAGCACAGGGAGTGAGGAGAACTGATCACATAACGATAATACACACATGACACACTGGGGGAGATATACCAAGCACAGGTAGCGAGGAGAAATGATCACACAACGATTATACACACATGACACACTGGGGGAGATATACCAAGCACAGGGAGCGAGGAGAACTGATCACACAACGATAATACAAACATGACACACTGGGGGAGATGTACCAAGCACAGAGAGAGAGGAGAACTGATCACACGACAATAATACACACATGACACACTGGGGGAGATGTACCAAGCACAGGGAGAGAGGAGAACTGATCACACAACGATAATACACACATGACACACTGGCGGAGATGTACCAAGCACAGGGAGAGAGGAGAAATGATCACACAACGATAATACACACATGACACGCTGGGGGAGATGTACCAAGCACAAGGAGAGAGGAGAACTGATCACACAACGATAATACACACATGACACGCTGGCGGAGATGTACCAAGCACAGGGAGAGAGGAGAACTGATCACACAACGATAATACACACATGACACACTGGGGGAGAGGTACCAAGCACAGGGAGCGAGGATAACTAAACACACAACGATAATACACACATGACACACCTGGGGAGATGTACCAAGCACAGGGAGCGAGGAGAAATGATCACACAACGATTATACACACATGACACACTGGGGGAGATATACCAAGCACAGGGAGCGAGGAGAACTGATCACACAACGATAATACAAACATGACACACTGGGGGAGATGTACCAAGCACAGAGAGAGAGGAGAACTGATCACACGACAATAATACACACATGACACACTGGGGGAGATGTACCAAGCACAGGGAGAGAGGAGAACTGATCACACAACGATAATACACACATGACACACTGGGGGAGATTTACCAAGCAGAGAGAGAGAGGAGAACTGATCACACAACGATAATACACACATGACACACTGGGGGAGATGTACCAAGCACAGGGAGAGAGGAGAACTGATCACACAACGATAATACACACATGACACACTGGGGGAGATGTACCAAGCACAGGGAGCGAGGAGAATTGATCACACAATGATAATACACACATGACACACTGGGGGAGATGTACCAAGCACAGGGAGCGAGGAGAACGGATCACACAACGATAATACACACATGACACACCTGGGGAGATGTACCAAGCACAGGGAGCGAGGAGAAATGATCACACAACGATAATACACACATGACACACTGGGGGAGTTGTACCAAGCACAGGGAGCGAGGAGAACTGATCACACAATGATAATACACACATGACACACTGGGGGAGATGTACCAAGCACAGGGAGCGAGGAGAACTGATCACAGAACGATAATACACACATGACACACTGGGGGAGTTGTACCAAGCACAGGGAGAGAGGAGAACTTATCACACAAAGATAATACACACATGACACACTGGGGGAGATGTACCAAGCACAGGGAGCGAGGAGAACTGATCACACAACGATAATACACACATGACACACTGGGGGAGATGTACCAAGCACAGGGAGCGAGGAGAACTGATCACACCACGATAATACACACATGGCACACTGGGGGAGATGTACCAAGCACAGGGAGCGAGGAGAACGGATCACACAACGATAATACACACATGACACACTGGGGGAGATGTACCAAGCACAGAGAGACAGGAGAACTGATCACACAACGATAATACACACATGACACACTGGGGGAGGTGTACCAAGCACAGGGAGAGAGGAGAACTGATCACACAACGATAATGCACACATGACACACTGGTGGAGATGTACCAAGCACAGGGAGTGAGGAGAACTGATCACACAACGATAATACAGACATGACACACTGGGGGAGATGTACCAAGCACAGAGGGAGAGGAGAAATGATCTCACAACGATTATACACACATGACACACTGGGGGAGATGTACCAAGCACAGGGAGCAGGGAGAACTGATCACACAACGATAATACACACATAACACACCGGGGGAGATGTACCAAGCACAGGGAGCGAGGAGAACTAATCACACAACGATAATACACACGACACACTGGGGGAGATGTACCAAGCACAGGGAGAGAGGAGAACTGATCACACAACGATAATACACACATGACACACAGGAGGAGATATACCAAGCACAGAGAGAGAGGAGAACTGATCACACAACGATAATACACACATGACATACTGGGGGAGAAGTACCAAGCACAGAGAGAGAGGAGGACTGATCACACAACGATAATACACACATGACACATTGGGGGAGATGTACCAAGCACAGGGATAGAGGAGAACGAATCACACAACGATAATACACACATGACACACTGGGGGAGATGTACCAAGCACAGGGAGAGAGGAGAACTGATCACACCACGACAATACACACATGACACACAGGGGGAGATATACGAACCACAGAGAGAGAGGAGAACTGATCACACAACGATAATACATACATGACACACCGGGGGAGATGTACCAAGCACAGGGAGCGAGGAGAATTGATCACACAATGATAATACACACATGACACACTGGGGGAGATGTACCAAGCACAGGGAGCGAGGAGAACGGATCACACAACGATAATACACACATGACACACCTGGGGAGATGTACCAAGCACAGGGAGCGAGGAGAAATGATCACACAACGATAATACACACATGACACACTGGGGGAGATGTACCAAGCACAGAGAGCGAGGAGAACTGATCACACAACGATAATACACACATGACACACTGGGGGAGAGGTACCAAGCACAGGGAGCGAGGATAACTAAACACACAACGATAATACACACATGACACACCTGGGGAGATGTACCAAGCACAGGGAGCGAGGAGAAATGATCACACAACGATTATACACACATGACACACTGGGGGAGATATACCAAGCACAGGGAGCGAGGAGAACTGATCACACAACGATAATACAAACATGACACACTGGGGGAGATGTACCAAGCACAGAGAGAGAGGAGAACTGATCACACGACAATAATACACACATGACACACTGGGGGAGATGTACCAAGCACAGGGAGAGAGGAGAACTGATCACACAACGATAATACACACATGACACACTGGGGGAGATGTACCAAGCACAGGGAGAGAGAACGGATCAGACAACGATAATACACAAACGACACACTGGGGGAGATGTACCAAGCACAGGGAGAGAGGAGAACTGATCACACAACGATAATACACACATGACACACTGGGGGAGATGTACCAAGCACAGAGGGAGAGGAGAAATGATCTCACAACGATTATACACACATGACACACTGGGGGAGATGTACCAAGCACAGGGAGCAGGGAGAACTGATCACACCACGATAATACACACATGACACACTGGGGGAGATGTACCAAGCACAGGGATAGAGGAGAACTGATCACACTATGATAATACACACATGACACACTGGGGGAGATGTACCAAGCACAGGGAGAGAGGAGAACGGATCACACAGCGATAATACACACATGACACAGGGGGAGATGTACCAAGTACCGGGAGAGAGGAGAACGGATCACACAACGATAATACACACATGACACACTGGGGGAGATGTACCAAGCACAGGGAGAGAGGAGAACTGATCACACAACGATAATACACACACGACACACTGGGGGAGATGTACCAAGCACAGGGAGAGAGGAGAACTGATCACACAACGATAATACACACGACACACTGGGGGAGATGTACCAAGCACAGAGAGCGAGGAGAACTGATCACACAACGATAATACACACATGACACACTGGGGGAGATGTACCAAGCACAGGGAGCGAGGAGAACTAATCACACAACGATAATACACACATGACACACTTGGGGAGATGTACCAAGCACAGGGAGTGAGGAGAACTGATCACATAACGATAATACACACATGACACACTGGGGGAGATATACCAAGCACAGGTAGCGAGGAGAAATGATCACACAACGATTATACACACATGACACACTGGGGGAGATATACCAAGCACAGGGAGCGAGGAGAACTGATCACACAACGATAATACAAACATGACACACTGGGGGAGATGTACCAAGCACAGAGAGAGAGGAGAACTGATCACACGACAATAATACACACATGACACACTGGGGGAGATGTACCAAGCACAGGGAGAGAGGAGAACTGATCACACAACGATAATACACACATGGCATACTGGGGGAGATGTACCAAGCACAGGGAGAGAGGAGAACGGATCAGACAACGATAATACACACATGATACACTGGGGGAGATGTACCAAGCACAGGGACAGAGGAGAACTGATCACACAACGATAATACACACATGACACACTGGGGGAGATGTACCAAGGACAGGGAGAGAGGAGAACGGATCACACAACGATAATACAGACATGAGACACTCGGGGAGATGTACCAAGCACAGGGAGAGAGGAGAACTGATCACATGACGATAATACACACATGACACACAGGGGGAGATGTACCAAGCACAGGGAGAGAGGAGAACGGATCACACAACGATAATACACACACGACACACTGGGGGAGATGTACCAAGCACAGGGAGAGAGGAGAACTGATCACACAACGATAATACACACACGACACACTGGGGGAGGTGTACCAAGCACAGGGAGAGAGAAGAACTGATCACACAACGATAATACACACATGACACACTGGGGGAGATGTACCAAGCACAAGGAGCGAGGAGAACTGATCACACAACGATAATACACACATGACACACTGGGGGAGATGTACCAAGCACAGAGAGAGAGGAGAACGGATCACACAACGATAATACACACACGACACACTGGGGGAGATGTACCAAGCACAGGGAGAGAGGAGAACTGATGACACAACGATAATACACACAGGACACACTGGGGGAGATGTACCAAGCACAAGGAGAGAGGAGAACTGATCACATAACGATAATACACACATGACACGCTGGGGGAGATGTACCAAGCACAGGGAGAGAGGAGAACTGATCACACAACGATAATACACACATGACACGCTGGGGGAGATGTACCAAGCACAAGGAGCGAGGAGAACTGATCGCACAATGATAATACACACATGACACACTGGGGGAGATGTACCAAGCACAGGGAGAGAGGAGAACTGATCACACAACGATAATACACACATGACACACTGGGGGAGATGTACCAAGCACAGGGAGAGAGAACGGATCAGACAACGATAATACACAAACGACACACTGGGGGAGATGTACCAAGCACAGGGAGAGAGGAGAACTGATCACACAACGATAATACACACATGACACACTGGGGGAGATGTACCAAGCACAGAGGGAGAGGAGAAATTATCTCACAACGATTATACACACATGACACACTGGGGGAGATGTACCAAGCACAGGGAGCAGGGAGAACTGATCACACCACGATAATACACACATGACACACTGGGGGAGATGTACCAAGCACAGGGAGCGAGGAGAACTGATCACATAACGATAATACACACATGACACACTGGGGGAGATGTACCAAGCACAGGGAGCGAGGAGAACTGATCACATAACGATAATACACACATGACACACTGGGGGAGAGGTACCAAGCACAGGAAGTGAGGAGAACTGATCACACAATGATAATACACACAAGACACACTGGGGGAGATGTACCAAGCACAGGGAGAGAGGAGAACTGATCACATAACGATAATACACACATGACACGCTGGGGGAGATGTACCAAGCACAAGGAGAGAGGAGAACTGATCACACAACGATAATACACACATGACACACTGGTGGAGATGTACCAAGCACAGGGAGTGAGGAGAACTGATCACACAACGATAATACAGACATGACACACTGGGGGAGATGTACCAAGCACAGAGGGAGAGGAGAAATGATCTCACAACGATTATACACACATGACACACTGGGGGAGATGTACCAAGCACAGGGAGCAGGGAGAACTGATCACACAACGATAATACACACATAACACACCGGGGGAGATGTACCAAGCACAGGGAGCGAGGAGAACTAATCACACAACGATAATACACACGACACACTGGGGGAGATGTACCAAGCACAGGGAGAGAGGAGAACTGATCACACAACGATAATACACACATGACACACAGGAGGAGAAGTACCAAGCACAGAGAGAGAGGAGGACTGATCACACAACGATAATACACACATGACACATTGGGGGAGATGTACCAAGCACAGGGATAGAGGAGAACGAATCACACAACGATAATACACACATGACACACTGGGGGAGATGTACCAAGCACAGGGAGAGAGGAGAACTGATCACACCACGACAATACACACATGACACACAGGGGGAGATATACCAAGCACAGAGAGAGAGGAGAACTGATCACACAACGATAATACATACATGACACACCGGGGGAGATGTACCAAGCACAGGGAGCGAGGAGAATTGATCACACAATGATAATACACACATGACACACTGGGGGAGATGTACCAAGCACAGGGAGCGAGGAGAACGGATCACACAACGATAATACACACATGACACACCTGGGGAGATGTACCAAGCACAGGGAGCGAGGAGAAATGATCACACAACGATAATACACACATGACACACTGGGGGAGATGTACCACGCACAGAGAGCGAGGAGAACTGATCACACAACGATAACACACACATGACACACTGGGGGAGAGGTACCAAGCACAGGGAGCGAGGATAACTAATCACACAACGATAATACACACATGACACACCTGGGGAGATGTACCAAGCACAGGGAGCGAGGAGAAATGATCACACAACGATTATACACACATGACACACTGGGGGAGATATACCAAGCACAGGGAGCGAGGAGAACTGATCACACAACGATAATACAAACATGACATACTGGGGGAGATGTACCAAGCACAGAGAGAGAGGAGAACTGATCACACGACAATAATACACACATGACACACTGGGGGAGATGTACCAAGCACAGGGAGAGAGGAGAACTGATCACACAACGATAATACACACATGACACACTGGGGGAGATGTACCAAGCACAGGGAGAGAGAACGGATCAGACAACGATAATACACAAACGACACACTGGGGGAGATGTACCAAGCACAGGGAGAGAGGAGAACTGATCACACAACGATAATACACACATGACACACTGGGGGAGATGTACCAAGCACAGAGGGAGAGGAGAAATGATCTCACAACTATTATACACACATGACACACTGGGGGAGATGTACCAAGCACAGGGAGCAGGGAGAACTGATCACACCACGATAATACACACATGACACACTGGGGGAGATGTACCAAGCACAGGGATAGAGGAGAACTGATCACACTATGATAATACACACATGACGCACTGGGGGAGATGTACCAAGCACAGGGAGAGAGGAGAACGGATCACACAGCGATAATACACACATGACACAGGGGGAGATGTACCAAGTACCGGGAGAGAGGAGAACGGATCACACAACGATAATACACACATGACACACTGGGGGAGATGTACCAAGCACAGGGAGAGAGGAGAACTGATCACACAACGATAATACACACACGACACACTGGGGGAGATGTACCAAGCACAGGGAGAGAGGAGAACTGATCACACAACGATAATACACACGACACACTGGGGGAGATGTACCAAGCACAGAGAGCGAGGAGAACTGATCACACAACGATAATACACACATGACACACTGGGGGAGATGTACCAAGCACAGGGAGCGAGGAGAACTAATCACACAACGATAATACACACATGACACACTTGGGGAGATGTACCAAGCACAGGGAGTGAGGAGAAATGATCACACAACGATTATACACACATGACACACTGGGGGAGATATACCAAGCACAGGGAGCGAGGAGAACTGATCACACAACGATAATACAAACATGACACACTGGGGGAGATGTACCAAGCACAGAGAGAGAGGAGAACTGATCACACGACAATAATACACACATGACACACTGGGGGAGATGTACCAAGCACAGGGAGAGAGGAGAACTGATCACACAACGATAATACACACATGGCACACTGGGGGAGATGTACCAAGCACAGGGAGAGAGGAGAACGGATCAGACAACGATAATACACACATGATACACTGGGGGAGATGTACCAAGCACAGGGACAGAGGAGAACTGATCACACAACGATAATACACACATGACACACTGGGGGAGATGTACCAAGGACAGGGAGAGAGGAGAACGGATCACACAACGATAATACAGACATGAGACACTCGGGGAGATGTACCAAGCACAGGGAGAGAGGAGAACTGATCACATGACGATAATACACACATGACACACAGGGGGAGATGTACCAAGCACAGGGAGAGAGGAGAACGGATCACACAACGATAATACACACACGACACACTGGGGGAGATGTACCAAGCACAGGAAGAGAGGAGAACTGATCACACAACGATAATACACACAGGACACACTGGGGGAGATGTACCAAGCACAAGGAGAGAGGAGAACTGATCACATAACGATAATACACACATGACACGCTGGGGGAGATGTACCAAGCACAGGGAGAGAGGAGAACTGATCACACAACGATAATACACACATGACACGCTGGGGGAGATGTACCAAGCACAAGGAGCGAGGAGAACTGATCGCACAATGATAATACACACATGACACACTGGGGGAGATGTACCAAGCACAGGGAGAGAGGAGAACGGATCACACAACGATAATACACACATGACACACTGGGGGAGATGTACCAAGCACAGGGAGAGAGGAGAGCGGATCACACAACGATAATACACACATGACACACTGGGGGAGATGTACCAAGCACAGGGAGAGAGGAGAACTGATCACACAAAGATAATACACACATGACACACTGGGGGAGTTGTACCAAGCACAGGGAGCTAGGAGAACTGATCACACAACGATAATACACACATGACACACTGGGGGAGAGGTACCAAGCACAGGGAGCGAGGATAACTAATCACACAACGATAATACACACTTGGGGAGATGTACCAAGCACAGGGAGCGAGGAGAAATGATCACACAACGATTATACACACATGAAACACTGGGGGAGATATACCAAGCACAGGGAGCGAGGAGAACTGATCACACAACGATAATACAAACATGACACACTGGGGGAGATGTACCAAGCACAGAGAGAGAGGAGAACTGATCACACGACAATAATACACACATGACACACTGGGGGAGAAGTACCAAGCACAGGGAGAGAGGAGAACTGATCACACAACGATAATACACACATGACACACTGGGGGAGATATACCAAGCACAGGGAGAGAGAACGGATCAGACAACGATAATACACAAATGACACACTGGGGGAGATGTACCAAGCACAGGGAGAGAGGAGAACTGATCACACAACGATAATACACACATGACACACTGGGGGAGATGTACCAAGCACAGAGGGAGAGGAGAAATGATCTCACAACGATTATACACACATGACACACTGGGGGAGATGTACCAAGCACAGGGAGCAGGGAGAACTGATCACACCACGATAATACACACATGACACACTGGGGGAGATGTACCAAGCACAGGGATAGAGGAGAACTGATCACACTATGATAATACACACATGACACACTGGGGGAGATGTACCAAGCACAGGGAGAGAGGAGAACGGATCACACAGCGATAATACACACATGACACAGGGGGAGATGTACCAAGTACCGGGAGAGAGGAGAACGGATCACACAACGATAATACACACATGACACACTGGGGGAGATGTACCAAGCACAGGGAGAGAGGAGAACTGATCACACAACGATAATACACACGACACACTGGGGGAGATGTACCAAGCACAGAGAGCGAGGAGAACTGATCACACAACGATAATACACACATGACACACTGGGGGAGATGTACCAAGCACAGGGAGCGAGGAGAACTAATCACACAACGATAATACACACATGACACACTTGGGGAGATGTACCAAGCACAGGGAGTGAGGAGAACTGATCACATAACGATAATACACACATGACACACTGGGGGAGATATACCAAGCACAGGTAGCGAGGAGAAATGATCACACAACGATTATACACACATGACACACTGGGGGAGATATACCAAGCACAGGGAGCGAGGAGAACTGATCACACAACGATAATACAAACATGACACACTGGGGGAGATGTACCAAGCACAGAGAGAGAGGAGAACTGATCACACGACAATAATACACACATGACACACTGGGGGAGATGTACCAAGCACAGGGAGAGAGGAGAACTGATCAGACAACGATAATACACACGATACACTGGGGGAGATGTACCAAGCACAGGGACAGAGGAGAACTGATCACACAACGATAATACACACATGACACACTGGGGGAGATGTACCAAGGACAGGGAGAGAGGAGAACGGATCACACAACGATAATACACACATGACACACCGGGGGAGATGTACCAAGCACAGGGAGAGAGGACAACTAATCACACAATGATAATACACACATGACACACTGGGGGAGATGTACCAAGCACAGGGAGAGAGGAGAACGGATCACACAACGATAATACACATATGACACACTGGGGGAGATGTACCAAGCACAGGGATAGAGGAGAACTGATCACATAATGATAATACACACATGACACACTGGGGGAGATGTACCAAGCACAGGGAGAGAGGAGAACGGATCACACAACGATAATACAGACATGAGACACTCGGGGAGATGTACCAAGCACAGGGAGAGAGGAGAACTGATCACATGACGATAATACACACATGACACACAGGGGGAGATGTACCAAGCACAGGGAGAGAGGAGAACGGATCACACAACGATAATACACACATGACACACTGGGGGAGATGTACCAAGCAAAGGGAGAGAGGAGAACTGATCACACAACGATAATACACACACGACACACTGGGGGAGGTGTACCAAGCACAGGGAGAGAGAAGAACTGATCACACAACGATAATACACACATGACACACTGGGGGAGATGTACCAAGCACAGGGAGCGAGGAGAACTGATCACACAACGATAATACACACATGACACACTGGGGGAGATGTACCAAGCACAGAGAGAGAGGAGAACGGATCACACAACGATAATACACACACGACACACTGGGGGAGATGTACCAAGCACAGGGAGAGAGGAGAACTGATCACACAACGATAATACACACAGGACACACTGGGGGAGATGTACCAAGCACAAGGAGAGAGGAGAACTGATCACATAACGATAATACACACATGACACGCTGGGGGAGATGTACCAAGCACATGGAGAGAGAACTGATCACACAACGATAATACACACACGACACACTGGGGGAGATGTACCAAACACAAGGAGCGAGGAGATCTGATCGCACAATGATAATACACACATGACACACTGGGGGAGATGTACCAAGCACAGGGAGAGAGGAGAACGGATCACACAACGATAATACACACATGACACACTGGGGGAGATGTACCAAGCACAGGGAGAGAGGAGAGCGGATCACACAACGATAATACACACATGACACACTGGGGGAGATGTACCAAGCACAGGGAGAGAGGAGAACTGCTCACACAAAGATAATACACACATGACACACTGGGGGAGTTGTACCAAGCACAGGGAGCTAGGAGAACTGATCACACAACGATAATACACACATGACACACTGGGGGAGATGTACCAAGCACAGGGAGCGAGGAGAACTGATCACACCACGATAATACACACATGACACACTGGGGGAGATGTACCAAGCACAGGGAGCGAGGAGAAAGGATCACACAACGATAATAAACACATGACACACTGGGGGAGATGTACCAAGCACAGGGAGAGAGGAGAACTTATCACACAAAGATAATACACACATGACACACTGGGGGAGATGTACCAAGCACAGGGAGCGAGGAGAACTGATCACACAACGATAATACACACATGACACACTGGGGGAGATGTACCAAGCACAGGGAGCGAGGAGAACTGATCACACCACGATAATACACACATGGCACACTGGGGGAGATGTACCAAGCACAGGGAGCGAGGAGAACGGATCACACAACGATAATACACACATGACACACTGGGGGAGATGTACCAAGCACAGGGAGAGAGGAGAACTGATCACATAACGATAATACAGACATGACACACTGGGGGAGATGTACCAAGCACAGAGGGAGAGGAGAAATTATCTCACAACGATTATACACACATGACACACTGGGGGAGATGTACCAAGCACAGGGAGCAGGGAGAACTGATCACACCACGATAATACACACATGACACACTGGGGGAGATGTACCAAGCACAGGGAGCGAGGAGAACGGATCACACAACGATAATACACACAAGACACACTGGGGGAGATGTACCAAGCACAGAGAGACAGGAGAACTGATCACACAACGATAATACACACATGACACACTGGGGGAGATGTACCAAGCACAGGGAGAGAGGAGAACTGATCACACAACGATAATACAGACATGACACACTGCGGGAGATGTACCAAGCACAGAGGGAGAGGAGAAATGATCTCACATCGATTATACACACATGACACACTGGGGGAGATGTACCAAGCACAGGGAGCAGGGAGAACTGATCACACCACGATAATACACACATGACACACTGGGGGAGATGTACCAAGCACAGAGAGCGAGGAGAACTGATCACACAACGATAATACACACATGACACACCGGGGGAGATGTACCAAGCACAGGGAGCGAGGAGAACTAATCACACAACGATAATACACACGACACACTGGGGGAGATGTACCAAGCACATGGAGAGAGGAGAACTGATCACACAACGATAATACACACATGACACACAGGAGGAGATATACCAAGCACAGAGAGAGAGGAGAACTGATCACACAACGATAATACACACATGACATACTGGGGGAGATGTACCAAGCACAGAGAGAGAGGAGGACTGATCACACAACGATAATACACACATGACACATTGGGGGAGATATACCAAGCACAGGGATAGAGGAGAACGAATCACACAACGATAATACACACATGACACACTGGGGGAGATGTACCAAGCACAGAGAGAGAGGAGAACTGATCACACAACGATAATACACACATGACACACTTGGGGAAATGTACCAAGCACAGGGAGCGAGGAGAAATGATCACACAACGATAATACACACATGGCACACTGGGGGAGATGTACCAAGCACAGGGAGAGAGGAGAACTGATCACACGACAATAATACACACATGACACACTGGGGGAGATGTACCAAGCACAGGGAGAGAGGAGAACTGATCACACGACAATAATACACACGACACACTGGGGGAGATGTACCAAGCACAGGGAGAGAGGAGAACGGATCAGACAACGATAATACACACATGACACACTGGGGGAGATGTACCAAGCACAGGGAGAGAGGAGAACTGATCACACAACGATAATACACACATGACACACTGGGGGAGATGTACCAAGGACAGGGAGAGAGGAGAACGGATCACACAACGATAATACACACATGACACACTGGGGGAGATGTACCAAGCACAGGGATAGAGGAGAACGGATCACACAACAATAATACACACATGACACATTGGGGGAGATATACCAAGCACATGGATAGAGGAGAACGAATCACACAACGATAATACACACATGACACACTGGGGGAGATGTACCAAGCACAGGGAGAGAGGTGAACGGATCACACAACGATAATACACACATGACACACTGGGGGAGATGTACCAAGCACAGGGAGAGAGGAGAGCGGATCACACAACGATAATACACACATGACACACTGGGGGAGATGTACCAAGCACAGGGAGAGAGGAGAACTGATCACACAAAGATAATACACACATGACACACTGGGGGAGTTGTACCAAGCACAGGGAGCTAGGAGAACTGATCACACAACGATAATACACACATGACACACTGGGGGAGATGTACCAAGCACAGGGAGCGAGGAGAACTGATCACACCACGATAATACACACATGACACACTGGGGGAGATGTACCAAGCACAGGGAGCGAGGAGAAAGGATCACACAACGATAATAAACACATGACACACTGGGGGAGATGTACCAAGCACAGGGAGAGAGGAGAACTTATCACACAAAGATAATACACACATGACACACTGGGGGAGATGTACCAAGCACAGGGAGCGAGGAGAACTGATCACACAACGATAATACACACATGACACACTGGGGGAGATGTACCAAGCACAGGGAGCGAGGAGAACTGATCACACCACGATAATACACACATGGCATACTGGGGGAGATGTACCAAGCACAGGGAGCGAGGAGAACGGATCACACAACGATAATACACACATGACACACTGGGGGAGATGTACCAAGCACAGGGAGAGAGGAGAACTGATCACATAACGATAATACAGACATGACACACTGGGGGAGATGTACCAAGCACAGAGGGAGAGGAGAAATTATCTCACAACGATTATACACACATGACACACTGGGGGAGATGTACCAAGCACAGGGAGCAGGGAGAACTGATCACACCACGATAATACACACATGACACACTGGGGGAGATGTACCAAGCACAGGGAGCGAGGAGAACGGATCACACAATGATAATACACACAAGACACACTGGGGGAGATGTACCAAGCACAGAGAGACAGGAGAACTGATCACACAACGATAATACACACATGACACACTGGGGGAGATGTACCAAGCACAGGGAGAGAGGAGAACTGATCACACAACGATAATACAGACATGACACACTGGGGGAGATGTACCAAGCACAGAGGGAGAGGAGAAATGATCTCACATCGATTATACACACATGACACACTGGGGGAGATGTACCAAGCACAGGGAGCAGGGAGAACTGATCACACCACGATAATACACACATGACACACTGGGGGAGATGTACCAAGCACAGAGAGCGAGGAGAACTGATCACACAACGATAATACACACATGACACACCGGGGGAGATGTACCAAGCACAGGGAGCGAGGAGAACTAATCACACAACGATAATACACACGACACACTGGGGGAGATGTACCAAGCACAGGGAGAGAGGAGAACTGATCACACAACGATAATACACACATGACACACAGGAGGAGATATACCAAGCACAGAGAGAGAGGAGAACTGATCACACAACGATAATACACACATGACATACTGGGGGAGATGTACCAAGCACAGAGAGAGAGGAGGACTGATCACACAACGATAATACACACATGACACATTGGGGGAGATATACCAAGCACAGGGATAGAGGAGAACGAATCACACAACGATAATACACACATGACACACTGGGGGAGATGTACCAAGCACAGGGAGAGAGGAGAACTGATCACACAGCGACAATACACACATGACACACAGGGGGAGATATACCAAGCACAGAGAGAGAGGAGAACTGATCACACAACGATAATACACACATGACACACTTGGGGAAATGTACCAAGCACAGGGAGCGAGGAGAAATGATCACACAACGATAATACACACATGGCACACTGGGGGAGATGTACCAAGCACAGGGAGAGAGGAGAACTGATCACACGACAATAATACACACATGACACACTGGGGGAGATGTACCAAGCACAGGGAGAGAGGAGAACTGATCACACAACGATAATACACACGACACACTGGGGGAGATGTACCAAGCACAGGGAGAGAGGAGAACGGATCAGACAACGATAATACACACATGACACACTGGGGGAGATGTACCAAGCACAGGGAGAGAGGAGAACTGATCACACAACGATAATACACACATGACACACTGGGGGAGATGTACCAAGGACAGGGAGAGAGGAGAACGGATCACACAACGATAATACACACATGACACACTGGGGGAGATGTACCAAGCACAGGGATAGAGGAGAACGGATCACACAACAATAATACACACATGACACATTGGGGGAGATATACCAAGCACATGGATAGAGGAGAACGAATCACACAACGATAATACACACATGACACACTGGGGGAGATGTACCAAGCACAGGGAGAGAGGAGAACTAATCACACAATGATAATACACACATGACACACTGGGGGAGATGTACCAAGCACAGGGAGAGAGGAGAACGGATCACACAACGATAATACACATATGACACACTGGGGGAGATGTACCAAGCACAGGGATAGAGGAGAACTGATCACATAATGATAATACACACATGACACACTGGGGGAGATGTACCAAGCACAGGGAGAGAGGAGAACGGATCACACAACGATAATACAGACATGAGACACTCGGGGAGATGTACCAAGCACAGAGAGAGAGGAGAACTGATCAAACGACGATAATACACACATGACACACAGGGGGAGATGTACTAAGCACAGGGAGAGAGGAGAACGGATCACACAACGATAATACACACACGACACACTGGGGGAGATGTACCAAGCACAGGGAGAGAGGAGAACTGATCACACAACGATAATACACACACGACACACTGGGGGAGGTTTACCAAGCACAGGGAGAGAGAAGAACTGATCACACAACGATAATACACACATGACACACTGGGGGAGATGTACCAAGCACAAGGAGAGAGGAGAACTGATCACATAACGATAATACACACATGACACGCTGGGGGAGATGTACCAAGCACAGGGAGAGAGGAGAACTGATCACACAACGATAATACACACATGACACGCTGGGGGAGATGTACCAAGCACAAGGAGCGAGGAGAACTGATCGCACAATGATAATACACACATGACACACTGGGGGAGATGTACCAAGCACAGGGAGAGAGGAGAACGGATCACACAACGATAATACACACATGACACACTGGGGGAGATGTACCAAGCACAGGGAGAGAGGAGAGCGGATCACACAACGATAATACACACATGACACACTGGGGGAGATGTACCTAGCACAGGGAGAGAGGAGAACTGATCACACAAAGATAATACACACATGACACACTGGGGGAGTTGTACCAAGCACAGGGAGCTAGGAGAACTGATCACACAACGATAATACACACATGACACACTGGGGGAGATGTACCAAGCACAGGGAGCGAGGAGAACTGATCACACCACGATAATACACACATGACACACTGGGGGAGATGTACCAAGCACAGGGAGCGAGGAGAACGGATAACACAACGATAATACACACATTACACACTGGGGGAGATGTACCAAGCACAGGGAGAGAGGAGAACTTATCACACAAAGATAATACACACATGACACACTGGGGGAGATGTACCAAGCACAGCGAGCGAGGAGAACTGATCACACAACGATAATACACACATGACACACTGGGGGAGATGTACCAAGCACAGGGAGCGAAGAGAACTGATCACACCACGATAATACACACATGGCACACTGGGGGAGATGTACCAAGCACAGGGAGCGAGGAGAACGGATCACACAACGATAATACACACATGACACACTGGGGGAGATGTACCAAGCACAGAGGGAGAGGAGAAATTATCTCACAAAGATTATACACACATGACACACTGGGGGAGATGTACCAAGCACAGGGAGCAGGGAGAACTGATCACACCACGATAATACACACATGACACACTGGGGGAGATGTACCAAGCACAGGGAGCGAGGAGAACGGATCACACAACGATAATACACACAAGACACACTGGGGGAGATGTACCAAGCACAGAGAGACAGGAGAACTGATCACACAACGATAATACACACATGACACACTGGGGGAGATGTACCAAGCACAGGGAGAGAGGAGAACTGATCACACAACGATAATACACACATGACACACTGGTGGAGATGTACCAAGCACAGGGAGTGAGGAGAACTGATCACACAACGATAATACAGACATGACACACTGGGGGAGATGTACCAAGCACAGAGGGAGAGGAGAAATGATCTCACAACGATTATACACACATGACACACTGGGGGAGATGTACCAAGCACAGGGAGCAGGGAGAACTGATCACACCACGATAATACACACATGACACACTGGGGGAGCTGTACCAAGCACAGAGAGCGAGGAGAACTGATCACACAACGATAATACACACATGACACACCGGGGGAGATGTACCAAGCACAGGGAGCGAGGAGAACTAATCACACAACGATAATACACATGACACACTGGGGGAGATGTACCAAGCACAGGGAGAGAGGAGAACTGATCACACAACGATAATACACACATGACACACAGGAGGAGATATACCAAGCACAGAGAGAGAGGAGAACTGATCACACAACGATAATACACACATGACATACTGGGGGAGATGTACCAAGCACAGAGAGAGAGGAGGACTGATCACACAACGATAATACACACATGACACATTGGGGGAGATATACCAAGCACAGGGATAGAGGAGAACGAATCACACAACGATAATACACACATGACACACTGGGGGAGATGTACCAAGCACAGGGAGAGAGGAGAACTGATCACACAACGACAATACACACATGACACACAGGGGGAGATATACCAAGCACAGAGAGAGAGGAGAACTGATCACACAACGATAATACACACATGACACACCGGGGGAAATGTACCAAGCACAGGGAGCGAGGAGAATTGATCACACAATGATAATACACACATGACACACTGGGGGAGATGTACCAAGCACAGGGAACGAGGAGAACGGATCACACAACGATAATACACACATGACACACTTGGGGAGATGTACCAAGCACAGGGAGCGAGGAGAAATGATCACACAACGATAATACACACATGACACACTGGGGGAGATGTACCAAGCACAGAGAGCGAGGAGAACTGATCACACAACGATAATACACACATGACACACTGGGGGAGAGGTACCAAGCACAGGGAGCGAGGAGAACTAATCACACAACGATAATACACACATGACACACTTGGGGAGATGTACCAAGCACAGGGAGCGAGGAAAAATGATCACACAACGATTATACACACATGACACACTGGGGGAGATATACCAAGCACAGGGAGCGAGGAGAACTGATCACACAACGATAATACAAACATGACACACTGGGGGAGATGTACCAAGCACAGAGAGAGAGGAGAACTGATCACACGACAATAATACACACATGACACACTGGGGGAGATGTACCAAGCACAGGGAGAGAGCAGAACTGATCACACAACGATAATACACACATGACACACTGGGGGAGATGTACCAAGGACAGGGAGAGAGGAGAACGGATCACACAACGATAATACACACATGACACACTGGGGGAGATGTACCAAGCACAGGGAGAGAGGAGAACGGATCACACAACGATAATACACACATGACACATTGGAGGAGATATACCAAGCACATGGATAGAGGAGAACGAATCACACAACGATAATACACACGACACACTGGGGGAGATGTACCAAGCACAGGGAGAGAGGAGAACTGATCACACAACGACAATACACACATGACACACAGGGGGAGATATACCAAGCACAGAGAGAGAGGAGAACTGATCACACAACGATAATACACACATGACACACCAGGGGAGATGTACCAAGCACAGGGAGCGAGGAGAATTGATCACACAATGATAATACACACATGACACACTGGGGGAGATGTACCAAGCACAGGGAGCGAGGAGAACGGATCACACAACGATAATACACACGACACACTGGGGGAGATGTACCAAGCACAGGGAGAGAGGAGAACTGATCACACAACGACAATACACACATGACACACAGGGGGAGATATACCAAGCACAGAGAGAGAGGAGAACTGATCACACAACGATAATACACACATGACACACCAGGGGAGATGTACCAAGCACAGGGAGCGAGGAGAATTGATCACACAATGATAATACACACATGACACACTGGGGGAGATGTACCAAGCACAGGGAGCGAGGAGAACGGATCACACAACGATAATACACACATGACACACTTGGGGAGATGTACCAAGCACAGGGAGCGAGGAGAACTAATCACACAACGATAATACACACATGACACACTTGGGGAGATGTACCAAGTACAGGGAGTGAGGAGAACTGATCACATAACGATAATACACACATGACACACTGGGGGAGATATACCAAGCACAGGTAGCGAGGAGAAATGATCACACAACGATTATACACACATGACACACTGGGGGAGATATACCAAGCACAGGGAGCGAGGAGAACTGATCACACAACGATAATACAAACATGACACACTGGGGGAGATGTACCAAGCACAGAGAGAGAGGAGAACTGATCACACGACAATAATACACACATGACACACTGGGGGAGATGTACCAAGCACAGGGAGAGAGGAGAACTGATCACACAACGATAATACACACATGGCACACTGGGGGAGATGTACCAAGCACAGGGAGAGAGGAGAACGGATCAGACAACGATAATACACACGATACACTGGGGGAGATGTACCAAGCACAGGGACAGAGGAGAACTGATCACACAACGATAATACACACATGACACACTGGGGGAGATGTACCAAGGACAGGGAGAGAGGAGAACGGATCACACAACGATAATACACACATGACACACCGGGGGAGATGTACCAAGCACAGGGAGAGAGGACGACTAATCACACAACGATAATACACATATGACACAATGGGGGAGATGTACCAAGCACAGGGATAGAGGAGAACTGATCACATAATGATAATACACACATGACACACTGGGGGAGATGTACCAAGCACAGGGAGAGAGGAGAACGGATCACACAACGATAATACAGACATGAGACACTCGGGGAGATGTACCAAGCACAGGGAGAGAGGAGAACTGATCACATGACGATAATACACACATGACACACAGGGGGAGATGTACCAAGCACAGGGAGAGAGGAGAACGGATCACACAACGATAATACACACATGACACACTGGGGGAGATGTACCAAGCACAGGGAGAGAGGAGAACTGATCACACAACGATAATACACACACGACACACTGGGGGAGGTGTACCAAGCACAGGGAGAGAGAAGAACTGATCACACAACGATAATACACACATGACACACAGGGGGAGATGTACCAAGCACAGGGAGCGAGGAGAACTGATCACACAACGATAATACACACATGACACACTGGGGGAGATGTACCAAGCACAGAGAGAGAGGAGAACGGATCACACAACGATAATACACACACGACACACTGGGGGAGATGTACCAAGCACAGGGAGAGAGGAGAACTGATCACATAATGATAATACACACATGACACACTGGGGGAGATGTACCAAGCACAGGGAGAGAGGAGAACGGATCACACAACGATAATACAGACATGAGACACTCGGGGAGATGTACCAAGCACAGGGAGAGAGGAGAACTGATCACACAACGATAATACACACAGGACACACTGGGGGAGATGTACCAAGCACAAGGAGAGAGGAGAACTGATCACATAACGATAATACACACATGACACGCTGGGGGAGATGTACCAAGCACAGGGAGAGAGGAGAACTGATCACACAACGATAATACACACATGACACGCTGGGGGAGATGTACCAAGCACAAGGAGCGAGGAGAACTGATCGCACAATGATAATACACACATGACACACTGGGGGAGATGTACCAAGCACAGGGAGAGAGGAGAACGGATCACACAACGATAATACACACATGACACACTGGGGGAGATGTACCAAGCACAGGGAGAGAGGAGAGCGGATCACACAACGATAATACACACATGACACACTGGGGGAGATGTACCAAGCACAGGGAGAGAGGAGAACTGATCACACAAAGATAATACACACATGACACACTGGGGGAGTTGTACCAAGCACAGGGAGCTAGGAGAACTGATCACACAACGATAATACACACATGACACACTGGGGGAGATGTACCAAGCACAGGGAGCGAGGAGAACTGATCACACCACGATAATACACACATGACACACTGGGGGAGATGTACCAAGCACAGGGAGCGAGGAGAAAGGATCACACAACGATAATAAACACATGACACACTGGGGGAGATGTACCAAGCACAGGGAGAGAGGAGAACTTATCACACAAAGATAATACACACATGACACACTGGGGGAGATGTACCAAGCACAGGGAGCGAGGAGAACTGATCACACAACGATAATACACACATGACACACTGGGGGAGATGTACCAAGCACAGGGAGCGAGGAGAACTGATCACACCACGATAATACACACATGGCACACTGGGGGAGATGTACCAAGCACAGGGAGCGAGGAGAACGGATCACACAACGATAATACACACATGACACACTGGGGGAGATGTACCAAGCACAGGGAGCGAGGAGAACTGATCACACAACGATAATACACACATGACACACTGGGGGAGATGTACCAAGCACAGGGAGCGAGGAGAACTGATCACACCACGATAATACACACATGGCACACTGGGGGAGATGTACCAAGCACAGGGAGCGAGGAGAACGGATCACACAACGATAATACACAGATGACACACTGGGGGAGATGTACCAAGCACAGGGAGAGAGGAGAACTGATCACATAACGATAATACAGACATGACACACTGGGGGAGATGTACCAAGCACAGAGGGAGAGGAGAAATTATCTCACAACGATTATACACACATGACACACTGGGGGAGATGTACCAAGCACAGGGAGCAGGGAGAACTGATCACACCACGATAATACACACATGACACACTGGGGGAGATGTACCAAGCACAGGGAGCGAGGAGAACGGATCACACAACGATAATACACACAAGACACACTGGGGGAGATGTACCAAGCACAGAGAGACAGGAGAACTGATCACACAACGATAATACACACATGACACACTGGGGGAGATGTACCAAGCACAGGGAGCGAGGAGAACTGATCACACAACGATAATACACACATGACACACTGGGGGAGATGTACCAAGCACAGGGAGCAGGGAGAACTGATCACACCACGATAATACACACATGACACACTGGGGGAGATGTACCAAGCACAGAGAGCGAGGAGAACTGATCACACAACGATAATACACACATGACACACCGGGGGAGATGTACCAAGCACAGGGAGCGAGGAGAACTAATCACACAACGATAATACACACGACACACTGGGGGAGATGTACCAAGCACAGGGAGAGAGGAGAACTGATCACACAACGATAATACACACATGACACACAGGAGGAGATATACCAAGCACAGAGAGAGAGGAGAACTGATCACACAACGATAATACACACATGACATACTGGGGGAGATGTACCAAGCAAAGAGAGAGAGGAGGACTGATCACACAACGATAATACACACATGACACATTGGGGGAGATATACCAAGCACAGGGATAGAGGAGAACGGATCACACAACGATAATACACACATGACACACTGGGGGAGATGTACCAAGCACAGGGAGAGAGGAGAACTGATCACACATTGACAATACACACATGACACACAGGGGGAGATATACCAAGCACAGAGAGAGAGGAGAACTGATCACACAACGATAATACACACATGACACACTTGGGGAGATGTACCAAGCACAGGGAGCGAGGAGAAATGATCACACAACGATAATACACACATGACACACTGGGGGAGATGTACCAAGCACAGGGAGAGAGGAGAACGGATCACACAACGATAATACACACATGACACACTGGGGGAGATGTACCAAGCACAGGGATAGAGGAGAACGGATCACACAACAATAATACACACATGACACATTGGGGGAGATATACCAAGCACATGGATAGAGGAGAACGAATCACACAACGATAATACACACATGACACACTGGGGGAGATGTACCAAGCACAGGGAGAGAGGAGAACTAATCACACAATGATAATACACACATGACACACTGGGGGAGATGTACCAAGCACAGGGAGAGAGGAGAACGGATCACACAACGATAATACACATATGACACACTGGGGGAGATGTACCAAGCACAGGGATAGAGGAGAACTGATCACATAATGATAATACACACATGACACACTGGGGGAGATGTACCAAGCACAGGGAGAGAGGAGAACGGATCACACAACGATAATACAGACATGAGACACTCGGGGAGATGTACCAAGCACAGAGAGAGAGGAGAACTGATCACACGACGATAATACACACATGACACACAGGGGGAGATGTACCAAGCACAGGGAGAGAGGAGAACGGATCACACAACGATAATACACACACGACACACTGGGGGAGATGTACCAAGCACAGGGAGAGAGGAGAACTGATCACACAACGATAATACACACACGACACACTGGGGGAGGTGTACCAAGCACAGGGAGAGAGAAGAACTGATCACACAACGATAATACACACATGACACACTGGGGGAGATGTACCAAGCACAAGGAGAGAGGAAAACTGATCACATAACGATAATACACACATGACACGCTGGGGGAGATGTACCAAGCACAGGGAGAGAGGAGAACTGATCACACAACGATAATACACACATGACACGCTGGGGGAGATGTACCAAGCACAAGGAGCGAGGAGAACTGATCGCACAATGATAATACACACATGACACACTGGGGGAGATGTACCAAGCACAGGGAGAGAGGAGAACGGATCACACAACGATAATACACACATGACACACTGGGGGAGATGTACCAAGCACAGGGAGAGAGGAGAGCGGATCACACAACGATAATACACACATGACACACTGGGGGAGATGTACCAAGCACAGGGAGAGAGGAGAACTGATCACACAAAGATAATACACACATGACACACTGGGGGAGTTGTACCAAGCACAGGGAGCTAGGAGAACTGATCACACAACGATAATACACACATGACACACTGGGGGAGATGTACCAAGCACAGGGAGCGAGGAGAACTGATCACACCACGATAATACACACATGACACACTGGGGGAGATGTACCAAGCACAGGGAGCGAGGAGAACGGATCACACAACGATAATACACACATGACACACTGGGGGAGATGTACCAAGCACAGGGAGAGAGGAGAACTTATCACACAAAGATAATACACACATGACACACTGGGGGAGATGTACCAAGCACAGGGAGCGAGGAGAACTGATCACACAACGATAATACACACATGACACACTGGGGGAGATGTACCAAGCACAGGGAGCGAGGAGAACTGATCACACCACGATAATACACACATGGCACACTGGGGGAGATGTACCAAGCACAGGGAGCGAGGAGAACGGATCACACAACGATAATACACACATGACATACTGGGGGAGATGTACCAAGCACAGGGAGAGAGGAGAACTGATCACATAACGATAATACGGACATGACACACTGGGGGAGATGTACCAAGCACAGAGGGAGAGGAGAAATTATCTCAGAAAGATTATACACACATGACACACTGGGGGAGATGTACCAAGCACAGGGAGCAGGGAGAACTGATCACACCACGATAATACACACATGACACACTGGGGGAGATGTACCAAGCACAGGGAGCGAGGAGAACGGATCACACAACGATAATACACACAAGACACACTGGGGGAGATGTACCAAGCACAGAGAGACAGGAGAACTGATCACACAACGATAATACACACATGACACACTGGGGGAGATGTACCAAGCACAGGGAAAGAGGAGAACTGATCACACAACGATAATACACACATGACACACTGGTGGAGATGTACCAAGCACAGGGAGTGAGGAGAACTCATCACACAACGATAATACAGACATGACACACTGGGGGAGATGTACCAAGCACAGAGGGAGAGGAGAAATGATCTCACAACGATTATACACACATGACACACTGGGGGAGATGTACCAAGCACAGGGAGCAGGGAGAACTGATCACACCACGATAATACACACATGACACACTGGGGGAGCTGTACCAAGCACAGAGAGCGAGGAGAACTGATCACACAACGATAATACACACATGACACACCGGGGGAGATGTACCAAGCACAGGGAGCGGGGAGAACTAATCACACAACGATAATACAAACGACACACTGGGGGAGATGTACCAAGCACAGGGAGAGAGGAGAACTGATCACACAACGATAATACACACATGACACACAGGAGGAGATATACCAAGCACAGAGAGAGAGGAGAACTGATCACACAACGATAATACACACATGACATACTGGGGGAGATGTACCAAGCACAGAGAGAGAGGAGGACTGATCACACAACGATAATACACACATGACACATTGGGGGAGATATACCAAGCACAGGGATAGAGGAGAACGAATCACACAACGATAATACACACATGACACACTGGGGGAGATGTACCAAGCACAGGGAGAGAGGAGAACTGATCACACAACGACAATACACACATGACACACAGGGGGAGATATACCAAGCACAGAGAGAGAGGAGAACTGATCACACAACAATAATACACACATGACACACCGGGGGAAATGTACCAAGCACAGGGAGCGAGTAGAATTGATCACACAATGATAATACACACATGACACACTGGGGGAGATGTACCAAGCACAGGGAGCGAGGAGAACGGATCACACAACGATAATACACACATGACACACTTGGGGAGATGTACCAAGCACAGGGAGCGAGGAGAAATGATCACACAACGATAATACACACATGACACACTGGGGGAGATGTACCAAGCACAGAGAGCGAGGAGAACTGATCACACAACGATAATACACACATGACACACTGGGGGAGAGGTACCAAGCACAGGGAGCGAGGAGAACTAATCACACAAAGATAATACACACATGACACACTTGGGGAGATGTACCAAGCACAGGGAGAGAGCAGAACTGATCACACAACGATAATACACACATGACATACTGGGGGAGATGTACCAAGGACAGGGAGAGAGGAGAACGGATCACACAACGATAATACACACATGACACACTGGGGGAGATGTACCAAGCACAGGGAGAGAGGAGAACGGATCACACAACGATAATACACACATGACACATTGGAGGAGATATACCAAGCACATGGATAGAGGAGAACGAATCACACAACGATAATACACACGACACACTGGGGGAGATGTACCAAGCACAGGGAGAGAGGAGAACTGATCACACAACGACAATACACACATGACACACAGGGGGAGATATACCAAGCACAGAGAGAGAGGAGAACTGATCACACAACGATAATACACACATGACACACCAGGGGAGATGTACCAAGCACAGGGAGCGAGGAGAATTGATCACACAATGATAATACACACATGACACACTGGGGGAGATGTACCAAGCACAGGGAGCGAGGAGAACGGATCACACAATGATAATACACACATGACACACTTGGGGAGATGTACCAAGCACAGGGAGCGAGGAGAAATGATCACACAACGATAATACACACATGACACACTGGGGGAGATGTACCAAGCACAGAGAGCGAGGAGAACTGATCACACAACGATAATACACACATGACACATTGGGGGAAAGGTACCAAGCACAGGGAGCGAGGAGAACTAATCACACAACGATAATACACACATGACACATTTGGGGAGATGTACCAAGCACAGGGAGCGAGGAGAAATGATCACACAACGATTATACACACATGACACACTGGGGGAGATATACCAAGCACAGGGAGCGAGGAGAACTGATCACACAACGATAATACAAACATGACACACTGGGGGAGATGTACCAAGCACAGAGAGAGAGGAGAACTGATCACACGACAATAATACACACATGACACACTGGGGGAGATGTACCAAGCACAGGGAGAGAGGAGAACTGATCACACAACGATAATACACACATGACACACTGGGGGAGATGTACCAAGCACATGGAGAGAGGAGAACGGATCAGACAACGATAATACACACATGACACACTGGGGGAGATGTACCAAGCACAGGGAGAGAGGAGAACTGATCACACAACGATAATACACACATGACACACTGGGGGAGATGTACCAAGGACAGGGAGAGAGGAGAACGGATCACACAACGATAATACACACATGACACACTGGGGGAGATGTACCAAGCACAGGGAGAGAGGAGAACGGATCACACAACGATAATACACACATGACACACTGGGGGAGATGTACCAAGCACAGGGATAGAGGAGAACTGATCACACAATGATAATACACACATGACACACTGGGGGAGATGTACCAAGCACAGGGAGAGAGGAGAACGGATCACACAACGATAATACACACATGACACACATGGGGAGATGTACCAAGTACCGGGAGAGAGAAGAACGGATCACACAACGATAATACACACATGACACACTGGGGGAGATGTACCAAGCACAGGGAGAGAGGAGAACTGATCACACGACAATAATACACACATGACACACTGGGGGAGATGTACCAAGCACAGGGAGAGAGGAGAACTGATCACACAACGATAATACACACATGACACACTGGGGGAGATGTACCAAGCACAGGGAGAGAGGAGAACGGATCAGACAACGATAATACACACATGACACACTGGGGGAGATGTACCAAGCACAGGGAGAGAGGAGAACTGATCACACAACGATAATACACACATGACACACTGGGGGAGATGTACCAAGCACAGGGAGAGAGGAGAACGGATCACACAACGATAATACACACATGACACATTGGGGGAGATATACCAAGCACATGGATAGAGGAGAACGAATCACACAACGATAATACACACATGACACACTGGGGGAGATGTACCAAGCACAGGGAGAGAGGAGAACTAATCACACAATGATAATACACACATGACACACTGGGGGAGATGTACCAAGCACAGGGAGAGAGGAGAACGGATCACACAACGATAATACACATATGACACACTGGGGGAGATGTACCAAGCACAGGGAGAGAGGAGAACGGATCACACAACGATAATACAGACATGAGACACTCGGGGAGATGTACCAAGCACAGGGAGAGAGGAGAACTGATCACACGACGATAATACACACATGACACACAGGGGGAGATGTACCAAGCACAGGGAGAGAGGAGAACGGATCACACAACGATAATACACACACGACACACTGGGGGAGATGTACCAAGCACAGGGAGAGAGGAGAACTGATCACACAACGATAATACACACACGACACACTGGGGGAGGTGTACCAAGCACAGGGAGAGAGAAGAACTGATCACACAACGATAATACACACATGACACACTGGGGGAGATGTACCAAGCACAGGGAGCGAGGAGAACTGATCACACAACGATAATACACACATGACACACTGGGGGAGATGTACCAAGCACAGAGAGAGAGGAGAACGGATCACACAACGATAATACACACACGACACACTGGGGGAGATGTACCAAGCACAGGGAGAGAGGAGAACTGATCACACAACGATAATACACACAGGACACACTGGGGGAGATGTACCAAGCACAAGGAGAGAGGAGAACTGATCACATAACGATAATACACACATGACACGCTGGGGGAGATGTACCAAGCACAGGGAGAGAGGAGAACTGATCACACAACGATAATACACACATGACACGCTGGGGGAGATGTACCAAGCACAAGGAGCGAGGAGAACTGATCGCACAATGATAATACACACATGACACACTGGGGGAGATGTACCAAGCACAGGGAGAGAGGAGAACGGATCACACAACGATAATACATACATGACACACTGGCGGAGATGTACCAAGCACAGGGAGAGAGGAGAGCGGATCACACAACGATAATACACACATGACACACTGGGGGAGATGTACCAAGCACAGGGAGAGAGGAGAACTGATCACACAATGATAATACACACATGACACACTGGGGGAGTTGTACCAAGCACAGGGAGCTAGGAGAACTGATCACACAACGATAATACACACATGACACACTGGGGGAGATGTACCAAGCACAGGGAGCGAGGAGAACTGATCACACCACGATAATACACACATGACACACTGGGGGAGATGTACCAAGCACAGGGAGCGAGGAGAACGGATCACACAACGATAATACACACATGACACACTGGGGGAGATGTACCAAGCACAGGGAGAGAGGAGAACTTATCACACAAAGATAATACACACATGACACACTGGGGGAGATGTACCAAGCACAGGGAGCGAGGAGAACTGATCACACAACGATAATACACACATGACACACTGGGGGAGATGTACCAAGCACAGGGAGCGAGGAGAACTGATCACACCACGATAATACACACATGGCACACTGGGGGAGATGTACCAAGCACAGGGAGCGAGGAGAACGGATCACACAACGATAAAACACACATGACACACTGGGGGAGATGTACCAAGCACAGGGAGAGAGGAGAACTGATCACATAACGATAATACAGACATGACACACTGGGGGAGATGTACCAAGCACAGAGGGAGAGGAGAAATTATCTCACAACGATTATACACACATGACACACTGGGGGAGATGTACCAAGCACAGGGAGCAGGGAGAACTGATCACACCACGATAATACACACATGACACACTGGGGGAGATGTACCAAGCACAGGGAGCGAGGAGAACGGATCACACAACGATAATACACACAAGACACACTGGGGGAGATGTACCAAGCACAGAGAGACAGGAGAACTGATCACACAACGATAATACACACATGACACACTGGGGGAGATGTACCAAGCACAGGGAGAGAGGAGAACTGATCAAACAACGATAATACACACATGACACACTGGTGGAGAAGTACCAAGCACAGGGAGTGAGGAGAACTGATCACACAACGATAATACAGACATGACACACTGGGGGAGATGTACCAAGCACAGAGGGAGAGGAGAAATGATCTCACAACGATTATACACACATGACACACTGGGGGAGATGTACCAAGCACAGGGAGCAGGGAGAACTGATCACACCACGATAATACACACATGACACACTGGGGGAGATGTACCAAGCACAGAGAGCGAGGAGAACTGATCACACAACGATAATACACACATGACACACCGGGGGAGATGTACCAAGCACAGGGAGCGAGGAGAACTAATCACACAACGATAATACACACGACACACTGGGGGAGATGTACCAAGCACAGGGAGAGAGAACTGATCACACAACGATAATACACACATGACACACAGGAGGAGATATACCAAGCACAGAGAGAGAGGAGAACTGATCACACAACGATAATACACACATGACATACTGGGGGAGATGTACCAAGCACAGAGAGAGAGGAGGACTGATCACACAACGATAATACACACATGACACATTGGGGGAGATATACCAAGCACAGGGATAGAGGAGAACGAATCACACAACGATAATACACACATGACACACTGGGGGAGATGTACCAAGCACAGGGAGAGAGGAGAACTGATCACACAACGACAATACACACATGACACACAGGGGGAGATATACCAAGCACAGAGAGAGAGGAGAACTGATCACACAACGATAATACACACATGACACACCGGGGGAGATGTACCAAGCACAGGGAGCGCGGAGAATTGATCACACAATGATAATACACACATGACACACTGGGGGAGATATACCAAGCACAGGGAGCGAGGAGAACGGATCACACAATGATAATACACACATGACACACTTGGGGAGATGTACCAAGCACAGGGAGCGAGGAGAAATGATCACACAACGATAATACACACATGACACACTGGGGGAGATGTACCAAGCACAGAGAGCGAGGAGAACTGATCACACAATGATAATACACACATGACACACTGGGGGAGAGGTACCAAGCACAGGGAGCGAGGAGAACTAATCACACAACGATAATACACACATGACACACTTGGGGAGATGTACCAAGCACAGGGAGCGAGGAGAAATGATCACACAACGATTATACACACATGACACACTGGGGGAGATATACCAAGCACAGTGAGCGAGGAGAACTAATCACACAACGATAATACAAACATGACACACTGGGGGAGATGTACCAAGCACAGAGAGAGAGGAGAACTGATCACACGACAATAATACACACATGACACACTGGGGGAGATGTACCAAGCACAGGGAGAGAGGAGAACTGATCACACAACGATAATACACACATGACACACTGGG
Organism: Taudactylus pleione; assembly: GCA_031769625.1. Lineage (NCBI taxonomy): Eukaryota > Metazoa > Chordata > Amphibia > Anura > Myobatrachidae > Taudactylus > Taudactylus pleione. The sequence goes on along the minus strand of JAUIMM010001489.1, from coordinate 1,287,381 downwards.
GGAGATGTACCAAGCACAGGGAGAGAGGAGAACGGATCAGACAACGATAATACACACATGACACACTGGGGGAGATGTACCAAGCACAGGGAGAGAGAACTGATCACACAACGATAATACACACATGACACACTGGGGGAGATGTACCAAGCACAGGGAGAGAGGAGAACGGATCACACAACGATAATACACACATGACACACTGGGGGAGATGTACCAAGCACAGGGAGAGAGGAGAACGGATCACACAACGATAATACACACATGACACATTGGGGGAGATATACCAAGCACATGGATAGAGGAGAACGAATCACACAACGATAATACACACATGACACACTGGAGGAGATGTACCAAGCACAGGGAGAGAGGAGAACTGATCACACAACGACAATACACACATGACACACAGGGGGAGATATACCAAGCACAGAGAGAGAGGAGAACTGATCACACAACGATAATACACACATGACACACCGGGGGAGATGTACCAAGCACAGGGAGCGAGGAGAATTGATCACACAATGATAATACACACATGACACACTGGGGGAGATGTACCAAGCACAGGGAGCGAGGAGAACGGATCACACAACGATAATACACACATGACACACTTGGGGAGATGTACCAAGCACAGGGAGCGAGGAGAAATGATCACACAACGATAATACACACATGACACACTGGGGGAGATGTACCAAGCACAGAGAGCGAGGAGAACTGATCACACAACGATAATACACACATGACACACTGGGGGAGAGGTACCAAGCACAGGGAGCGAGGAGAACTAATCACACAACGATAATACACACATGACACACTTGGGGAGATGTACCAAGCACAGGGAGCGAGGAGAAATGATCACACAACGATTATACACACATGACACACTGGGGGAGATATACCAAGCACAGGGATAGAGGAGAACGGATCACACAACGATAATACACACATGACACACTGGGGGAGATGTACCAAGCACAGGGAGAGAGGAGAACGGATCACACAACGATAATACACACATGACACATTGGGGGAGATATACCAAGCACATGGATAGAGGAGAACGAATCACACAACGATAATACACACATGACACACTGGGGGAGATGTACCAAGCACAGGGAGAGAGGAGAACTGATTACACAACGACAATACACACATGACACACAGGGGGAGATATACCAAGCACAGAGAGAGAGGAGAACTGATCACACAACGATAATACACACATGACACACCGGGGGAGATGTACCAAGCACAGGGAGCGAGGAGAATTGATCACACAATGATAATACACACATGACACACTGGGGGAGATGTACCAAGCACAGGGAGCGAGGAGAACGGATCACACAACGATAATACACACATGACACACTTGGGGAGATGTACCAAGCACAGGGAGCGAGGAGAAATGATCACACAACGATAATACACACATGACACACTGGGGGAGATGTACCAAGCACAGAGAGCGAGGAGAACGGATCACATAATGATAATACACACATGACACACTGGGGGAGATGTACCAAGCACATGGATAGAGGAGAACGAATCACACAACGATAATACACACATGACACACTGGGGGAGATGTACCAAGCACAGGTAGAGAGGAGAACTAATCACTCAATGATAATACACATATGACACACTGGGGGAGATGTACCAAGCACAGGGATAGAGGAGAACTGATCACATAATGATAATACACACATGACACACTGGGGGAGATGTACCAAGCACAGGGAGAGAGGAGAACGGATCACACAACGATAATACAGACATGACACACTGGGGGAGATGTACGAAGCACAGGGAGCGAGGAGAACTGATCACACAACGATAATACACACATGACACACTGGGGGAGATGTACCAAGCACAGAGAGAGAGGAGAAAGGATCACACAACGATAATACACACACGACACACTGGGGGAGATGTACCAAGCACAGGGAGAGAGGAGAACTGATCACACAACGATAATACACACAGGACACACTGGGGGAGATGTACCAAGCACAAGGAGAGAGGAGAACTGATCACATAACGATAATACACACATGACACGCTGGGGGAGATGTACCAAGCACAGGGAGAGAGGAGAACTGATCACACAACGATAATACACACATGACACGCTGGGGGAGATGTACCAAGCACAAGGAGCGAGGAGAACGGATCGCACAATGATAATACACACATGACACACTGGGGGAGATGTACCAAGCACAGGGAGAGAGGAGAACGGATCACACAACGATAATACACACATGACACACTGGGGGAGATGTACCAAGCACAGGGAGAGAGGAGAGCGGATCACACAACGATAATACACACATGACACACTGGGGGAGATGTACCAAGCACAGGGAGAGAGGAGAACTGATCACACAAAGATAATACACACATGACACACTGGGGGAGTTGTACCAAGCACAGGGAGCTAGGAGAACTGATCACACAACGATAATACACACATGACACACTGGGGGAGATGTACCAAGCACAGGGAGCGAGGAGAACTGATCACACCACGATAATACACACATGACACACTGGGGGAGATGTACCAAGCACAGGGAGCGAGGATAACGGATCACACAACGATAATACACACATGACACACTGGGGGAGATGTACCAAGCACAGGGAGAGAGGAGAACTTATCACACAAAGATAATACACACATGACACACTGGGGGAGATGTACCAAGCACAGGGAGCGAGGAGAACTGATCACACAACGATAATACACACATGACACACAGGGGGAGATGTAGCAAGCACAGGGAGCGAGGAGAAATGATCACACAACGATAATACACACATGACACACCGGGGGAGATGTACCAAGCAGAGGGAGCGAGGAGAACTAATCACACAACGATAATACACACATGACACACTGGGGGAGATGTACCAAGCACAGGGAGCGAGGAGAACGGATCACACAACGATAATACACACATGACACACTTGGGGAGATGTACCAAGCACAGGGAGCGAGGAGAAATGATCACACAACGATAATACACACATGACACACTGGGGGAGATGTACCAAGCACAGAGAGCGAGGAGAACTGATCACACAACGATAATACACACATGACACACTGGGGGAGAGGTACCAAGCACAGGGAGCGAGGAGAACTAATCACACAACGATAATACACACATGACACACTTGGGGAGATGTACCAAGCACAGGGAGCAAGGAGAAATGATCACACAACGATTATACACACATGACACACTGGGGGAGATATACCAAGCACAGGGAGCGAGGAGAACTGATCACACAACGATAATACACACATGACACACTGGGGGAGATGTACCAAGCACAGGGAGCGAGGAGAACTGATCACACAACGATAATACACACATGACACACTGGGGGAGATGTACCAAGCACAGGGAGCGAGGAGAACTGATCACACCACGATAATACACACATGGCACACTGGGGGAGATGTACCAAGCACAGGGAGCGAGGAGAACGGATCACACAACGATAATACACACATGACACACTGGGGGAGATGTACCAAGCACAGGGAGAGAGGAGAACTGATCACATAACGATAATACAGACATGACACACTGGGGGAGATGTACCAAGCACAGAGGGAGAGGAGAAATTATCTCACAACGATTATACACACATGACACACTGGGGGAGATGTACCAAGCACAGGGAGGAGGGAGAACTGATCACACCACGATAATACACACATGACACACTGGGGGAGATGTTCCAAGCACAGGGAGCGAGGAGAACGGATCACACAACGATAATACACACATGACACACTGGGGGAGATGTACCAAGCACAGGGAGCGAGGAGAACGGATCACACAACGATAATACACACATGACACACTGGGGGAGATGTACCAAGCACAGGGAGAGAGGAGAACTTATCACACAAAGATAATACACACATGACACACTGGGGGAGATGTACCAAGCACAGGGAGCGAGGAGAACTGATCACACAACGATAATACACACATGACACACTGGGGGAGATGTACCAAGCACAGGGAGCGAGGAGAACTGATCACACCACGATAATACACACATGGCACACTGGGGGAGATGTACCAAGCACAGGGAGCGAGGAGAACGGATCACACAACGATAATACACACATGACATACTGGGGGAGATGTACCAAGCACAGGGAGAGAGGAGAACTGATCACATAACGATAATACAGACATGACACACTGGGGGAGATGTACCAAGCACAGAGGGAGAGGAGAAATTATCTCACAACGATTATACACACATGACACACTGGGGGAGATGTACCAAGCACAGGGAGCAGGGAGAACTGATCACACCACGATAATACACACATGACACACTGGGGGAGATGTACCAAGCACAGGGAGCGAGGAGAACGGATCACACAACGATAATACACACAAGACACACTGGGGGAGATGTACCAAGCACAGAGAGACAGGAGAACTGATCACACAACGATAATACACACATGACACACTGGGGGAGATGTACCAAGCACAGGGAGAGAGGAGAACTGATCACACAACGATAACACACACATGACACACTGGTGGAGAAGTACCAAGCACAGGGAGTGAGGAGAACTGATCACACAACGATAATACAGACATGACACACTGGGGGAGATGTACCAAGCACAGAGGGAGAGGAGAAATGATCTCACAACGATTATACACACATGACACACTGGGGGAGATGTACCAAGCACAGGGAGCAGGGAGAACTGATCACACCACGATAATACACACATGACACACTGGGGGAGATGTACCAAGCACAGAGAGCGAGGAGAACTGATCACACAACGATAATACACACATGACACACCGGGGGAGATGTACCAAGCACAGGGAGCGAGGAGAACTAATCACACAACGATAATACACACGACACACTGGGGGAGATGTACCAAGCACAGGGAGAGAGGAGAACTGATCACACAACGATAATACACACATGACACACAGGAGGAGATATACCAAGCACAGAGAGAGAGGAGAACTGATCACACAACGATAATACACACATGACATACTGGGGGAGATGTACCAAGCACAGAGAGAGAGGAGGACTGATCACACAACGATAATACACACATGACACATTGGGGGAGATATACCAAGCACAGGGATAGAGGAGAACGAATCACACAACGATAATACACACATGACACACTGGGGGAGATGTACCAAGCACAGGGAGAGAGGAGAACTGATCACACAACGACAATACACACATGACACACAGGGGGAGATATACCAAGCACAGAGAGAGAGGAGAACTGATCACACAACGATAATACACACATGACACACCGGGGGAGATGTACCAAGCACAGGGAGCGCGGAGAATTGATCACACAATGATAATACACACATGACACACTGGGGGAGATATACCAAGCACAGGGAGCGAGGAGAACGGATCACACAATGATAATACACACATGACACACTTGGGGAGATGTACCAAGCACAGGGAGCGAGGAGAAATGATCACACAACGATAATACACACATGACACACTGGGGGAGATGTACCAAGCACAGAGAGCGAGGAGAACTGATCACACAACGATAATACACACATGACACACTGGGGGAGAGGTACCAAGCACAGGGAGCGAGGAGAACTAATCACACAACGATAATACACACATGACACACTTGGGGAGATGTACCAAGCACAGGGAGCGAGGAGAAATGATCACACAACGATTATACACACATGACACACTGGGGGAGATATACCAAGCACAGTGAGCGAGGAGAACTAATCACACAACGATAATACAAACATGACACACTGGGGGAGATGTACCAAGCACAGAGAGAGAGGAGAACTGATCACACGACAATAATACACACATGACACACTGGGGGAGATGTACCAAGCACAGGGAGAGAGGAGAACGGATCAAACAACGATAATACACACATGACACACTGGGGGAGATGTACCAAGCACAGGGAGAGAGAACTGATCACACAACGATAATACACACATGACACACTGGGGGAGATGTACCAAGCACAGGGAGAGAGGAGAACGGATCACACAACGATAATACACACATGACACACTGGGGGAGATGTACCAAGCACAGGGAGAGAGGAGAACGGATCACACAACGATAATACACACATGACACATTGGGGGAGATATACCAAGCACATGGATAGAGGAGAACGAATCACACAACGATAATACACACATGACACACTGGGGGAGATGTACCAAGCACAGGGAGAGAGGAGAACTGATCACACAACGACAATACACACGACACACAGGGGAAGATATACCAAGCACAGAGAGAGAGGAGAACTGATCACACAACGATAATACACACATGACACACCGGGGGAGATGTACCAAGCACAGGGAGCGAGGAGAATTGATCACACAATGATAATACACACATGACACACTGGGGGAGATGTACCAAGCACAGGGAGCGAGGAGAACGGATCACACAACGATAATACACACATGACACACTTGGGGAGATGTACCAAGCACAGGGAGCGAGGAGAAATGATCACACAACGATAATACACACATGACACACTGGGGGAGATGTACCAAGCACAGAGAGCGAGGAGAACTGATCACACAACGATAATACACACATGACACACTGGGGGAGAGGTACCAAGCACAGGGAGCGAGGAGAACTAATCACACAACGATAATACACACATGACACACTTGGGGAGATGTACCAAGCACAGGGAGCGAGGAGAAATGATCACACAACGATTATACACACATGACACACTGGGGGAGATATACCAAGCACAGGGATAGAGGAGAACGGATCACACAACGATAATACACACATGACACACTGGGGGAGATGTACCAAGCACAGGGAGAGAGGAGAACGGATCACACAACGATAATACACACATGACACATTGGGGGAGATATACCAAGCACATGGATAGAGGAGAACGAATCACACAACGATAATACACACATGACACACTGGGGGAGATGTACCAAGCACAGGGAGAGAGGAGAACTGATCACACAACGACAATACACACATGACACACAGGGGGAGATATACCAAGCACAGAGAGAGAGGAGAACTGATCACACAACGATAATACACACATGACACACCGGGGGAGATGTACCAAGCACAGGGAGCGAGGAGAATTGATCACACAATGATAATACACACATGACACACTGGGGGAGATGTACCAAGCACAGGGAGCGAGGAGAACGGATCACACAACGATAAAACACACATGACACACTTGGGGAGATGTACCAAGCACAGGGAGCGAGGAGAAATGATCACACAACGATAATACACACATGACACACTGGGGGAGATGTACCAAGCACAGAGAGCGAGGAGAACGGATCACATAATGATAATACACACATGACACACTGGGGGAGATGTACCAAGCACATGGATAGAGGAGAACGAATCACACAACGATAATACACACATGACACACTGGGGGAGATGTACCAAGCACAGGGAGAGAGGAGAACTAATCACACAATGATAATACACATATGACACACTGGGGGAGATGTACCAAGCACAGGGATAGAGGAGAACTGATCACATAATGATAATACACACATGACACACTGGGGGAGATGTACCAAGCACAGGGAGAGAGGAGAACGGATCACACAACGATAATACAGACATGACACACTGGGGGAGATGTACGAAGCACAGGGAGCGAGGAGAACTGATCACACAACGATAATACACACATGACACACTGGGGGAGATGTACCAAGCACAGAGAGAGAGGAGAAAGGATCACACAACGATAATACACACACGACACACTGGGGGAGATGTACCAAGCACAGGGAGAGAGGAGAACTGATCACACAACGATAATACACACAGGACACACTGGGGGAGATGTACCAAGCACAAGGAGAGAGGAGAACTGATCACATAACGATAATACACACATGACACGCTGGGGGAGATGTACCAAGCACAGGGAGAGAGGAGAACTGATCACACAACGATAATACACACATGACACGCTGGGGGAGATGTAACAAGCACAAGGAGCGAGGAGAACTGATCGCACAATGATAATACACACATGACACACTGGGGGAGATGTACCAAGCACAGGGAGAGAGGAGAACGGATCACACAACGATAATACACACATGACACACTGGGGGAGATGTACCAAGCACAGGGAGAGAGGAGAGCGGATCACACAACGATAATACACACATGACACACTGGGGGAGATGTACCAAGCACAGGGAGAGAGGAGAACTGATCACACAAAGATAATACACACATGACACACTGGGGGAGTTGTACCAAGCACAGGGAGCTAGGAGAACTGATCACACAACGATAATACACACATGACACACTGGGGGAGATGTACCAAGCACAGGGAGCGAGGAGAACTGATCACACCACGATAATACACACATGACACACTGGGGGAGATGTACCAAGCACAGGGAGCGAGGATAACGGATCACACAACGATAATACACACATGACACACTGGGGGAGATGTACCAAGCACAGGGAGAGAGGAGAACTTATCACACAAAGATAATACACACATGACACACTGGGGGAGATGTACCAAGCACAGGGAGCGAGGAGAACTGATCACACAACGATAATACACACATGACACACAGGGGGAGATATACCAAGCACAGGGAGCGAGGAGAAATGATCACACAACGATAATACACACATGACACACCGGGGGAGATGTACCAAGCACAGGGAGCGAGGAGAACTAATCACACAACGATAATACACACGACACACTGGGGGAGATGTACCAAGCACAGGGAGAGAGGAGAACTGATCACACAACGATAATACACACATGACACACAGGAGGAGATATACCAAGCACAGAGAGAGAGGAGAACTGATCACACAACGATAATACACACATGACATACTGGGGGAGATGTACCAAGCACAGAGAGAGAGGAGGACTGATCACACAACGATAATACACACATGACACATTGGGGGAGATATACCAAGCACAGGGATAGAGAAGAACGAATCACACAACGATAATACACACATGACACACTGGGGGAGATGTACCAAGCACAGGGAGAGAGGAGAACTGATCACACAACGACAATACACACATGACACACAGGGGGAGATATACCAAGCACAGAGAGAGAGGAGAACTGATCACACAACGATAATACACACATGACACACCGGGGGAGATGTACCAAGCACAGGGAGCGAGGAGAATTGATCACACAATGATAATACACACATGACACACTGGGGGAGATGTACCAAGCACAGGGAGCGAGGAGAACGGATCACACAACGATAATACACACATGACACACTTGGGGAGATGTACCAAGCACAGGGAGCGAGGAGAAATGATCACACAACGATAATACACACATGACACACTGGGGGAGATGTACCAAGCACAGAGAGCGAGGAGAACTGATCACACAACGATAATACACACATGACACACTGGGGGAGAGGTACCAAGCACAGGGAGCGAGGAGAACTAATCACACAACGATAATACACACATGACACACTTGGGGAGATGTACCAAGCACAGGGAGCAAGGAGAAATGATCACACAACGATTATACACACATGACACACTGGGGGAGATATACCAAGCACAGGGAGCGAGGAGAACTGATCACACAACGATAATACACACATGACACACTGGGGGAGATGTACCAAGCACAGGGAGCGAGGAGAACTGATCACACAACGATAATACACACATGACACACTGGGGGAGATGTACCAAGCACAGGGAGCGAGGAGAACTGATCACACCACGATAATACACACATGGCACACTGGGGGAGATGTACCAAGCACAGGGAGCGAGGAGAACGGATCACACAACGATAATACACACATGACACACTGGGGGAGATGTACCAAGCACAGGGAGAGAGGAGAACTGATCACATAACGATAATACAGACATGACACACTGGGGGATATGTACCAAGCACAGAGGGAGAGGAGAAATTATCTCACAACGATTATACACACATGACACACTGGGGGAGATGTACCAAGCACAGGGAGGAGGGAGAACTGATCACACCACGATAATACACACATGACACACTGGGGGAGATGTTCCAAGCACAGGGAGCGAGGAGAACGGATCACACAACGATAATACACACATGACACACTGGGGGAGATGTACCAAGCACAGGGAGCGAGGAGAACGGATCACACAACGATAATACACACATGACACACTGGGGGAGATGTACCAAGCACAGGGAGAGAGGAGAACTTATCACACAAAGATAATACACACATGACACACTGGGGGAGATGTACCAAGCACAGAGGGAGAGGAGAAATTATCTCACAAAGATTATACACACATGACACACTGGGGGAGATGTACCAAGCACAGGGAGCAGGGAGAACTGATCACACCACGATAATACACACATGACACACTGGGGGAGATGTACCAAGCACAGGGAGCGAGGAGAACGGATCACACAACGATAATACACACAAGACACACTGGGGGAGATGTACCAAGCACAGAGAGACAGGAGAACTGATCACACAACGATAATACACACATGACACACTGGGGGAGATGTACCAAGCACAGGGAGAGAGGAGAACTGATCACACAACGATAATACACACATGACACACTGGTGGAGATGTACCAAGCACATGGAGTGAGGAGAACTCATCACACAACGATAATACAGACATGACACACTGGGGGAGATGTACCAAGCACAGAGGGAGAGGAGAAATGATCTCACAACGATTATACACACATGACACACTGGGGGAGATGTACCAAGCACAGGGAGCAGGGAGAACTGATCACACCACGATAATACACACATGACACACTGGGGGAGCTGTACCAAGCACAGAGAGCGAGGAGAACTGATCACACAACGATAATACACACATGACACACCGGGGGAGATGTACCAAGCACAGGGAGCGGGGAGAACTAATCACACAACGATAATACACACGACACACTGGGGGAGATGTACCAAGCACAGGGAGAGAGGAGAACTGATCACACAACGATAATACACACATGACACACAGGAGGAGATATACCAAGCACAGAGAGAGAGGAGAACTGATCACACAACGATAATACACACATGACATACTGGGGGAGATGTACCAAGCACAGAGAGAGAGGAGGACTGATCACACAACGATAATACACACATGACACATTGGGGGAGATATACCAAGCACAGGGATAGAGGAGAACGAATCACACAACGATAATACACACATGACACACTGGGGGAGATGTACCAAGCACAGGGAGAGAGGAGATCTGATCACACAACGACAATACACACATGACACACAGGGGGAGATATACCAAGCACAGAGAGAGAGGAGAACTGATCACACAACGATAATACACACATGACACACCGGGGGAAATGTACCAAGCACAGGGAGCGAGGAGAATTGATCACACAATGATAATACACACATGACACACTGGGGGAGATGTACCAAGCACAGGGAGCGAGGAGAACGGATCACACAACGATAATACACACATGACACACTTGGGGAGATGTACCAAGCACAGGGAGAGAGCAGAACTGATCACACAACGATAATACACACATGACATACTGGGGGAGATGTACCAAGGACAGGGAGAGAGGAGAACGGATCACACAACGATAATACACACATGACACACCAGGGGAGATGTACCAAGCACAGGGAGCGAGGAGAATTGATCACACAATGATAATACACACATGACACACTGGGGGAGATGTACCAAGCACAGGGAGCGAGGAGAACGGATCACACAATGATAATACACACATGACACACTTGGGGAGATGTACCAAGCACAGGGAGCGAGGAGAAATGATCACACAACGATAATACACACATGACACACTGGGGGAGATGTACCAAGCACAGAGAGCGAGGAGAACTGATCACACAACGATAATACACACATGACACATTGGGGGAAAGGTACCAAGCACAGGGAGCGAGGAGAACTAATCACACAACGATAATACACACATGACACATTTGGGGAGATGTACCAAGCACAGGGAGCGAGGAGAAATGATCACACAACGATTATACACACATGACACACTGGGGGAGATATACCAAGCACAGGGAGCGAGGAGAACTGATCACACAACGATAATACAAACATGACACACTGGGGGAGATGTACCAAGCACAGAGAGAGAGGAGAACTGATCACACGACAATAATACACAAATGACACACTGGGGGAGATGTACCAAGCACAGGGAGAGAGGAGAACTGATCACACAACGATAATACACACATGACACACTGGGGGAGATGTACCAAGCACATGGAGAGAGGAGAACGGATCAGACAACGATAATACACACATGACACACTGGGGGAGATGTACCAAGCACAGGGAGAGAGGAGAACTGATCACACAACGATAATACACACATGACACACTGGGGGAGATGTACCAAGGACAGGGAGAGAGGAGAACGGATCACACAACGATAATACACACATGACACACTGGGGGAGATGTACCAAGCACAGGGAGAGAGGAGAACGGATCACACAACGATAATACACACATGACACACTGGGGGAGATGTACCAAGCACAGGGATAGAGGAGAACTGATCACACAATGATAATACACACATGACACACTGGGGGAGATGTACCAAGCACAGGGAGAGAGGAGAACGGATCACACAACGATAATACACACATGACACACATGGGGAGATGTACCAAGTACCGGGAGAGAGGAGAACGGATCACACAACGATAATACACACATGACACACTGGGGGAGATGTACCAAGCACAGGGAGAGAGGAGAACAGATCACACGACAATAATACACACATGACACACTGGGGGAGATGTACCAAGCACAGGGAGAGAGGAGAACTGATCACACAACGATAATACACACATGACACACTGGGGGAGATGTACCAAGCACAGGGAGAGAGGAGAACGGATCAGACAACGATAATACACACATGACACACTGGGGGAGATGTACCAAGCACAGGGAGAGAGGAGAACTGATCACACAACGATAATACACACATGACACACTGGGGGAGATGTACCAAGCACAGGGAGAGGAGAACGGATCACACAACGATAATACACACATGACACATTGGGGGAGATATACCAAGCACATGGATAGAGGAGAACGAATCACACAACGATAATACACACATGACACACTGGGGGAGATGTACCAAGCACAGGGAGAGAGGAGAACTGATCACACAACGATAATACACACACGACACACTGGGGGAGGTGTACCAAGCACAGGGAGAGAGAAGAACTGATCACACAACGATAATACACACATGACACACTGGGGGAGATGTACCAAGCACAGGGAGCGAGGAGAACTGATCACACAACGATAATACACACATGACACGCTGGGGGAGATGTACCAAGCACAAGGAGCGAGGAGAACTGATCGCACAATGATAATACACACATGACACACTGGGGGAGATGTACCAAGCACAGGGAGAGAGGAGAACGGATCACACAACGATAATACATACATGACACACTGGGGGAGATGTACCAAGCACAGGGAGAGAGGAGAGCGGATCACACAACGATAATACACACATGACACACTGGGGGAGTTGTACCAAGCACAGGGAGCTAGGAGAACTGATCACACAACGATAATACACACATGACACACTGGGGGAGATGTACCAAGCACAGGGAGCGAGGAGAACTGATCACACCACGATAATACACACATGACACACTGGGGGAGATGTACCAAGCACAGGGAGCGAGGAGAACGGATCACACAACGATAATACACACATGACACACTGGGGGAGATGTACCAAGCACAGGGAGAGAGGAGAACTTATCACACAAAGATAATACACACATGACACACTGGGGGAGATGTACCAAGCACAGGGAGCGAGGAGAACTGATCACACCACGATAATACACACATGGCACACTGGGGGAGATGTACCAAGCACAGGGAGCGAGGAGAACGGATCACACAACGATAATACACACATGACACACTGGGGGAGATGTACCAAGCACAGGGAGAGAGGAGAACTGATCACATAACGATAATACAGACATGACACACTGGGGGAGATGTACCAAGCACAGAGGGAGAGGAGAAATTATCTCACAACGATTATACACACATGACACACTGGGGGAGATGTACCAAGCACAGGGAGAGAGGAGAACTGATCACATAACGATAATACAGACATGACACACTGGGGGAGATGTACCAAGCACAGAGGGAGAGGAGAAATTATCTCACAACGATTATACACACATGACACACTGGGGGAGATGTACCAAGCACAGGGAGCAGGGAGAACTGATCACACCACGATAATACACACATGACACACTGGGGGAGATGTACCAAGCACAGGGAGCGAGGAGAACGGATCACACAACGATAATACACACAAGACACACTGGGGGAGATGTACCAAGCACAGAGAGACAGGAGAACTGATCACACAACGATAATACACACATGACACACTGGGGGAGATGTACCAAGCACAGGGAGAGAGGAGAACTGATCACACAACGATAATACACACATGACACACTGGTGGAGAAGTACCAAGCACAGGGAGTGAGGAGAACTGATCACACAACGATAATACAGACATGACACACTGGGGGAGATGTACCAAGCACAGAGGGAGAGGAGAAATGATCTCACAACGATTATACACACATGACACACTGGGGGAGATGTACCAAGCACAGGGAGCAGGGAGAACTGATCACACCACGATAATACACACATGACACACTGGGGGAGATGTACCAAGCACAGAGAGCGAGGAGAACTGATCACACAACGATAATACACACATGACACACCGGGGGAGATGTACCAAGCACAGGGAGCGAGGAGAACTAATCACACAACGATAATACACACGACACACTGGGGGAGATGTACCAAGCACAGGGAGAGAGGAGAACTGATCACACAACGATAATACACACATGACACACAGGAGGAGATATACCAAGCACAGAGAGAGAGGAGAACTGATCACACAACGATAATACACACATGACATACTGGGGGAGATGTACCAAGCACAGAGAGAGAGGAGGACTGATCACACAACGATAATACACACATGACACATTGGGGGAGATATACCAAGCACAGGGATAGAGGAGAACGAATCACACAACGATAATACACACATGACACACTGGGGGAGATGTACCAAGCACAGGGAGAGAGGAGAACTGATCACACAACGACAATACACACATGACACACAGGGGGAGATATACCAAGAACAGAGAGAGAGGAGAACTGATCACACAACGATAATACACACATGACACACCGGGGGAGATGTACCAAGCACAGGGAGCGCGGAGAATTGATCACACAATGATAATACACACATGACACACTGGGGGAGATATACCAAGCACAGGGAGCGAGGAGAACGGATCACACAATGATAATACACACATGACACACTTGGGGAGATGTACCAAGCACAGGGAGCGAGGAGAAATGATCACACAACGATAATACACACATGACACACTGGGGGAGATGTACCAAGCACAGAGAGCGAGGAGAACCGATCACACAACGATAATACACACATGACACACTGGGGGAGAGGTACCAAGCACAGGGAGCGAGGAGAACTAATCACACAACGATAATACACACATGACACACTTGGGGAGATGTACCAAGCACAGGGAGCGAGGAGAAATGATCACACAACGATTATACACACATGACACACTGGGGGAGATATACCAAGCACAGTGAGCGAGGAGAACTAATCACACAACGATAATACAAACATGACACACTGGGGGAGATGTACCAAGCACAGAGAGAGAGGAGAACTGATCACACGACAATAATACACACATGACACACTGGGGGAGATGTACCAAGCACAGGGAGAGAGGAGAACTGATCACACAACGATAATACACACATGACACACTGGGGGAGATGTACCAAGCACAGGGAGAGAGGAGAACGGATCAGACAACGATAATACACACATGACACACTGGGGGAGATGTACCAAGCACAGGGAGAGAGAACTGATCACACAACGATAATACACACATGACACACTGGGGGAGATGTACCAAGCACAGGGAGAGAGGAGAAAGGATCACACAACGATAATACACACATGACACACTGGGGGAGATGTACCAAGCACAGGGAGAGAGGAGAACGGATCACACAACGATAATACACACATGACACATTGGGGGAGATATACCAAGCACATGGATAGAGGAGAACGAATCACACAACGATAATACACACATGACACACTGGGGGAGATGTACCAAGCACAGGGAGAGAGGAGAACTGATCACACAACGACAATACACACATGACACACAGGGGGAGATATACCAAGCACAGAGAGAGAGGAGAACTGATCACACAACGATAATACACACATGACACACCGGGGGAGATGTACCAAGCACAGGGAGCGAGGAGAATTGATCACACAATGATAATACACACATGACACACTGGGGGAGATGTACCAAGCACAGGGAGCGAGGAGAACGGATCACACAACGATAATACACACATGACACACTTGGGGAGATGTACCAAGCACAGGGAGCGAGGAGAAATGATCACACAACGATAATACACACATGACACACTGGGGGAGATGTACCAAGCACAGAGAGCGAGGAGAACTGATCACACAACGATAATACACACATGACACACTGGGGGAGAGGTACCAAGCACAGGGAGCGAGGAGAACTAATCACACAACGATAATACACACATGACACACTTGGGGAGATGTACCAAGCACAGGGAGCGAGGAGAAATGATCACACAACGATTATACACACATGACACACTGGGGGAGATATACCAAGCACAGGGATAGAGGAGAACGGATCACACAACGATAATACACACATGACACACTGGGGGAGATGTACCAAGCACAGGGAGAGAGGAGAACGGATCACACAACGATAATACACACATGACACATTGGGGGAGATATACCAAGCACATGGATAGAGGAGAACGAATCACACAACGATAATACACACATGACACACTGGGGGAGATGTACCAAGCACAGGGAGAGAGGAGAACTGATCACACAACGACAATACACACATGACACACAGGGGGAGATATACCAAGCACAGAGAGAGAGGAGAACTGATCACACAACGATAATACACACATGACACACCGGGGGAGATGTACCAAGCACAGGGAGCGAGGAGAATTGATCACACAATGATAATACACACATGACACACTGGGGGAGATGTACCAAGCACAGGGAGCGAGGAGAACGGATCACACAACGATAATACACACATGACACACTTGGGGAGATGTACCAAGCACAGGGAGCGAGGAGAAATGATCACACAACGATAATACACACATGACACACTGGGGGAGATGTACCAAGCACAGAGAGCGAGGAGAACGGATCACATAATGATAATACACACATGACACACTGGGGGAGATGTACCAAGCACATGGATAGAGGAGAACGAATCACACAACGATAATACACACATGACACACTGGGGGAGATGTACCAAGCACAGGGAGAGAGGAGAACTAATCACACAATGATAATACACATATGACACACTGGGGGAGATGTACCAAGCACAGGGATAGAGGAGAACTGATCACATAATGATAATACACACATGACACACTGGGGGAGATGTACCAAGCACAGGGAGAGAGGAGAACGGATCACACAACGATAATACAGACATGACACACTGGGGGAGATGTACCAAGCACAGGGAGCGAGGAGAACTGATCACACAACGATAATACACACATGACACACTGGGGGAGATGTACCAAGCACAGAGAGAGAGGAAAAAGGATCACACAACGATAATACACACACGACACACTGGGGGAGATGTACCAAGCACAGGGAGAGAGGAGAACTGATCACACAACGATAATACACACAGGACACACTGGGGGAGATGTACCAAGCACAAGGAGAGAGGAGAACTGATCACATAACGATAATACACACATGACACGCTGGGGGAGATGTACCAAGCACAGGGAGAGAGGAGAACTGATCACACAACGATAATACACACATGACACGCTGGGGGAGATGTACCAAGCACAAGGAGCGAGGAGAAGTGATCGCACAATGATAATACACACATGACACACTGGGGGAGATGTACCAAGCACAGGGAGAGAGGAGAACGGATCACACAACGATAATACACACATGACACACTGGGGGAGATGTACCAAGCACAGGGAGAGAGGAGAGCGGATCACACAACGATAATACACACATGACACACTGGGGGAGATGTACCAAGCACAGGGAGAGAGGAGAACTGATCACACAAAGATAATACACACATGACACACTGGGGGAGTTGTACCAAGCACAGCGAGCTAGGAGAACTGATCACACAACGATAATACACACATGACACACTGGGGGAGATGTACCAAGCACAGGGAGCGAGGAGAACTGATCACACCACGATAATACACACATGACACACTGGGGGAGATGTACCAAGCACAGGGAGCGAGGAGAACGGATCACACAACGATAATACACACATGACACACTGGGGGAGATGTACCAAGCACAGGGAGAGAGGAGAACTTATCACACAAAGATAATACACACATGACACACTGGGGGAGATGTACCAAGCACAGGGAGCGAGGAGAACTGATCACACAACGATAATACACACATGACACACAGGGGGAGATGTAGCAAGCACAGGGAGCGAGGAGAAATGATCACACAACGATAATACACACATGACACACCGGGGGAGATGTACCAAGCACAGGGAGCGAGGAGAACTAATCACACAACGATAATACACACGACACACTGGGGGAGATGTACCAAGCACAGGGAGAGAGGAGAACTGATCACACAACGATAATACACACATGACACACAGGAGGAGATATACCAAGCACAGAGAGAGAGGAGAACTGATCACACAACGATAATACACACATGACATACTGGGGGAGATGTACCAAGCACAGAGAGAGAGGAGGACTGACAACACAACAATAATACACACATGACACATTGGGGGAGATATACCAAGCACAGGGATAGAGAAGAACGAATCACACAACGATAATACACACATGACACACTGGGGGAGATGTACCAAGCACAGGGAGAGAGGAGAACTGATCACACAACGACAATACACACATGACACACAGGGGGAGATATACCAAGCACAGAGAGAGAGGAGAACTGATCACACAACGATAATACACACATGACACACCGGGGGAGATGTACCAAGCACAGGGAGCGAGGAGAATTGATCACACAATGATAATACACACATGACACACTGGGGGAGATGTACCAAGCACAGGGAGCGAGGAGAACGGATCACACAACGATAATACACACATGACACACTTGGGGAGATGTACCAAGCACAGGGAGCGAGGAGAAATGATCACACAACGATAATACACACATGACACACTGGGGGAGATGTACCAAGCACAGAGAGCGAGGAGAACTGATCACACAACGATAATACACACATGACACACTGGGGGAGAGGTACCAAGCACAGGGAGCGAGGAGAACTAATCACACAACGATAATACACACATGACACACTTGGGGAGATGTACCAAGCACAGGGAGCAAGGAGAAATGATCACACAACGATTATACACACATGACACACTGGGGGAGATATACCAAGCACAGGGAGCGAGGAGAACTGATCACACAACGATAATACACACATGACACACTGGGGGAGATGTACCAAGCACAGGGAGCGAGGAGAACTGATCACACAACGATAATACACACATGACACACTGGGGGAGATGTACCAAGCACAGGGAGCGAGGAGAACTGATCACACCACGATAATACACACATGGCACACTGGGGGAGATGTACCAAGCACAGGGAGCGAGGAGAACGGATCACACAACGATAATACACACATGACACACTGGGGGAGATGTACCAAGCACAGGGAGAGCGGAGAACTGATCACATAACGATAATACAGACATGACACACTGGGGGAGATGTACCAAGCACAGAGGGAGAGGAGAAATTATCTCACAACGATTATACACACATGACACACTGGGGGAGATGTACCAAGCACAGGGAGGAGGGAGAACTGATCACACCACGATAATACACACATGACACACTGGGGGAGATGTTCCAAGCACAGGGAGCGAGGAGAACGGATCACACAACGATAATACACACATGACACACTGGGGGAGATGTACCAAGCACAGAGAGACAGGAGAACTGATCACACAACGATAATACACACATGACACACTGGGGGAGATGTACCAAGCACAGGGAGAGAGGAGAACTGATCACACAACGATAATACACACATGACACACTGGTGGAGATGTACCAAGCACAGGGAGTGAGGAGAACTGATCACACAACGATAATACAGACATGACACACTGGGGGAGATGTACCAAGCACAGAGGGAGAGGAGAAATGATCTCACAACGATTATACACACATGACACACTGGGGGAGATGTACCAAGCACAGGGAGCAGGGAGAACTGATCACACAACGATAATACACACATGACACACCGGGGGAGATGTACCAAGCACAGGGAGCGAGGAGAACAAATCACACAACGATAATACACACGACACACTGGGGGAGATGTACCAAGCACAGGGAGAGAGGAGAACTGATCACACAACGATAATACACACATGACACACAGGAGGAGATATACCAAGCACAGAGAGAGAGGAGAACTGATCACACAACGATAATACACACATGACATACTGGGGGAGATGTACCAAGCACAGAGAGAGAGGAGGACTGATCACACAACGATAATACACACATGACACATTGGGGGAGATATACCAAGCACAGGGATAGAGGAGAACGAATCACACAACGATAATACACACATGACACACTGGGGGAGATGTACCAAGCTCAGGGAGAGAGGAGAACTGATCACACAACGACAATACACACATGACACACAGGGGGAGATATACCAAGCACAGAGAGAGAGGAGAACTGATCACACAACGATAATACACACGACACACCGGGGGAGATGTACCAAGCACAGGGAGCGAGGAGAATTGATCACACAATGATAATACACACATGACACACTGGGGGAGATGTACCAAGCACAGGGAGCGAGGAGAACGGATCACACAACGATAATACACACATGACACACTTGGGGAGATGTACCAAGCACAGGGAGCGAGGAGAAATGATCACACAACGATAATACACACATGACACACTGGGGGAGATGTACCAAGCACAGAGAGCGAGGAGAACTGATCACACAACGATAATACACACATGACACACTGGGGGAGAGGTACCAAGCACAGGGAGCGAGGAGAACTAATCACACAACGATAATACACACATGACACACTTCGGGAGATGTACCAAGCACAGGGAGCGAGGAGAAATGATCACACAACGATTATACACACATGACACACTGGGGGAGATATACCAAGCACAGGGAGCGAGGAGAACTGATCACACAACGATAATACAAACATGACACACTGGGGGAGATGTACCAAGCACAGAGAGAGAGGAGAACTGATCACACGACAATAATACACACATGACACACTGGGGGAGATGTACCAAGCACAGGGAGAGAGGAGAACTGATCACACAACGATAATACACACATGACACACTGGGGGAGATGTACCAAGCACAGGGAGAGAGGAGAACGGATCAGACAACGATAATACACACATGACACACTGGGGGAGATGTACCAAGCACAGGGAGAGAGGAGAACTGATCACACAACGATAATACACACATGACACACTGGGGGAGATGTACCAAGGACAGGGAGAGAGGAGAACGGATCACACAACGATAATACACACATGACACACTGGGGGAGATGTACCAAGCACAGGGAGAGAGGAGAACGGATCACACAACGATAATACACACAAGACACACTGGGGGAGATGTACCAAGCACAGAGAGACAGGAGAACTGATCACACAACGATAATACACACATGACACACTGGGGGAGATGTACCAAGCACATGGAGAGAGGAGAACTGATCACACAACGATAATACACACATGACACACTGGTGGAGATGTACCAAGCACAGGGAGTGAGGAGAACTGATCACACAACGATAATACAGACATGACACACTGGGGGAGATGTACCAAGCACAGAGGGAGAGGAGAAATGATCTCACAACGATTATACACACATGACACACTGGGGGAGATGTACCAAGCACAGGGAGCAGGGAGAACTGATCTCACCATGATAATACACACATGACACACTGGGGGAGATGTACCAAGCACAGAGAGCGAGGAGAACTGATCACACAACGATAATACACACATGACACACCGGGGGAGATGTACCAAGCACAGGGAGCGAGGAGAACTAATCACACAACGATAATACACACGACACACTGGGGGAGATGTACCAAGCACAGGGAGAGAGGAGAACTGATCACACAACGATAATACACACATGACACACAGGAGGAGATATACCAAGCACAGAGAGAGAGGAGAACTGATCACACAACGATAATACACACATGACATACTGGGGGAGATGTACCAAGCACAGAGAGAGAGGAGGACTGATCACACAACGATAATACACACATGACACATTGGGGGAGATATACCAAGCACAGGGATAGAGGAGAACGAATCACACAACGATAATACACACATGACACACTGGGGGAGATGTACCAAGCACAGGGAGAGAGGAGAACTGATCACACAACGACAATACACACATGACACACAGGGGGAGATATACCAAGCACAGAGAGAGAGGAGAACTGATCACACAACGATAATACACACATGACACACCGGGGGAAATGTACCAAGCACAGGGAGCGAGTAGAATTGATCACACAATGATAATACACACATGACACACTGGGGGAGATGTACCAAGCACAGGGAGCGAGGAGAACGGATCACACAACGATAATACACACATGACACACTGGGGGAGATGTACCAAGCACAGAGAGCGAGGAGAACTGATCACACAACGATAATACACACATGACACACTGGGGGAGAGGTACCAAGCACAGGGAGCGAGGAGAACTAATCACACAACGATAATACACACATGACACACTTGGGGAGATGTACCAAGCACAGGGAGCGAGGAGAAATGATCACACAACGATTATACACACATGACACACTGGGGGAGATATACCAAGCACAGGGAGCGAGGAGAACTGATCACACAACGATAATACAAACATGACACACTGGGGGAGATGTACCAAGCACAGAGAGAGAGGAGAACTGATCACACGACAATAATGCACACATGACACACTGGGGGAGATGTACCAAGCACAGGGAGAGAGGAGAACTGATCACACAACGATAATACACACATGACACACTGGGGGAGATGTACCAAGGACAGGGAGAGAGGAGAACGGATCACACAACGATAATACACACATGACACACTGGGGGAGATGTACCAAGTACAGGGAGAGAGGAGAACGGATCACACAACGATAATACACACATGACACATTGGGGGAGATATACCAAGCACATGGATAGAGGAGAACGAATCACACAACGATAATACACACATGACACACTGGGGGAGATGTACCAAGCACAGGGAGAGAGGAGAACTGATCACACAACGACAATACACACATGACACACAGGGGGAGATATACCAAGCACAGAGAGAGAGGAGAACTGATCACACAACGATAATACACACATGACACACTGGGGGAGATGTACCAAGCACAGGGAGAGAGGAGAACTAATCACACAATGATAATACACACATGACACACTGGGGGAGATGTACCAAGCACAGGGAGAGAGGAGAACGGATCACACAACGATAATACACATATGACACACTTGGGGAGATGTACCAAGCACAGGGATAGAGGAGAACTGATCACATAATGATAATACACACATGACACACTGGGGGAGATGTACCAAGCACAGGGAGAGAGGAGAACGGATCACACAACGATAATACAGACATGAGACACTCGGGGAGATGTACCAAGCACAGGGAGAGAGGAGAACTGATCACACGACGATAATACACACATGACACACAGGGGGAGATGTACCAAGCACAGGGAGAGAGAACGGATCACACAACGATAATACACACACGACACACTGGGGGAGATGTACCAAGCACAGGGAGAGAGGAGAACTGATCACACAACGATAATACACACACGACACACTGGGGGAGGTGTACCAAGCACAGGGAGAGAGAAGAACTGATCACACAACGATAATACACACATGACACACTGGGGGAGAGGTACCAAGCACAGGGAGAGAGGAGAACTGATCACACAACAATAATACACACATGACACACTGGGGGAGATGTACCAAGCACAGAGAGAGAGGAGAACGGATCACACAACGATAATACACACAAGACACACTGGGGGAGATGTACCAAGCACAGGGAGAGAGGAGAACTGATCACACAACGATAATACACACAGGACACACTGGGGGAGATGTACCAAGCACAAGGAGAGAGGAGAACTGATCACATAACGATAATACACACATGACACGCTGGGGGAGATGTACCATGCACAGAGAGAGAGGAGAACTGATCACACAACGATAATACACACATGACACGCTGGGGGAGATGTACCAAGCACAAGGAGCGAGGAGAACTGATCGCACAATGATAATACACACATGACACACTGGGGGAGATGTACCAAGCACAGGGAGAGAGGAGAACGGATCACACAACGATAATACACACATGACACACTGGGGGAGATGTACCAAGCACAGGGAGAGAGGAGAGCGGATCACACAACGATAATACACACATGACACACTGGGGGAGATGTACCAAGCACAGGGAGAGAGGAGAACTGATCACACAAAGATAATACACACATGACACACTGGGGGAGTTGTACCAAGCACAGGGAGCTAGGAGAACTGATCACACAACGATAATACACACATGACACACTGGGGGAGATGTACCAAGCACAGGGAGCGAGGAGAACTGATCACACCACGATAATACACACATGACACACTGGGGGAGATGTTCCAAGCACAGGGAGCGAGGAGAACGGATCACACAACGATAATACACACATGACACACTGGGGGAGATGTACCAAGCACAGGGAGAGAGGAGAACTGATCACATAACGATAATACAGACATGACACACTGGGGGAGATGTACCAAGCACAGAGGGAGAGGAGAAATTATCTCACAACGATTATACACACATGACACACTGGGGGAGATGTACCAAGCACAGGGATCAGGGAGAACTGATCACACCACGATAATACACACATGACACACTGGAGGAGATGTACCAAGCACAGGGAGCGAGGAGAACGGATCACACAACGATAATACACACAAGACACACTGGGGGAGATGTACCAAGCACAGAGAGATAGGAGAACTGATCACACAACGATAATACACACATGACACACTGGGGGAGATGTACCAAGCACAGGGAGAGAGGAGAACTGATCACACAACGATAATACACACATGACACACTGGTGGAGATGTACCAAGCACAGGGAGTGAGGAGAACTGATCACACAACGATAATACAGACATGACACACTGGGGGAGATGTACCAAGCACAGAGGGAGAGGAGAAATGATCTCACAACGATTATACACACATGACACACTGGGGGAGATGTACCAAGCACAGGGAGCAGGGAGAACTGATCACACCACGATAATACACACATGACACACTGGGGGAGATGTACCAAGCACAGAGAGCGAGGAGAACTGATCACACAACGATAATACACACATGACACACCGGGGGAGATGTACCAAGCACAGGGAGCGAGGAGAACTAATCACACAACGATAATACACACGACACACTGGGGGAGATGTACCAAGCACAGGGAGAGAGGAGAACTGATCACACAACGATAATACACACATGACACACAGGAGGAGATATACCAAGCACAGAGAGAGAGAACTGATCACACAACGATAATACACACATGACATACTGGGGGAGATGTACCAAGCACAGAGAGAGAGGAGGACTGATCACACAACGATAATACACACATGACACATTGGGGGAGATATACCAAGCACAGGGAAAGAGGAGAACGAATCACACAACGATAATACACACATGACACACTGGGGGAGATGTACCAAGCACAGGGAGAGAGGAGAACTGATCACACAACGACAATACACACATGACACACAGGGGGAGATATACCAAGCACAGAGAGAGAGGAGAACTGATCACACAACGATAATACACACATGACACACCGGGGGAGATGTACCAAGCACAGGGAGCGAGGAGAATTGATCACACAATGATAATACACACATGACACACTGGGGGAGATGTACCAAGCACAGGGAGCGAGGAGAACGGATCACACAACGATAATACACACATGACACACTTGGGGAGATGTACCAAGCACAGGGAGCGAGGAGAAATGATCACACAACGATAATACACACATGACACACTGGGGGAGATGTACCAAGCACAGAGAGCGAGGAGAACTGATCACACAACGATAATACACACATGACACACTGGGGGAGAGGTACCAAGCACAGGGAGCGAGGAGAACTAATCACACAACGATAATACACACATGACACACTTGGGGAGATGTACCAAGCACAGGGAGCGAGGAGAAATGATCACACAACGATTATACACACATGACACACTGGGGGAGATATACCAAGCACAGGGAGCGAGGAGAACTGATCACACAACGATAATACAAACATGACACACTGGGGGAGATGTACCAAGCACAGAGAGAGAGGAGAACTGATCACACGACAATAATACACACGACACACTGGGGGAGATGTACCAAGCACAGGGAGAGAGGAGAACTGATCACACAACGATAATACACACATGACACACTGGGGGAGATGTACCAAGCACAGGGAGAGAGGAGAACGGATCAGACAACGATAATACACACATGACACACTGGGGGAGATGTACCAAGCACAGGGAGAGAGGAGAACTGATTACACAACGATAATACACACATGACACACTGGGGGAGATGTACCAAGGACAGGGAGAGAGGAGAACGGATCACACAACGATAATACACACATGACACACTGGGGGAGATGTACCAAGCACAGGGAGAGAGGAGAACGGATCACACAACGATAATACACACATGACACACTGGGGGAGATGTACCAAGCACAGGGATAGAGGAGAACTGATCACACAATGATAATACACACATGACACACTGGGGGAGATGTACCAAGCACAGGGAGAGAGGAGAACGGATCACACAACGATAATACACACATGACACACATGTGGAGATGTACCAAGTACCGGGAGAGAGGAGAACGGATCACACAACGATAATACACACATGACACACTGGGGGAGATGTACCAAGCACAGGGAGAGAGGAGAACTGATCACACAACGATAATACACACACGACACACTGGGGGAGATGTACCAAGCACAGGGAGAGAGGAGAACTGATCACACAACGATAATACACACATGACACACTGGGGGAGATGTACCAAGCACAGGGAGCGAGGAGAACTGATCACACAACAATAATACACACATGACACACTGGGGGAGAGGTACCAAGCACAGGGAGCGAGGAGAACTAATCACACAACGATAATACACACATGACACACTTCGGGAGATGAACCAAGCACAGGGAGCGAGGAGAAATGATCACACAACGATTATACACACATGACACACTGGGGGAGATATACCAAGCACAGGGAGCGAGGAGAACTGATCACACAACGATAATACAAACATGACACACTGGGGGAGATGTCCCAAGCACAGAGAGAGAGGAGAACTGATCACACGATATAATACACACATGACACACTGGGGGAGATGTACCAAGCACAGGGAGAGAGGAGAACGGATCACACAACGATAATACACACATGACACACTGGGGGAGATGTACCAAGCACAGGGAGAGAGGAGAACGGATCACACAACGATAATACACACATGACACACTGGGGGAGATGTACCAAGCACAGGGAGAGAGGAGAACTGATCACACAAAGATAATACACACATGACACACTGGGGGAGATGTACCAAGCACAGGGAGCGAGGAGAACGGATCACACAACGATAATACACACATGACACACTGGGGGAGATGTACCAAGCACAGGGAGAGAGGAGAACTTATCACACAAAGATAATACACACATGACACACTGGGGGAGATGTACCAAGCACAGGGAGCGAGGAGAACTGATCACACAACGATAATACACACATGACACACTGGGGGAGATGTACCAAGCACAGGGAGCGAGGAGAACTGATCACACCACGATAATACACACATGGCACACTGGGGGAGATGTACCAAGCACAGGGAGCGAGGAGAACGGATTACACAACGATAATACACACATGACACACTGGGGGAGATGTACCAAGCACAGGGAGAGAGGAGAACTGATCACATAACGATAATACAGACATGACACACTGGGGGAGATGTACCAAGCACAGAGGGAGAGGAGAAATTATCTCACAAGGATTATACACACATGACACACTGGGGGAGATGTACCAAGCACAGGGAGCAGGGAGAACTGATCACACCACGATAATACACACATGACACACTGGGGGAGATGTACCAAGCACAGGGAGCGAGGAGAACGGATCACACAACGATAATACACACAAGACACACTGGGGGAGATGTACCAAGCACAGAGAGACAGGAGAACTGATCACACAACGATAATACACACATGACACACTGGGGGAGATGTACCAAGCACAGGGAGAGAGGAGAACTGATCACACAACGATAATACACACATGACACACTGGTGGAGATGTACCAAGCACAGGGAGCAGGGAGAACTGATCACACCACGATAATACACACATGACACACTGGGGGAGATGTACCAAGCACAGAGAGCGAGGAGAACTGATCACACAACGATAATACACACATGACACACCGGGGGAGATGTACCAAGCACAGGGAGCGAGGAGAACTAATCACACAACGATAATACACACGACACACTGGGGGAGATGTACCAAGCACAGGGAGAGAGGAGAACTGATCACACAACGATAATACACACATGACACACAGGAGGAGATATACCAAGCACAGAGAGAGAGGAGAACTGATCACACAACGATAATACACACATGACATACTGGGGGAGATGTACCAAGCACAGAGAGAGAGGAGGACTGATCACACAACGATAATACACACATGACACATTGGGGGAGATATACCAAGCACAGGGATAGAGGAGAACGAATCACACAACGATAATACACACATGACACACTGGGGGAGATGTACCAAGCACAGGGAGAGAGGAGAACTGATCACACGACAATACACACATGACACACAGGGGGAGATATACCAAGCACAGAGAGAGAGGAGAACTGATCACACAACGATAATACACACATGACACACCAGGGGAGATGTACCAAGCACAGGGAGCGAGGAGAATTGATCACACAATGATAATACACACATGACACACTGGGGGAGATGTACCAAGCACAGGGAGCGAGGAGAACGGATCACACAACGATAATACACACATGACACACTGGGGGAGATGTACCAAGCACAGGGAGCGAGGAGAAATGATCACACAACGATAATACACACATGACACAATGGAGGAGATGTACCAAGCACAGAGAGCGAGGAGAACTGATCACACAACGATAATACACACATGACACACTGGGGGAGAGGTACCAAGCACAGGGAGCGAGGAGAACTAATCACACAACGATAATACACACATGACACACTTGGGGAGATGTACCAAGCACAGGGAGCGAGGAGAAATGATCACACAACGATTATACACACATGACACACTGGGGGAGATATACCAAGCACAGGGAGCGAGGAGAACTGATCACACAACGATAATACAAACATGACACACTGGGGGAGATGTACCAAGCACAGAGAGAGAACTGATCACACGACAATAATACACACATGACACACTGGGGGAGATGTACCAAGCACAGGGAGAGAGGAGAACTGATAACACAACGATAATACACACATGACACACTGGGGGAGATGTACCAAGCACAGGGAGAGAGGAGAACGGATCACACAACGATAATACACACATGACACACATGGGGAGATGTACCAAGTACCGGGAGAGAGGAGAACGGATCACACAACGATAATACACACATGACACACTGGGGGAGATATACCAAGCACAGGGAGAGAGGAGAACTGATCACACAACGATAATACACACACGACACACTGGGGGAGATGTACCAAGCACAGGGAGAGAGGAGAACTGATCACACAACGATAATACACACATGACACACTGGGGGAGATGTACCAAGCACAGGGAGCGAGGAGAACTGATCACACAACGATAATAAACACATGACACACTGGGGGAGATGAGAAATGATCACACAACGATTATACAAACATGACACACTGGGGGACATGTAACAAGCACAGGGAGCAGGGAGAACTGATCACACCACGATAATACACACATGACACACTGGGGGAGATGTACCAAGCACAGGGAGCGAGGAGAACTAATCACACAACGATAATACACACATGACACACTTGGGGAGATGTACCAAGCACAGGGAGTGAGGAGAACTGATCACATAATGATAATACACACATGACACACTGGGGGAGATTTACCAAGCACAGGTAGCAAGGAGAAATGATCACACAACGATTATACACACATGACACACTGGGGGAGATATACCAAGCACAGGGAGCGAGGAGAACTGATCACACAACGATAATACAAACATGACACACTGGGGGAGATGTACCAAGCACAGAGAGAGAGGAGAACTGATCACACGACAATAATACACACATGACACACTGGGGGAGATGTACCAAGCACAGGGAGAGAGGAGAACTGATCACACAACGATAATACACACATGGCACACTGGGGGAGATGTACCAAGCACAGGGAGAGAGGAGAACGGATCAGACAACGATAATACACACATGACACACTGGGGGAGATGTACCAAGCACAGGGATAGAGGAGAACTGATCACACAACGATAATACACACATGACACACTGGGGGAGATGTACCAAGGACAGGGAGAGAGGAGAACGGATCACACAACGATAATACACACATGACACACTGGGGGAGATGCACCAAGCACAGGGAGAGAGGAGAACTAATCACACAATGATAATAAACACAAGACACACTGGGGGAGATGTACCAAGCACAGGGAGAAAGGAGAACTGATAACACAACGATAATACACACATGACACGCTGGGGGAGATGTACCAAGCACAAGGAGAGAGGAGAACTGATCACACAACGATAATACACACATGACACGCTGGGGGAGATGTACCAAGCACAGGGAGAGAGGAGAACTGATCACACAACGATAATACACACATGACACACTGGGGGAGATGTACCAAGCACAGGGAGAGAGGAGAACTGATCACATAACGATAATACACACATGACACACTGGGGGAGATGTACCAAGCACAGGGAGCGAGGAGAACTGATCACATAACGATAATACACACATGACACACTGGGGGAGATGTACCAAGCAGAGCGAGAGAGGAGAACTGATCACACAACGATAATACACACATGACACACTGGGGGAGATGTACCAAGCACAGGGAGAGAGGAGAACTGATCACACAACGATAATACACACATGACACACTGGGGGAGATGTACCAAGCACAGGGAGAGAGGAGAACTGATCACACAATGATAATACACACATGACACACTGGGGGAGATGTACCAAGCACAGGGAGCGAGGAGAATTGATCACACAATGATAATACACACATGACACACTGGGGGAGATGAACCAAGCACAGGGAGCGAGGAGAACGGATCACACAACGATAATACACACATGACACACTGGGGGAGATGTACCAAGCACAGGGAGAGAGGAGAACTGATCACACAATGATAATACACACATGACACACTGGGGGAGATGTACCAAGCACAGGGAGCGAGGAGAATTGATCACACAATGATAATACACACATGACACACTGGGGGAGATGAACCAAGCACAGGGAGCGAGGAGAACGGATCACACAACGATAATACACACATGACACACTGGGGGAGATGTACCAAGCACAGGGAGAGAGAACTGATCACACAATGATAATACACACATGACACACTGGGGGAGATGTACCAAGCACAGGGAGCGAGGAGAATTGATCACACAATGATAATACACACATGACACACTGGGGGAGATGTACCAAGCACAGGGAGCGAGGAGAACTGATCACACAACGATAATACACACATGACACACTGGGGGAGATGTACCAAGCACAGGGAGAGAGGAGAACGGATCACACAACGATAATACAGACATGACACACTGGGGGAGATGTATCAAGCACAGGGAGAGAGAACTGATCACACAACGATAATACACACATGACACACAGGGGGAGATGTACCAAGCACAGGGAGAGAGGAGAACGGATCACACAACGATAATACAGACATGACACACTGGGGGAGATGTACCAAGCACAGGGAGAGAGAACTGATCACACAACGATAATACACACATGACACACTGGGGGAGATGTACCAAGCACAGGGAGAGAGGAGAACGGATCACACAACGATAATACAGACATGACACACTGGGGGAGATGTACCAAGCACAGGGAGAGAGAACTGATCACACAACGATAATACACACATGACACACTGGGGGAGATGTACCAAGCACAAGGAGCGAGGAGAACTGATCACACAACGATAATACACACATGACACACTGGGGGAGATGTACCAAGCACAGAGAGAGAGGAGAACGGATCACACAACGATAATACACACACGACACACTGGGTGAGATGTACCAAGCACAGGGAGAGAGGAGAACTGATCACACAACGATAATACACACACGACACACTGGGGGAGATGTACCAAGCACAGGGAGAGAGGAGAACTGATCACACAACGATAATACACACAAGACACACTGGGGGAGATGTACCAAGCACAGTAAGTGAGGAGAACTGATCACACAATGATAATACACACAAGACACACTGGGGGAGATGTACCAAGCACAGGGAGAGAGGAGAACTGATCACATAACGTTAATACACACATGACACGCTGGGGGAGATGTACCAAGCACAAGGAGAGAGGAGAACTGATTACATAACGATAATACACACATGACACACTGGGGGAGATGTACCAAGCACAGGGAGCGAGGAGAACTGATCACATAACGATAATACACACATGACACACTGGGGGAGATGTACCAAGCCCAGGGAGCGAGGAGAACTGATCACATAACGATAATACACACATGACACGCTGGGGGAGATGTACCAAGCACAGGGAGAGAGGAGAACGGATCACACAACGATAATACAGACATGACACACTGGGGGAGATGTACCAAGCACAGGGAGAGAGAACTGATCACACAACGATAATACACACATGACACACAGGGGGAGATGTACCAAGCACAGGGAGAGAGGAGAATGGATCACACAACGATAATACACACACGACGCACTGGGGGAGATGTACCAAGCACAGGGAGAGAGGAGAACTGATCACACAACGATAATACACACACGACACACTGGGGGAGATGTACCAAGCACAGGGAGAGAGGAGAACTGATCACACAACGATAATACACACATGACACACTGGGGGAGATGTACCAAGCACAAGGAGCGAGGAGAACTGATCACACAACGATAATACACACATGACACACTGGGGGAGATGTACCAAGCACAGAGAGAGAGGAGAACGGATCACACAACGATAATACACACACGACACACTGGGGGAGATGTACCAAGCACAGGGAGAGAGGAGAACTGATCACACAACGATAATACACACACGACACACTGGGGGAGATGTACCAAGCACAGGGAGAGAGGAGAACTGATCACACAACGATAATACACACATGACACACTGGGGGAGATGTACCAAGCACAGGGAGCGAGGAGAACTGATCACACAACAATAATACACACATGACACACTGGGGGAGAGGTACCAAGCACAGGGAGCGAGGAGAACTAATCACACAACGATAATACACACATGACACACTTGGGGAGATGAACCAAGCACAGGGAGCGAGGAGAAATGATCACACAACGATTATACACACATGACACACTGGGGGAGATATACCAAGCACAGGGAGCGAGGAGAACTGATCACACAACGATAATACAAACATGACACACTGGGGGAGATGTCCCAAGCACAGAGAGAGAGGAGAACTGATCACACGACAATAATACACACATGACACACTGGGGGAGATGTACCAAGCACAGGGAGAGAGGAGAACGGATCACACAACGATAATACACACATGACACACTGGGGGAGATGTACCAAGCACAGGGAGAGAGGAGAACGGATCACACAACGATAATACACACATGACACACTGGGGGAGATGTACCAAGCACAGGGAGAGAGAACTGATCACACAAAGATAATACACACATGACACACTGGGGGAGTTGTACCAAGCACAGGGAGCTAGGAGAACTGATCACACAACGATAATACACACATGACACACTGGGGGAGATGTACCAAGCACAGGGAGCGAGGAGAACTGATCACACCACGATAATACACACATGACACACTGGGGGAGATGTACCAAGCACAGGGAGCGAGGAGAACGGATCACACAACGATAATACACACATGACACACTGGGGGAGATGTACCAAGCACAGGGAGAGAGGAGAACTTATCACACAAAGATAATACACACATGACACACTGGGGGAGATGTACCAAGCACAGGGAGCGAGGAGAACTGATCACACAACGATAATACACACATGACACACTGGGGGAGATGTACCAAGCACAGGGAGCGAGGAGAACTGATCACACCACGATAATACACACATGGCACACTGGGGGAGATGTACCAAGCACAGGGAGCGAGGAGAACGGATTACACAACGATAATACACACATGACACACTGGGGGAGATGTACCAAGCACAGGGAGAGAGGAGAACTGATCACATAACGATAATACAGACATGACACACTGGGGGAGATGTACCAAGCACAGAGGGAGAGGAGAAATTATCTCACAACGATTATACACACATGACACACTGGGGGAGATGTACCAAGCACAGGGAGCAGGGAGAACTGATCACACCACGATAATACACACATGACACACTGGGGGAGATGTACCAAGCACAGGGAGCGAGGAGAACGGATCACACAACGATAATACACACAAGACACACTGGGGGAGATGTACCAAGCACAGAGAGACAGGAGAACTGATCACACAACGATAATACACACATGACACACTGGGGGAGATGTACCAAGCACAGGGAGAGAGGAGAACTGATCACACAACGATAATACACACATGACACACTGGTGGAGATGTACCAAGCACAGGGAGCAGGGAGAACTGATCACACCACGATAATACACACATGACACACTGGGGGAGATGTACCAAGCACAGAGAGCGAGGAGAACTGATCACACAACGATAATACACACATGACACACCGGGGGAGATGTACCAAGCACAGGGAGCGAGGAGAACTAATCACACAACGATAATACACACGACACACTGGGGGAGATGTACCAAGCACAGGGAGAGAGGAGAACTGATCACACAACGATAATACACACATGACACACAGGAGGAGATATACCAAGCACAGAGAGAGAGGAGGACTGATCACACAACGATAATACACACATGACACATTGGGGGAGATATACCAAGCACAGGGATAGAGGAGAACGAATCACACAACGATAATACACACATGACACACTGGGGGAGATGTACCAAGCACAGGGAGAGAGAACTGATCACACGACAATACACACATGACACACAGGGGGAGATATACCAAGCACAGAGAGAGAGGAGAACTGATCACACAACGATAATACACACATGACACACCAGGGGAGATGTACCAAGCACAGGGAGCGAGGAGAATTGATCACACAATGATAATACACACATGACACACTGGGGGAGATGTACCAAGCACAGGGAGCGAGGAGAACGGATCACACAACGATAATACACACATGACACACTGGGGGAGATGTACCAAGCACAGCGAGCGAGGAGAAATGATCACACAATGATAATACACACATGACACACTGGGGGAGATGTACCAAGCACAGAGAGCGAGGAGAACTGATCACACAACGATAATACACACATGACACACTGGGGGAGAGGTACCAAGCACAGGGAGCGAGGAGAAGTAATCACACAACGATAATACACACATGACACACTTGGGGAGATGTACCAAGCACAGGGAGCGAGGAGAAATGATCACACAATGATTATACACACATGACACACTGGGGGAGATATACCAAGCACAGGGAGCGAGGAGAACTGATCACACAACGATAATACAAACATGACACACTGGGGGAGATGTACCAAGCACAGAGAGAGAGAACTGATCACACGACAATAATACACACATGACACACTGGGGGAGATGTACCAAGCACAGGGAGAGAGGAGAACTGATAACACAACGATAATACACACATGACACACTGGGGGAGATGTACCAAGCACAGGGAGAGAGGAGAACGGATCACACAACGATAATACACACATGACACACATGGGGAGATGTACCAAGTACCGGGAGAGAGGAGAACGGATCACACAACGATAATACACACATGACACACTGGGGGAGATATACCAAGCACAGGGAGAGAGGAGAACTGATCACACAACGATAATACACACACGACACACTGGGGGAGATGTACCAAGCACAGGGAGAGAGGAGAACTGATCACACAACGATAATACACACATGACACACTGGGGGAGATGTACCAAGCACAGGGAGCGAGGAGAACTGATCACACAACGATAATACACACATGACACACTGGGGGAGATGAGAAATGATCACACAACGATTATACAAACATGACACACTGGGGGACATGTAACAAGCGCAGGGAGCAGGGAGAACTGATCACACCACGATAATACACACATGACACACTGGGGGAGATGTACCAAGCACAGGGATAGAGGAGAACTGATCACACAACGATAATACACACATGACACACTGGGGGAGATGTACCAAGCAGAGAGAGAGAGGAGAACTGATCACACAACGATAATACACACATGACACACTGGGGGAGATGTACCAAGCACAGGGAGAGAGGAGAACTGATCACACAACGATAATACACACATGACACACTGGGGGAGATGTACCAAGCACAGGGAGAGAGGAGAACTGATCACACAATGATAATACACACATGACACACTGGGGGAGATGTACCAAGCACAGGGAGCGAGGAGAATTGATCACACAATGATAATACACACATGACACACTGGGGGAGATGAACCAAGCACAGGGAGCGAGGAGAACGGATCACACAACGATAATACACACATGACACACTGGGGGAGATGTACCAAGCACAGGGAGCGAGGAGAATTGATCACACAATGATAATACACACATGACACACTGGGGGAGATGAACCAAGCACAGGGAGCGAGGAGAACGGATCACACAACGATAATACACACATGACACACTGGGGGAGATGTACCAAGCACAGGGAGAGAGAACTGATCACACAATGATAATACACACATGACACACTGGGGGAGATGTACCAAGCACAGGGAGCGAGGAGAATTGATCACACAATGATAATACACACATGACACACTGGGGGAGATGTACCAAGCACACGGAGAGAGGAGAACTGATCACACAACGATAATACACACACGACACACTGGGGGAGATGTACCAAGCACAGGGAGAGAGGAGAACTGATCACACAACGATAATACACACATGACACACTGGGGGAGATGTACCAAGCACAAGGAGCGAGGAGAACTGATCACACAACGATAATACACACATGACACACTGGGGGAGATGTACCAAGCACAGAGAGAGAGGAGAACGGATCACACAACGATAATACACACACGACACACTGGGTGAGATGTACCAAGCACAGGGAGAGAGGAGAACTGATCACACAACGATAATACACACACGACACACTGGGGGAGATGTACCAAGCACAGGGAGAGAGGAGAACTGATCACACAACGATAATACACACATGACACACTGGGGGAGATGTACCAAGCACAGGGAGCGAGGAGAACTGATCACACAACGATAATACACACATGACACACTGGGGGAGATGTACCAAGCACAGAGAGAGAGAACTAATCACACAACGATAATACACACATGACACACTGGGGGAGATTTACCAAGCACAGGAAGTGAGGAGAACTGATCACACAATGATAATACACACAAGACACACTGGGGGAGATGTACCAAGCACAGGGAGAGAGGAGAACTGATCACATAACGTTAATACACACATGACACGCTGGGGGAGATGTACCAAGCACAAGGAGAGAGGAGAACTGATTACATAACGATAATACACACATGACACACTGGGGGAGATGTACCAAGCACAGGGAGCGAGGAGAACTGATCACATAACGATAATTCACACATGACACACTGGGGGAGATGTACCAAGCCCAGGGAGCGAGGAGAACTGATCACATAACGATAATACACACATGACACACTGGGGGAGATGTACCAAGCCCAGGGAGCGAGGAGAACTGATCACATAACGATAATACACACATGACACGCTGGGGGAGATGTACCAAGCACAGGGAGAGAGGAGAACGGATCACACAACGATAATACAGACATGACACACTGGGGGAGATGTACCAAGCACAGGGAGAGAGAACTGATCACACAACGATAATACACACATGACACACAGGGGGAGATGTACCAAGCACAGGGAGAGAGGAGAATGGATCACACAACGATAATACACACACGACGCACTGGGGGAGATGTACCAAGCACAGGGAGAGAGGAGAACTGATCACACAACGATAATACACACACGACACACTGGGGGAGATGTACCAAGCACAGGGAGAGAGGAGAACTGATCACACAACGATAATACACACATGACACACTGGGGGAGATGTACCAAGCACAAGGAGCGAGGAGAACTGATCACACAACGATAATACACACATGACACACTGGGGGAGATGTACCAAGCACAGAGAGAGAGGAGAACGGATCACACAACGATAATACACACACGACACACTGGGGGAGATGTACCAAGCACAGGGAGAGAGGAGAACTGATCACACAACGATAATACACACACGACACACTGGGGGAGATGTACCAAGCACAGGGAGAGAGGAGAACTGATCACACAACGATAATACACACATGACACACTGGGGGAGATGTACCAAGCACAGGGAGCGAGGAGAACTGATCACACAACAATAATACACACATGACACACTGGGGGAGATATACCAAGCACAGGGAGCGAGGAGAACTGATCACACAACGATAATACAAACATGACACACTGGGGGAGATGTCCCAAGCACAGAGAGAGAGGAGAACTGATCACACGACAATAATACACACATGACACACTGGGGGAGATGTACCAAGCACAGGGAGAGAGGAGAACGGATCACACAACGATAATACACACATGACACACTGGGGGAGATGTACCAAGCACAGGGAGAGAGGAGAACGGATCACACAACGATAATACACACATGACACACTGGGGGAGATGTACCAAGCACAGGGAGAGAGAACTGATCACACAAAGATAATACACACATGACACACTGGGGGAGTTGTACCAAGCACAGGGAGCTAGGAGAACTGATCACACAACGATAATACACACATGACACACTGGGGGAGATGTACCAAGCACAGGGAGCGAGGAGAACTGATCACACCACGATAATACACACATGACACACTGGGGGAGATGTACCAAGCACAGGGAGCGAGGAGAACGGATCACACAACGATAATACACACATGACACACTGGGGGAGATGTACCAAGCACAGGGAGAGAGGAGAACTTATCACACAAAGATAATACACACATGACACACTGGGGGAGATGTACCAAGCACAGGGAGCGAGGAGAACTGATCACACAACGATAATACACACATGACACACTGGGGGAGATGTACCAAGCACAGGGAGCGAGGAGAACTGATCACACCACGATAATACACACATGGCACACTGGGGGAGATGTACCAAGCACAGGGAGCGAGGAGAACGGATTACACAACGATAATACACACATGACACACTGGGGGAGATGTACCAAGCACAGGGAGAGAGGAGAACTGATCACATAACGATAATACAGACATGACACACTGGGGGAGATGTACCAAGCACAGAGGGAGAGGAGAAATTATCTCACAACGATTATACACACATGACACACTGGGGGAGATGTACCAAGCACAGGGAGCAGGGAGAACTGATCACACCACGATAATACACACATGACACACTGGGGGAGATGTACCAAGCACAGGGAGCGAGGAGAACGGATCACACAACGATAATACACACAAGACACACTGGGGGAGATGTACCAAGCACAGAGAGACAGGAGAACTGATCACACAACGATAATACACACATGACACACTGGGGGAGATGTACCAAGCACAGGGAGAGAGGAGAACTGATCACACAACGATAATACACACATGACACACTGGTGGAGATGTACCAAGCACAGGGAGCAGGGAGAACTGATCACACCACGATAATACACACATGACACACTGGGGGAGATGTACCAAGCACAGAGAGCGAGGAGAACTGATCACACAACGATAATACACACATGACACACCGGGGGAGATGTACCAAGCACAGGGAGCGAGGAGAACTAATCACACAACGATAATACACACGACACACTGGGGGAGATGTACCAAGCACAGGGAGAGAGGAGAACTGATCACACAACGATAATACACACATGACACACAGGAGGAGATATACCAAGCACAGAGAGAGAGGAGGACTGATCACACAACGATAATACACACATGACACATTGGGGGAGATATACCAAGCACAGGGATAGAGGAGAACGAATCACACAACGATAATACACACATGACACACTGGGGGAGATGTACCAAGCACAGGGAGAGAGGAGAACTGATCACACGACAATACACACATGACACACAGGGGGAGATATACCAAGCACAGAGAGAGAGGAGAACTGATCACACAACGATAATACACACATGACACACCAGGGGAGATGTACCAAGCACAGGGAGCGAGGAGAATTGATCACACAATGATAATACACACATGACACACTGGGGGAGATGTACCAAGCACAGGGAGCGAGGAGAACGGATCACACAACGATAATACACACATGACACACTGGGGGAGATGTACCAAGCACAGGGAGCGAGGAGAAATGATCACACAATGATAATACACACATGACACACTGGGGGAGATGTACCAAGCACAGAGAGCGAGGAGAACTGATCACACAACGATAATACACACATGACACACTGGGGGAGAGGTACCAAGCACAGGGAGCGAGGAGAACTAATCACACAACGATAATACACACATGACACACTTGGGGAGATGTACCAAGCACAGGGAGCGAGGAGAAATGATCACACAACGATTATACACACATGACACACTGGGGGAGATATACCAAGCACAGGGAGCGAGGAGAACTGATCACACAACGATAATACAAACATGACACACTGGGGGAGATGTACCAAGCACAGAGAGAGAGAACTGATCACACGACAATAATACACACATGACACACTGGGGGAGATGTACCAAGCACAGGGAGAGAGGAGAACTGATAACACAACGATAATACACACATGACACACTGGGGGAGATGTACCAAGCACAGGGAGAGAGGAGAACGGATCACACAACGATAATACACACATGACACACATGGGGAGATGTACCAAGCACAGGGAGAGAGGAGAACTGATCACACAACGATAATACACACATGACACACTGGGGGAGATGTACCAAGCACAGGGAGCGAGGAGAACGGATCACACAACGATAATACACACATGACACACTGGGGGAGATATACCAAGCACAGGGAGAGAGGAGAACTGATCACACAACGATAATACACACACGACACACTGGGGGAGATGTACCAAGCACAGGGAGAGAGGAGAACTGATCACACAACGATAATACACACATGACACACTGGGGGAGATGTACCAAGCACAGGGAGCGAGGAGAACTGATCACACAACGATAATACACACATGACACACTGGGGGAGATGAGAAATGATCACACAACGATTATACAAACATGACACACTGGGGGACATGTAACAAGCGCAGGGAGCAGGGAGAACTGATCACACCACGATAATACACACATGACACACTGGGGGAGATGTACCAAGCACAGGGATAGAGGAGAACTGATCACACAACGATAATACACACATGACACACTGGGGGAGATGTACCAAGGACAGGGAGAGAGGAGAACGGATCACACAACGATAATACACACATGACACACTGGGGGAGATGCACCAAGCACAGGGAGAGAGGAGAACTAATCACACAATGATAATAAACACATGACACACTGGGGGAGATGTACCAAGCACAGGGAGAGAGGAGAACTGATCACACAACGATAATACACACATGACACGCTGGGGGAGATGTACCAAGCACAAGGAGAGAGGAG
Organism: Taudactylus pleione; assembly: GCA_031769625.1. NCBI lineage: Eukaryota > Metazoa > Chordata > Amphibia > Anura > Myobatrachidae > Taudactylus > Taudactylus pleione. The sequence continues at coordinate 1,244,183 of JAUIMM010001489.1, read as the reverse complement.
AACTGATCACACAACGATAATACACACATGACACGCTGGGGGAGATGTACCAAGCACAGGGAGAGAGGAGAACTGATCACACAACGATAATACACACATGACACACTGGGGGAGATGTACCAAGCACAGGGAGAGAGGAGAACTGATCACATAACGATAATACACACATGACACACTGGGGGAGATCTACCAAGCACAGGGAGCGAGGAGAACTGATCACATAACGATAATACACACATGACACACTGGGGGAGATGTACCAAGCAGAGAGAGAGAGGAGAACTGATCACACAACGATAATACACACATGACACACTGGGGGAGATGTACCAAGCACAGGGAGAGAGGAGAACTGATCACACAACGATAATACACACATGACACACTGGGGGAGATGTACCAAGCACAGGGAGAGAGGAGAACTGATCACACAATGATAATACACACATGACACACTGGGGGAGATGTACCAAGCACAGGGAGCGAGGAGAATTGATCACACAATGATAATACACACATGACACACTGGGGGAGATGAACCAAGCACAGGGAGCGAGGAGAACGGATCACACAACGATAATACACACATGACACACTGGGGGAGATGTACCAAGCACAGGGAGCGAGGAGAATTGATCACACAATGATAATACACACATGACACACTGGGGGAGATGAACCAAGCACAGGGAGCGAGGAGAACGGATCACCCAACGATAATACACACATGACACACTGGGGGAGATGTACCAAGCACAGGGAGAGAGAACTGATCACACAATGATAATACACACATGACACACTGGGGGAGATGTACCAAGCACAGGGAGCGAGGAGAATTGATCACACAATGATAATACACACATGACACACTGGGGGAGATGTACCAAGCACAGGGAGAGAGGAGAACTGATCACACAACGATAATACACACACGACACACTGGGGGAGATGTACCAAGCACAGGGAGAGAGGAGAACTGATCACACAACGATAATACACACATGACACACTGGGGGAGATGTACCAAGCACAAGGAGCGAGGAGAACTGATCACACAACGATAATACACACATGACACACTGGGGGAGATGTACCAAGCACAGAGAGAGAGGAGAACGGATCACACAACGATAATACACACACGACACACTGGGTGAGATGTACCAAGCACAGGGAGAGAGGAGAACTGATCACACAACGATAATACACACACGACACACTGGGGGAGATGTACCAAGCACAGGGAGAGAGGAGAACTGATCACACAACGATAATACACACATGACACACTGGGGGAGATGTACCAAGCACAGGGAGCGAGGAGAACTGATCACACAACGATAATACACACATGACACACTGGGGGAGATGTACCAAGCACAGAGAGAGAGAACTGATCACACAACGATAATACACACATGACACACTGGGGGAGATGTACCAAGCACAGGAAGTGAGGAGAACTGATCACACAATGATAATACACACAAGACACACTGGGGGAGATGTACCAAGCACAGGGAGAGAGGAGAACTGATCACATAACGTTAATACACACATGACACGCTGGGGGAGATGTACCAAGCACAAGGAGAGAGGAGAACTGATTACATAACGATAATACACACATGACACACTGGGGGAGATGTACCAAGCACAGGGAGCGAGGAGAACTGATCACATAACGATAATTCACACATGACACACTGGGGGAGATGTACCAAGCCCAGGGAGCGAGGAGAACTGATCACATAACGATAATACACACATGACACGCTGGGGGAGATGTACCAAGCACAGGGAGAGAGGAGAACGGATCACACAACGATAATACAGACATGACACACTGGGGGAGATGTACCAAGCACAGGGAGAGAGAACTGATCACACAACGATAATACACACATGACACACAGGGGGAGATGTACCAAGCACAGGGAGAGAGGAGAACGGATCACACAACGATAATACACACACGACGCACTGGGGGAGATGTACCAAGCACAGGGAGAGAGGAGAACTGATCACACAACGATAATACACACACGACACACTGGGGGAGATGTACCAAGCACAGGGAGAGAGGAGAACTGATCACACAACGATAATACACACATGACACACTGGGGGATATGTACCAAGCACAAGGAGCGAGGAGAACTGATCACACAACGATAATACACACATGACACACTGGGGGAGATGTACCAAGCACAGAGAGAGAGGAGAACGGATCACACAACGATAATACACACACGACACACTGGGGGAGATGTACCAAGCACAGGGAGAGAGGAGAACTGATCACACAACGATAATACACACACGACACACTGGGGGAGATGTACCAAGCACAGGGAGAGAGGAGAACTGATCACACAACGATAATACACACATGACACACTGGGGGAGATGTACCAAGCACAGGGAGCGAGGAGAACTGATCACACAACGATAATACACACATGACACACTGGGGGAGATGTACCAAGCACAGAGAGAGAGGAGAAATGATCACACAACGATAATACACACATGACACACTGGGGGAGATGTACCAAGCACAGGAAGTGAGGAGAACTGATCACACAATGATAATACACACAAGACACACTGGGGGAGATGTACCAAGCACAGGGAGAGAGGAGAACTGATCACATAACGTTAATACACACATGACACGCTGGGGGAGATGTACCAAGCACAAGGAGAGAGGAGAACTGATTACATAACGATAATACACACATGACACACTGGGGGAGATGTACCAAGCACAGGGAGCGAGGAGAACTGATCACATAACGATAATACACACATGACACACTGGGGGAGATGTACCAAGCCCAGGGAGCGAGGAGAACTGATCACATAACGATAATACACACATGACACGCTGGGGGAGATGTACCAAGCACAGGGAGAGAGGAGAACTGATCACACAACGATAATACACACATGACACGCTGGGGGAGATGTACCAAGCACAAGGAGAGAGGAGAACTGATCACACAACGATAATACACACATGACACGCTGGGGGAGATGTACCAAGCACAGGGAGAGAGGAGAACTGATCACACAACGATAATACACACATGACACACTGGGGGAGATGTACCAAGCACAGGGAGAGAGAACTGATCACATAACGATAATACACACATGACACACTGGGGGAGATGTACCAAGCACAGGGAGCGAGGAGAACTGATCACATAACGATAATACACACATGACACACTGGGGGAGATGTACCAAGCAGAGAGAGAGAGGAGAACTGATCACACAACGATAATACACACATGACACACTGGGGGAGATGTACCAAGCACAGGGAGAGAGGAGAACTGATCACACAACGATAATACACACATGACACACTGGGGGAGATGTACCAAGCACAGGGAGAGAGGAGAACTGATCACACAATGATAATACACACATGACACACTGGGGGAGATGTACCAAGCACAGGGAGCGAGGAGAATTGATCACACAATGATAATACACACATGACACACTGGGGGAGATGAACCAAGCACAGGGAGCGAGGAGAACGGATCACACAATGATAATACACACATGACACACTGGGGGAGATGTACCAAGCACAGGGAGCGAGGCGAATTGATCACACAATGATAATACACACATGACACACTGGGGGAGATGAACCAAGCACAGGGAGCGAGGAGAACGGATCACACAACGATAATACACACATGACACACTGGGGGAGATGTACCAAGCACAGGGAGCGAGGAGAACGGATCACACAACGATAATACACACATGACACGCTGGGGGAGATGTACCAAGCACAAGGAGAGAGGAGAACTGATCACACAATGATAATACACACATGACACGCTGGGGGAGATGTACCAAGCACAGGGAGCGAGGAGAACTGATCGCACAATGATAATACACACATGACACACTGGGGGAGATGTACCAAGCACAGGGAGAGAGAAGGGATCACACAACGATAATACACACATGACACACTGGGGGAGATGTACCAAGCACAGGGAGAGAGGAGAGCGGATCACACAACGATAATACACACATGTCACACTGGGGGAGATGTACCAAGCACAGGGAGTGAGGAGAACGGATCACACAACGATAATACACACATGACACACTGGGGGAGATGTACCAAGCACAGGGAGAGAGGAGAACTGATCACACAAAGATAATACACACATGACACACTGGGGGAGTTGTACCAAGCACAGGGAGCAAGGAGAACTGATCACACAACGATAATACACACATGACACACTGGGGGAGATGTACCAAGCACAGGGAGCGAGGAGAACTGATCACACCACGATAATACACACATGACACACTGGGGGAGATGTACCAAGCACAGGGAGCGAGGAGAACGGATCACACAACGATAATACACACATGACACACTGGGGGAGATGTACCAAGCACAGGGAGAGAGGAGAACTTATCACACAAAGATAATACACACATGACACACTGGGGGAGATGTACCAAGCACAGGGAGCGATGAGAACTGATCACACAACGATAATACACACATGACACACTGGGGGAGATGTACCAAGTACAGGGAGCGAGGAGAACTGATCACACCACGATAATACACACATGACACACTGGGGGAGATGTACCAAGCAAAGGGAGCGAGGAGAACGGATCACACAACGATAATACACACATGACACACTGGGGGAGATGTACCAAGCACAGAGAGACAGGAGAACTGATCACACAACGATAATACACACATGACACACTGGGGGAGATGTACCAAGCACAGGGAGAGAGGAGAACTGATCACACAACGATAATACACACATGACACACTGGTGGAGATGTACCAAGCACAGGGAGTGAGGAGAACTGATCACACAACGATAATACAGACATGACACACTGGGGGAGATGTACCAAGCACAGAGGGAGAGGAGAAATGATCTCACAACGATTATACACACATGACACACTGGGGGAGATGTACCAAGCACAGGGAGCAGGGAGAACTGATCACACCACGATAATACACACATGACACACTGGTGGAGATGTACCAAGCACAGAGAGCGAGGAGAACTGATCACACAATGATAATACACACATGACACACCGGGGGAGATGTACCAAGCACAGGGAGCGAGGAGAACTAATCACACAACGATAATACACACGACACACTGGGGGAGATGTACCAAGCACAGGGAGATAGGAGAACTGATCACACAACGATAATACACACATGACACACTGGGGGAGATGTACCAAGCACAGGGAGAGAGAACTGATCACACAATGATAATACACACATGACACACTGGGGGAGATGTACCAAGCACAGGGAGCGAGGAGAATTGATCACACAATGATAATACACACATGACACACTGGGGGAGATGTACCAAGCACAGGAAGCGAGGAGAACTGATCGCACAATGATAATACACACATGACACACTGGTGGAGATGTGCCAAGCACAGGGAGCGAGAAGAACGGATCACACAACGATAATACACACAGGACACACCGGGGGAGATGTACCAAGCACAGGGAGCGAGGAGAACGGATCACACAACGATAATACAGACATGACACACTGGAGGAGATGTACCAAGCACAGGGAGAGGGGAGAACTGATCACACAACGATAATACACACAGGACACACTGGGGGAGATGTACCAAGCACAAGGAGAGAGGAGAACTGATCACATAACGATAATACACACATGACACGCTGGGGGAGATGTACCAAGCACAGGGAGAGAGGAGAACTGATCACACAATGATAATACACACATGACACGCTGGGGGAGATGTACCAAGCACAGGGAGAGAGGAGAACTGATCACACAACGATAATACACACATGACACGCTGGGGGAGATGTACCAAGCACAGGGAGCGAGGAGAACTGATCGCACAATGATAATACACACATGACAAACTGGGGGAGATGTACCAAGCACAGGGAGAGAGAACGTATCACACAACGATAATACACACATGACACACTGGGGGAGATGTACCAAGCACAGGGAGAGAGGAGAGCGGATCACACAACGATAATACACACATGACACACTGGGGGAGATGTACCAAGCACAGGGAGTGAGGAGAACGGATCACACAACGATAATACACACATGACACACTGGGGGAGATGTACCAAGCACAGGGAGAGAGGAGAACTGATCACACAACGATAATACACACATGACACACTGGGGGAGTTGTACCAAGCACAGGGAGAGAGAACTGATCACACAACGATAATACACACATGACACACTGGGGGAGATGTACCAAGCACAGGGAGCGAGGAGAACTGATCACACCACGATAATACACACATGACACACTGGGGGAGATGTACCAAGCACAGGGAGCGAGGAGAACGGATCACACAACGATAATACACACATGACACACTGGGGGAGATGTACCAAGCACAGGGAGAGAGGAGAACTTATCACACAAAGATAATACACACATGACACACTGGGGGAGATGTACCAAGCACAGGGAGCGATGAGAACTGATCACACAACGATAATACACACATGACACACTGGGGGAGATGTACCAAGTACAGGGAGCGAGGAGAACTGATCACACCACGATAATACACACATGACACACTGGGGGAGATGTACCAAGCGCAGGGAGCGAGGAGAACGGATCACACAACGATAATACACACATGACACACTGGGGGAGATGTACCAAGCACAGAGAGACAGGAGAACTGATCACACAACGATAATACACACATGACACACTGGGGGAGATGTACCAAGCACAGGGAGAGAGGAGAACTGATCACACAACGATAATACACACATGACACACTGGTGGAGATGTACCAAGCACAGGGAGTGAGGAGAACTGATCACACAACGATAATACAGACATGACACACTGGGGGAGATGTACCAAGCACAGAGGGAGAGGAGAAATGATCTCACAACGATTATACACACATGACACACTGGGGGAGATGTACCAAGCACAGGGAGCAGGGAGAACTGATCACACCACGATAATACACACATGACACACTGGTGGAGATGTACCAAGCACAGAGAGCGAGGAGAACTGATCACACAACGATAATACACACATGACACACCGGGGGAGATGTACCAAGCACAGGGAGCGAGGAGAACTAATCACACAACGATAATACACACGACACACTGGGGGAGATGTACCAAGCACAGGGAGATAGGAGAACTGATCACACAACGATAATACACACATGACACACTGGGGGAGATGTACCAAGCACAGGGAGAGAGAACTGATCACACAATGATAATACACACATGACACACTGGGGGAGATGTACCAAGCACAGGGAGCGAGGAGAATTGATCACACAATGATAATACACACATGACACACTGGGGGAGATGTACCAAGCACAGGAAGCGAGGAGAACTGATCGCACAATGATAATACACACATGACACACTGGTGGAGATGTGCCAAGCACAGGGAGCGAGAAGAACGGATCACACAACGATAATACACACAGGACACACCGGGGGAGATGTACCAAGCACAGGGAGCGAGGAGAACGGATCACACAACGATAATACAGACATGACACACTGGAGGAGATGTACCAAGCACAGGGAGAGGGGAGAACTGATCACACAACGATAATACACACAGGACACACTGGGGGAGATGTACCAAGCACAAGGAGAGAGGAGAACTGATCACATAACGATAATACACACATGACACGCTGGGGGAGATGTACCAAGCACAGGGAGAGAGGAGAACTGATCACACAATGAGAATACACACATGACACGCTGGGGGAGATGTACCAAGCACAGGGAGAGAGGAGAACTGATCACACAACGATAATACACACATGACACGCTGGGGGAGATGTACCAAGCACAGGGAGCGAGGAGAACTGATCGCACAATGATAATACACACATGACACACTGGGGGAGATGTACCAAGCACAGGGAGAGAGAACGTATCACACAACGATAATACACACATGACACACTGGGGGAGATGTACCAAGCACAGGGAGAGAGGAGAGCGGATCACACAACGATAATACACACATGACACACTGGGGGAGATGTACCAAGCACAGGGAGTGAGGAGAACGGATCACACAACGATAATACACACATGACACACTGGGGGAGATGTACCAAGCACAGGGAGAGAGGAGAACTGATCACACAAAGATAATACACACATGACACACTGGGGGAGTTGTACCAAGCACAGGGAGCGAGGAGAACTGATCACACAACGATAATACACACATGACACACTGGGGGAGATGTACCAAGCACAGGGAGCGAGGAGAACTGATCACACCACGATAATACACACATGACACACTGGGGGAGATGTACCAAGCACAGGGAGCGAGGAGAACGGATCACACAATGATAATACACACATGACACACTGGGGGAGATGTACCAAGCACAGGGAGAGAGGAGAACTTATCACACAAAGATAATACACACATGACACACTGGGGGAGATGTACCAAGCACAGGGAGCGAGGAGAACTGATCACACAACGATAATACACACATGACACACTGGGGAGATGTACCAAGCACAGGGAGCGAGGAGAACTGATCACACCAAGATAATACACACATGACACACTGGGGGAGATGTACCAAGCACAGGGAGCGAGGAGAACGGATCACACAACGATAATACACACATGACACACTGGGGGAGATGTACCAAGCACAGAGAGACAGGAGAACTGATCACACAACGATAATACACACATGACACACTGGTGGAGATGTACCAAGCACAGGGAGTGAGGAGAACTGATCACACAACGATAATACAGACATGACACACTGGGGGAGATGTACCAAGCACAGAGGGAGAGGAGAAATGATCTCACAACGATTATACACACATGACACACTGGGGGAGATGTACCAAGCACAGGGAGCAGGGAGAACTGATCACACCACGATAATACACACATGACACACTGGTGGAGATGTACCAAGCACAGAGAGCGAGGAGAACTGATCACACAACGATAATACACACATGACACACCGGGGGAGATGTACCAAGCACAGGGAGCGAGGAGAACTAATCACACAACGATAATACACACGACACACTGGGGGAGATGTACCAAGCACAGGGAGAGAGGAGAACTGATCACACAACGATAATACACACATGACACACAGGAGGAGATATACCAAGCACAGAGAGAGAGGAGAACTGACCACACAACGATAATACACACATGACATACTGGGGGAGATGAACCAAGCACAGAGAGAGAGGAGGACTGATCACACAACGATAATACACACATGACACATTGGGGGAGATGTACCAAGCACAGGGATAGAGGAGAACGAATCACACAACGATAATACACACATGACACACTGGGGGAGATGTACCAAGCACAGGGAGAGAGGAGAACTGATCTCACAACGACAATACACACATGACACACAGGGGGAGATATACCAAGCACAGAGAGAGAGGAGAACTGATCACACAACGATAAAACACACATGACACACCGGGGGAGATGTACCAAGCACAGGGAGCGAGGAGAATTGATCACACAATGATAATACACACATGACACACTGGGGGAGATGTAACAAGCACTTAGAGCGAGGAGAACTGATCACACAACGATAATACACACATGACACACTGGGGGAGAGGTACCAAGCACAGGGAGCGAGGAGAACTAATCACACAACGATAATACACACATGACACACTTGGGGAGATGTACCAAGCACAGGGAGCGAGGAGAAATGATCACACAACGATTATACACACATGACACACTGGGGGAGATATACCAAGCACAGGGAGCGAGGAGAACTGATCACACAACGATAATACAAACATGACACACTGGGGGAGATGTACCAAGCACAGAGAGAGAGGAGAACTGATCACACGACAATAATACACACATGACACACTGGGGGAGATGTACCAAGCACAGGGAGAGAGGAGAACTGATCACACAACGATAATACACACATGACACACTGGGGGAGATGTACCAAGCACAGGGAGAGAGGAGAACGGATCAGACAACGATAATACACACATGACACACTGGGGGAGATGTACCAAGCACAGGGAGAGAGGAGAACTGATCACACAACGATAATACACACATGACACACTGGGGGAGATGTACCAAGGACAGGGTGAGAGGAGAACGGATCACACAACGATAATACACACATGACACACTGGGGGAGATGTACCAAGCACAGGGAGAGAGGAGAACGGATCACACAACGATAATACACACATGACACACTGGGGGAGATGTACCAAGCACAGGGATAGAGGAGAACTGATCACACAATGATAATACACACATGACACACTGGGGGAGATGTACCAAGCACAGGGAGAGAGGAGAACGGATCACACAACGATAATACACACATGACACACAGGGGGAGATGTACCAAGTACCGGGAGAGAGGAGAACGGATCACACAACGATAATACACACATGACACACTGGGGGAGATGTACCAAGCACAGGGAGAGAGGAGAACTGATCACACAACGATAATACACACACGACACACTGGGGGAGATGTACCAAGCACAGGGAGAGAGGAGAACTGATCACACAACGATAATACACACATTACACACTGGGGGAGATGTACCAAGCACAGGGAGAGAGGAGAACTGATCACACAACGATAATACAGACATGACACACTGGGGGAGATGTACCAAGCACAGGGAGAGAGGAGAACTGATCACACAACGATAATACACACATGACACACTGGGGGAGATGTACCAAGCACAGAGAGAGAGGAGAACTGATCACACAACGATAATACACACATGACACACTGGGGGAGATGTACCAAGCACAGGGAGCGAGGAGAATTGATCACACAATGATTATACACACATGACACACTGGGGGAGATGTACCAAGCACAGGGAGCGAGGAGAACTGATCACACAATGATTATACACACATGACACGCTGGGGGAGATGTACCAAGCACAGGGAGCGAGGAGAACTGATCACACAATGATTATACACACATGACACACTGGGGGAGATGTACCAAGCACAGGGAGAGAGGAGAACGGAACACACAATGATAGTACACACATGACACACTGGGGGAGATGTACCAAGCACAGGGAGCGAGGAGAACTGATCACACAATGATTATACACACATGACACACTGGGGGAGATGTACCAAGCACAGGGAGAGAGGAGGACTGATCACACAACGATAATACACACATGACACACTGGGGCAGATGTACCAAGCCTTGGAGGGAGATAAAGTAGAGGAGTTGCCCAGAGCAATCAATCAGCTTCTAACTGTCATTTATCTAGCACAGTCTATGAAATGATAGTTAGAAGCTGATTGGCTGCTTTAGGCAAGGCTTGGTACATCTCCCCTTACAGAGCAAAGTTCCTGTATCTAATATGGCTCTGTGTTAATTCTGCTGCTTTGTTGGAGTGAAGCACAAACTAAGGGCCTGATTCAGCGGCTGCAATCGCGTATCCAGGTCTGCTGCGAGAGCACGCTAATATGTGCAATCGAATGCACCCGCACGGACAACATGCAGACGCCCACTTCCCCTCTCACATACCCATAATACCTTGCGATCCAGCCAAAACATTGGTAACATCGAAGTACATCAGAGCCGCTCGCACATTTACAGCAGGTCAGACCTCACTTATAAATCGCCAACTCTCCTGTACGCAGTGAGAGCTCAGGCTGCATATGGCATCGCAGTGGCTAATTTATGCACGCCCCTGTAATGGCGTCCAAACGCACTGGCACCCCTGAGTTTTTCAAACCACTCCCCCCAAATGCTCACTTCCTGTCAATCACTCTGCGATGGGTCTGCGTAGTCACTGTCGCAATGGGGCATTTGCACATGCACACTGTGTTGCGTGCGAAAGACGCAACAATTGGCTGTCTGCGTACGTGATCTCACCAGCGATCTTTGCAGAATCAGGCCCTAAGTGCAGACTGACCGATTACAAGTGTTCTCATAGAGAGGTTGAAGTATTAGCGACTTTATATGTGACTGTGTCACTAATCCGCCCCTGGGGCAGCGCACAGACTAAGCGCTCATCTGGAGAAGTAGCTGTCACTGTCCCCGGGTCAATAGGAGATGTAACTGTCTGGGAGATTCAGACAAGAACACATATTATACTGACAATTGTCATCTGTGCCGTATGTCGCCGTTTACCATCATCCTTTCTAGGGACAGAGATCCAGGTTCCCAGGAATCTTGCTGTAACCCACCTAGTACTGCCTGGCTGTATATATTAGCTGTATATATTAGCCAGGGTCTCTGTGCCGGCTGGAGGTACAGTTAGGGGAGGTAATTGTAGCATGTAGAACTGCTTGTGTGTTACCGCAGGTGACTATAGGACCCGGGCATGCTGGGCGAAGCTTCATAGGCAATTATAGTCCTATACCAGTGGTTCTTAAACCTTCTCAGTTTGTGGCACCATTAGGGTCTCCATAATATTTTTAAGGCACCCCTAAGCCAAAATAATAAGTATTTATAACCCTAACCCTTTGTCCCCCTCCATGTCTCTCCCTTTGTCCCCCTCCATGTCTCTCCCTTTGCCCAGCTCCATGTCTCTCCCTTTGCCCCTCTCTGTCTCTCCCTTTGCCCCCCTCCATGTCTCTCCATTTGTCCTTTTCCATGTCTCTCCATTTGTCCTTCACCATGCCTCTCCCTTTGCCCCCCTCCATGTCTCCACCTTTGCTCCCTCAATGTCTCTCCATTTGTCCTTCTCCATGTCTCTCCCTTTGCCCACTCCATGTCTCTCCATTTGTCCTTCACCATGTCTCTCCCTTTGCCCCCTCCATGTCTCTCTCTTTGCCCCTCAATGTCTCTCCATTTTCCTTCACCATGTCTCTTCCTTTGCCCCCTCCATGTCTCTCCCTTTGCCCCCTCCATGTTTCTCCATTTGTCCTTCACCATGTCTCTCCCTTTGCCCCCCTCCATGTCTCTCCCATTGCCCCCCTCCATGTCACTCCCTTCGCCCCCTCCATGTCTCTCTATTTGTCCTTCTCCATGTCTCTCCCTTTGCCCCCCTCCATGTATCTCCATTTGTCCTTCTTCATGTCTCTCCCTTTGCCCCCCTCCATGTCTCTCCATTTGTCATTCTCCATGTCTCTCCCTTTGCCCCCCTCCATGTCTCTCCATTTGTCCTTCACCATGTCTCTCTTTGCCCCCCTCCATGTCTCTCCCTTTGTCCTTCTCCATGTCTCTCCCTTTGCCCCCCTCCATGTCTCCCCATTTGTCCTTCTCCATGTCTCTCCCTTTGCCCCCTCCATGCCTCTCCCTTTGCCCCCTCCATGTCTCCACCTTTGCCCCCTCCATGTCTCTCCATTTGACCTTATCCATGTCTCTCCCTTTGCCCCCTCCATGTCTCTCCATTTGTCCTTCACCATGTCTCTCCGTTTGCCCCCTCCATGTCTCTCTCTTTGCCCCCTCCATGTCTCTCCATTTTTCCTTCACCATGTCTCTCTCTTTGCCCCCTCCATGTCTCTCCATTTGTCCTTCTCCATATTTCTCCATTTGTCCTTCACCATGTTTCTCCCTTTGCCCCCCTCCATGTCTCTCCCATTGCCCCCCTCCATGTCACTCCCTTCACCCCCTCCATGTCTCTCCATTTGTCCTTCTCCATGTCTCTCCCATTGCCCCCCTCCATGTCTCTCCATTTTTCCTTCTCCATGTCTCTCCCTTTGCCCCCTCCATGTCTCTCCATTTCTCCTTCACCATGTCTCTCCATTTGCCCCCCTCCATGTCTCTCCCTTTGCCCCCTCCATGTCTCTCCATTTGTCCTTCTCCATGTCTCTCCCTTTGCCCCCTCCATGTCTCTCCACTTGTCTTTCTCCATGTCTCTCCCTTTGCCCCCCTCCATGTCTCTCCCTTTGCCCCCCTCCATGTCACTCCATTTGTCCTTCACCATGTCTCTCCCATTGCCCCCCTCCATGTCTCTCCATTTGTCATTCTCCATGTCTCTCCCTTTGCCCCCCTCCATGTCTCTCCCTTTGCCCCCTCCATGTCTCTCCATTTGTCCTTCACCATGCCTCTCCCTTTGCCCCATCCATGTCTCTCCATTTGTCCTTCTCCATGTCTCTCCCTTTGCCCCCTCCATGTCTCTCCATTTGTCCTTCACCATGTCTCTCCATTTGCCCCCTCCATGTCTCTCCATTTGTCCTTCTCCATGTTTCTCCATTTGTCCTTCACCATGTCTCTCCCTTTGCCCCCCTCCATATCTCTCCCATTGCCCCCCTCCATGTCACTCCCTTTGCCCCCTCCATGTCTCTCCATTTGTCCTTCTCCATGTCTCTCCCTTTGCCCCCTCCATGTCTCTCCATTTCTCATTCTCCATGTCTCTCCATTTGTCATTCTCCATGTCTCTCCCTTTGCTCCCTCCATGTCTCTCCCTTTGCCCCCTCCATGTCTCTCCATTTGTCCTTCACCATGTCTCTTCCTTTGCCCCCCTCCATGTCTCTCCCTTTGTCCTTCTCCATGTCTCTCCCTTTGCCCCCTCCATGTCTCTCCCTTTGCCCCCTCCATGTCTCTCTATTTGTCCTTCACCATGTCTCTTCCTTTGCCCCCCTCCATGTCTCTCCATTTGTCCTTCTCCATGTTTCTCCCTTTGTCCCCCTCCATGTCTCTCCATTTGTCCTTCTCCATGTCTCTCCCTTTGCCCCCCTCCATGTCTCTCCATTTGTCCTTCTCCATGTCTCTCCCTTTGCCCCCCTCCATGTCTCTCCATTTGTCCATCACCATGTCTCTCCCTTTGCCCCCGTCCATGTCTCTCCATTTGTCCTTCTCCATGTCTCTCCCTTTGCCCCCTCCATGTCTCTCCATTTCTCCTTCACCATGTCTCTCCCTTTGCCCCCTCCATGTCTCTCCATTTGTCCTTCTCCATGTCTCTCCCTTTGCCCCCCTCCATGTCTCTCCATTTGTCCTTCACCATGTCTCTCCCTTTGCCCCCCTCCATGTCTCTCCATTTGTCCTTCTCCACGTCTCTCCCATTGCCCCCCTCCATGTCTCTCCCTTTGCCCCCTCCATGTCTCTCCCATTGCCCCCCTCCATGTCTCTCCCATTGCCCCCCTCCATGTCACTCCCTTTGTCCCCCTCCATGTCTCTCCCTTTGCCCCCCTCAATGTCACTCCCTTTGCCCCCTCCATGTCTCTCCATTTGTCCTTCACCATGTCTCTCCCTTTGCCCCCCACCATGTCTCTCCATTTGTCCTTCACCATGTCTCTCCCTTTGCCCCCTCCATGTCTCTCCATTTGTCCTTCACCATGTCTCTCCCATTGTTGCCCCCTCCATGTCTCCCATTGCCCCATCCATGTCTCTCCATTTGTCCTTCTCCGTGTCTCTCCCTTTGCCCCCTCCATGTCTCTCCCTTTGCCCCATCCATGTCTCTCCCTTTGCCCCATCCATGTCTCTCCATTAGTCCTTCTCCATGTCTCTCCATTTGTCCTTCTCTGTGTCTCTCCCTTTGCCCCCCTCCATGTCTCTCCATTTGTCCTTCACCTTGTCTCTCCCTTTGCCCCCCTTCATGTCTCTCCATTTGCCCCCCTCCATGTCTGTCCCTTTGCCCCCTCCATGTCTGTCCCTTTGCCCCCTCCATGTGTCTCCCTTTGCCTCCCTCCATGTCTCTCCATTTGTCCTTCACCTTGTCTCTCCATTTGTCCTTCTCCATGTCTCTCCATTTGTCCTTCACCATGTCTCTCCCTTTGCCCCCTCCATGTCTCTCCCTTTGCCCCCTCCATGTCTCTCCATTTGTCCTTCACCATGTCTATCCATTTGTACTTCTCCATGTCTCTCCCTTTGCCCCCCTCCAAGTCTGTCCCTTTGCCCCCTCCATGTGTCTCCCTTTGCCTCCCTCCATGTCTCTCCCTTTGCCCCCCTCCATGTCTCTCCCTTTGCCCACCTCCATGTCTCTCCATTTGTCCTTCTCCATGTCTCTCCCTTTGCCCCCTCCATGTCTCTCCCTTTGCCCCCCTCCATGTCTCTCCATTTGTCCTTCTCCATGTCTCTCCATTTGTCCTCCATGTCTCTCCCTTTGCTCCCCTCCATGTCTCTCCATTTGTTATTCTCCATGTCTCTCCATTTGTACTTCTCCATGTCTCTCCCTTTGCCCCCTCCATGTCTCTCCATTTCTCCATCACCATGTCTCTCCATTTGCCCCCCTCCATGTCTCTCCCTTTGCCCCCTCCATGTCTCTCCATTTGTCCTTCTCATGTCTCTCCCTTTGCCCCCCTCCATGTCTCTCCATTTGTCCTTCTCCATGTCTCTCCCTTTGCCCCCCTCCATGTCTCTCCATTTGTCTTTCTCCATGTCTCTCCCTTTGCCCCCCTCCATGTCTCTCCATTTGTCCTTCACCATGTCTCTCCCTTTGCCCCCCTCCATGTCTCTCCATTTGTCCTTCTCCATGTCTCTCCCATTGTCCCCCTCCATGTCTCTCCATTTGTCATTCTCCATGTCTCTCCCTTTGCCCCCCTCCATGTCTCTCCCTTTGCCCCCTCCATGTCTCTCCATTTGTCCTTCACCATATCTCTCCCTTTGCCCCCCTCCATGTCTCTCCATTTGTCCTTCTCCATGTCTCTCCCATTGCCCCCCTCCATGTCTCTCCATTTGTCATTCTCCATGTCTCTCCCTTTGCCCCCCTCCATGTCTCTCCCTTTGCCCCCTCCATGTCTCTCCATTTGTCCTTCACCATGTCTCTCCATTTGCCCCCCTCCATGTCTGTCCATTTGTCCTTCTCCATGTTTCTCCCTTTGTCCGCCTCCATGTCTCTCCATTTGTCCTTCTCCATGTCTCTCCCTTTGCCCCCCTCCATGTCTCTCCATTTGTCCTTCTCCATGTCTCTCCATTTGCCCCCCTCCATGTCTCTCCATTTGTCCATCACCATGTCTCTCCCTTTGCCCCCCTCCATGTCTCTCCATTTGTCCTTCTCCATGTCTCTCCCTTTGCCCCCCTCCATGTCTCTCCATTTGTCCTTCACCATGTCTCTCCCTTTGCCCCCTCCATATCTCTCCATTTGTCCTTCTCCATGTCTCTCCCTTTGCCCCCTCCATGTCTCTCCATTTGTCCTTCACCATGTCTCTCCCTTTGCCCCCCTCCATGTCTCTCCATTTGTCCTTCTCCATGTCTCTCCCATTGCCCCCCTCCATGTCTCTCCCTTTGCCCCCTCCATGTCTCTCCCATTGCCCCCCTCCATGTCTCTCCCTTTGCCCCCCTCCATGTCACTCCCTTTTCCCCCTCCATGTCTCTCCATTTGTCCTTCACCATGTCTCTCCCTTTGCCCTCCACCATGTCTCTCCATTTGTCCTTCACCATGTCTCTCCCTTTGCCCCCTCCATGTCTCTCCATTTTTCCTTCACCATGTCTCTCCCTTTGCCCCATCCATGTCTCTCCATTTGTCCTTCTCCATGTCTCTCCCTTTGCCCCCTCCATGTCTCTGCCTTTGCCCCCCTCCATGTCTCTCTCTTTGCCCCCTCCATGTCTCTCCCTTTGCCCCCTCCATGTCTCTCCATTTGCCCCCTCCATGTCTCTCCCTTTGCCCCTCTCCATGTCTCTCCCTTTGCCCCCTCCATGTCTCTCCATTTGTCCTTCTCCATGTCTCTCCCTTTGCCCCCTCCATGTCTCTCCATTTGCCCCCCTCCATGTCTCTCTCTTTGCCCCCTCCATGTCTCTCCCTTTGCCCCCTCCATGTCTCTCTCTTTACCCCCCTCCATGTCTCTCCCTTTGCCCCACTCCATGTCTCTCTCTTTGCCCGCTCCATGTCTCTCCATTTGTCCTTCTCCATGTCCCCACGTTACTTACCTTTACAGTAGTGACTGTCAGCGCCATTCTGCAGCATCGATTTGACACTTCCTGTCCACTGTCGCACTGCGTTGTAGGACCCCATTCAGCAACAGGCAGCCCCAGGATTCACTGCCTGTTGCTTTCCACTGACAGGACCACTCCTGCACGCTCCCCTGTTAATCTCAGCCAATACCCCCCCTTCCCACTCTGCACCCCAAACCCCTCTCCCCTGTACACAAAAAAATTACACTGGGCAATCTCATTAGGCCACTGGCCACCACGGCATCCTGCGTTGTAGGACCCCAGGGAACCGCGGTTCACAGTTTGGGAACTACTGTCCTATACGGTTAGGGTTTTTTCTCACAGCACCTTGTCTGCCGTAATTTCACTTTGTTTTCCCGTGTCCTCAGCGGCGGCAGAGAACCGGTCCTAGCAGCATCATTTATATGTAAGGCTCCGCAAAACTGCAACGTCAGATAGTCAGAGCTACAGATCATACAAACACATACAGAACAGAGGGAGAGAGGAGGTTGGCCAAAGAGGTCGATGCCGATATTAAAGGGCTCCATGGATCTCAATGCAATTTCAATATGTGGTAACCGGGTGCAGCATTACAACACGGGCACTTGCCCACCTCTCCACCAGGCCCAGCGCTACTAAATACTTAACCCATGTTGCAAACTCCTATTTTCCTGTAGACTGTAAGGGTGTGAATAGTGCGCTCTTACCCCTCTGTCTATTTCTTAATTCCCAGAGTCTTGGTTTACTAGTGTGTCTGTTTCCAATTGTGCAGCGCTGTGGTGTATGCTAGTGACATAGAACTAAGGGGTCTATTTACTAAGCAGTGTTAGGAGACAGAGTGAAAAGTGATAAGGTACCAGCCAATCAGCTCCCAATTGTCATTTTTCGAACACAGCCTGTGAGATGGCAGTTAGGAGCTGATTGGCTGGCACCTTATCACTTTTCACTCTGTCTCCTAACACTGCTTAGTAAATAGACCCCTAAATGTTAATAAACAACTTGTCCCCTTCACCCTCTGGGTATCTGGCGTATGGATAGTACTTAGAATCCCTGACGACTGTTCCTCCCTGTTTGCGGCTCATCAGTGAATTGTAGGGTTTTTCTGTTCAGCATTCTCAGTACTGATAACAAGTGTATCGATCGTGCGGATTTACGTCTTGTCTCAGGAGAGGACCTTTAAAACTCTGCGTAACCTTGTTCATTCCCTGTCAGTGAGCTGCTCAGACTGCTGTAGATATTTGTAAGGTGGAAACATTCGTTATTTGTAAATACTATATACTGTGTTCTCTACAATGCGAACTTTGTTTATTGCAGCAAAGACTATATCTAGTTTTATAATCCCTTCAGCCGGACTCCAAACTATAATAAATCCACTTTACGGTAGTGACTTACATGATGTTTTGCACATACTGTATAACACGGCTTTAGTGGGTGCAGTGGAAAGCTGAGATTTATCAGACAGCAGCGGAGACCTCCCAGGAACGTGTATACTACAGTATGTGTCCTCTGCGCTGCATGAAATAAGCCGCACACATTACAGAAACAAGCAGAGATCATGTCACAGTGTTTTACAATAATTCCCTGCTGAGCCGATGCAGCTAAGTACGTATCACACCATAGTATCTCAATGGACCCAGTAATACTACAATCCTCATCATGTTCCCCTAAATTTCAACAGAACATTTATTTTCTTGCATTTTAAATACTCCTCTCCAATCAAATGTAAAGACCAGGGAATAATGCACGGTAAGAATTGCATCTACCATGCAGAAATATACATATCACAGGGACGATGAGTATTTATAACCTGCGACTAGTGACAACTGGCCGCTGTGTAATAACACCTGCATGGGCAGGAGACTGCTTGGCGCGTTTCATTTGAGACGATTACCCCCCGAAAATAAAGTAAAATGACACCTTTAAGTTATATACAGACACAGCAGAATGTAAACATAAATGTGACGTGTCTTGATGAAATCGCTGAGGCTTATAACACTGCCTGCCAGGACCAGAGTGAATTAGCCCCAGAATAATGTCATGTACTGAATTAAAAACGCACAGGGCCTTGGAAGTAAAATGGGCGAAATTAACTCCAAAGAAAAACGGCCCCCCAAAAATTGTATTTCCGCCCATCTACGGTACACATCTCAACATGCGCACGCCTACGCATCTCCAACATGTGCGCCCACATTACTATAAGTCATCATCAGTGTGCAGGTTTAAAATATACAGAGTCTAACTGGAGGATTTGCTAAAAAACTGCTGGTCTGCATGAGCCGTATTTGTGTGAACACGTCCTCACTGAACCCCATCCCGCCTCTCTGGTCCAAGGGTTTGATGCGCGCAAATGTGTGCGAGTCTGCGTAGGCATACATTCACTTATACCCCTTTCACACAGGATTTTTTTTTAAATACAGGCTTTTACCCAGCATTTGAGTCCCCGGTCTTTCTGCCTGTTCTAGTCTGACCCTTTCACACAGTTACCGGGTAGAGCACTTTTACCAGGTCATTTTGCTGATCAACACGGGTCATTTTTCTGTGTGAAAGGGTCAACCTGGGTCGAAATTGCCGGGTCTCTGACCCTGGTAAAAAGCAGGGTTGAATTCCGGGAAATTACAACCCGGGTTGACCCTTTCACACATAAAAATTACCCTTGTTGATCAGCCAATTACCAAGTAAAAGTGCTTTACCCGGTAACCTTGTTTTCTGTGTGAAAGGGGTATTACTCAGCATGCACAGGGGGTAGGACACGCTACACAACTTTTGCTGTCTAATTGAATAATTACAAACAAAAAGTATGGTGGTCGCTCACCCAGAGTGGGTGCTACTATTAGGTAGCAACAATTATTTTGGGGTGAGCGTTTGGGCGTGGGGCCCCCGAGATTGCTCTTTTCAGGGCATCACCACTTAATTCACATAGATATTTTTTTTATCACCTTTCTATTTGTTTGTCGATTATTTATGTAATTTTAACCCCTTACCATTAACATTTATTGATTTATCTTTACACAACTATACTTTACACTTCACTTTCACCTTTTTTCCATTTTTCGTGTGATGCCCTGGGGATGGTCCTTGGCTGGATTCTTTTGGGGTTCCCTGCGCCTTGGACGTGAACCCCATAATGTTAGGGACGCCGGTATAGAGGAGCCTTGACGTTGGCCCAGCGCTTATTCATATATTTGCAAATGTATGTAAACCAATACCTCTGAATTTCTATTATCATGTAGGATTCAAGTATTCTTGTTGATTTTGCTGCAGTGTGCTGGAGGGAAAATCCCTTTTTTTCTGTAGCTAATTGAATAATTAATCAATTATATTTATGGCAGCACAATGGCATAGTGGTTAGTATAGCTGCCTCAAATCACTGAGGTCATGAGTTCAGTTCCTGATCAGGGACATATCTTTGTGGAGTTTGTATGTTCTCTCTGTGTTTTCGGGGGTTCCCCTGGGTGCTCTGGCTTCTCACACTCCAAAATCATTTAAGTTAATTAATTGGCTTCTGTCATAATGTATCCCACTGTGTGTGTCTTCATATACATTTCTTTAGGGAATTTAGACTGTAAGCTCCAATGGGGCAGGGACAGATATGAATGATAAATATTCCCTGTGCAGCGCTGTGTAATTTGCTGGTGCTATAATAAATAACGGATAGTAAACAGAAATAACAATTTACAATGATCTCCACTGGAGGATGTCGTACTCGTAATTACACACAAGGTGGCAGCAGTGCCCTGAGAATTCAGGTCTTCCCTCTGTATTTCAGAACTCATTTCATGGTATCATTGCCTCAATTTAATTGTATCACAGGCTTCTCCAGTGCTATTTTATTGCTAATAAATGAGTATTTTAGAGCAGGCTTTAGCAACCTGTGGCTTTCTGGTCCTTCCAGGCTGACAGGGCATGCTGGAATCTGTAGTTTCCCGGCTACAATTCAATTTTAGAACAATCAGTAATTAGTACTAATTACATGCTCATAGGATTATAAGATTAGCATCGCAGAAGCTGGGAGATGGTAATGGGGAGATTAATGCACAGTTATCCCACCCCGATTCATGTTACCAGCCAAGTAGCAGGGCCGCAGTGCTCCCCATTAGCAAGTAGAGAGATTTTATTATTAAAACTGCCTACTGGGTTTGGTTTGTACGTATTTAGTGAATGGGGTCATATATATATATATATATATATATATATATATATATATATATTGTGATAGAAGCACTGGAGAAATCTGGGATGGCATATATGTGTTTCCCAGATTCCTCTCATATGTGTTTTAAAACCCCAGGAAAAGTCTGTTCTGCCAAATAGATTAGAGTGTCGGCTTTTGGTAAAAGCCGGATGGGTCCTGGGGGTGTGGATGTGAGAAGAGAAAAGAGGGCTCCATCCACAGGCCATTCCAGGTGTTGGGCCTTTCAGTCTGAGAGCAGGCTGATTAGTAGTTGCACCTGGAAGTGGCTCAGATAAGCTGTGTTAGGTTTTGGTTGAGTGTCTCACATACCCTGGGGAGAACAGACACTGAGGTTTGTTAAGAGACACTGTAATATATGAAAGTGCTGTGTTTGTGGTAAGGCAGTAGGCCCTGCCACTTGTAGAGAGGAAATAACCTGTCTAATTAGTGCCAAGACGGGCTAGGATTTATTTTTATGTTTTGTTTGTTTAGTGCTTTATATTGCACAATAAAAACTGGTTCTGACCAGCTTACACAAAAACCCTGGACTGCTGTGTGTAAGGAGGTGTCCATCTACCCCAGGAGAGGGACCCCTATCCCGACTATATAGTATATTTCTGGCTGCTGTGTGGAAGGAGGTGTCTATCTACCTCAGGAGAGGGACCCCTTATCCTGACTATATCATTATATATAGATATATATATATATATACACACACACACACACACAGTATATAATAATATAATATAAATGTATAATATAACTATATATTATAGTTAAATAAACCTGTTACATCAATGAATTGAGATGAGACTAATACCCCTTTCATACCCCATTTAGATCGAAATGCCGGATCGCATCCAGAATTTTGAATGTGGGTCCAACTCCGATGCGACCCGGCTGACACCCCTTTCAGACAGACGGCTTATTCCTGGTTTGGCCAAGTCAGTGCAGTTCCGGGGCTTGTACATGAGATCATGTCCTTGTGCCGGCTCTTCCTATGCTGTTATGGGTCCTGGATCCAACCCTTCTAACTACCCGGGTCGCGCTGTTAATATAAAATGGGCATCAGACTAGCAGCATAATCCCGGGTTATTCCATATGAACTCCAGAATTTTGCTTAATCTGAAATGGTCCTTAAAAAAAAAAAACGGGTCCAGCATTTCCACCAGGGTAGTTAGAAGGTTTGAACCCGGGATCTCCCAGGGTCGCAGTGCAGTGTAAATGGGTAACCCGGATCATCTGACCCATTTACAGCATAGGAAGGAGATGATCTCATGGAACTGCACTGATGTGGCCGACCCTGGAATAAGCCGCCTGTCTGAAAGAGGTCTCAGCCGGGTATCTTCCAGGTTGGACCCGTATTCAAAATCCCGGGTGCGATTCGTAATTTTGATCTAGAAGGGGTATAATTCAGTCATTGGCAAATATAGGAACAGACACATTATTTCCAGCAATCAAACAAATCATCAAGACTGGCAGCAAGGGGTTAACAGTCTTCTAATAAGGATGCTGCCATTTCCATAGTACACCTGTAGGGGGCGATCATTGCCCAACAAAAGTAATGACAGGCACAATTCGCAATACAAGATGCCTTGTGCAGTGCACTGTATGTAACAGGGCCGTAGCTAGGGTAGTGCGGCTGGTGCCATCGCACAGGGTACCACAGGGCAGGGGGCGCTGTTTGGATCTGTCAAATTTCTGTTTATTATCATTCTTGCTTGTAGCCTCCTCTTATTTCATCCCCAGCATCTCCTGGCCTCCCCTATCTCTTCCCTGGCCCCAGCATCTCCTGGCCTCCCCTATCTCCCCTGGCCCCAGCATCTCCTGGCCTCTCCTATCTCTTCCCTGGCCCCAGCATCTCCTGGCCTCTCCTATCTCTTCCCTGGCCCCAGCATCTCCTGGCCTCCCCTATCTCTTCCCTGGCCCCAGCATCTCCTGGCCTCCCCTATCTCTTCCCCGGCCCCAGGGTCTCCTGGCCTCCCCTATCTCTTCCCTGGCCCCAGCATCTCCTGGCCTACGCTATCTCTTCCCTGGCCCCAGCATCTGCTGGCCTCCCCTATCTCTTCCCTGGCCCCAGCATCTCCTGGCCTCCCCTATCTCTTCCCTGGCCCCAGCATCTCCTGGCCTCCCCTATCTCTTCCCTG
Source organism: Taudactylus pleione (assembly GCA_031769625.1). Lineage (NCBI taxonomy): Eukaryota > Metazoa > Chordata > Amphibia > Anura > Myobatrachidae > Taudactylus > Taudactylus pleione. Next base: position 1,219,945 of record JAUIMM010001489.1, on the reverse strand, counting down.
GCCCCTGCATCTCCTGGCCTCCCCTATCTCTTCACTGGCCCCAGCGTCTCCTGTCCTCCCCTATTTCTTCCCTGGCCCCAGCGTCTCCTGGCCTCCCCTATCTCTTCCTTGGCCCCAGCGTCTCGTGGCCTCTCCTATCTCTTCCCTGGCCCCAGCGTCTCCTGGCCTCCCCTATCTCTTCCCTGGCCCCAGCATCTCCTGGCCTCCCCCATCTCTTCCCTGGCCCCAGCATCTCCTGGCCTGTCCTATCTCTTCCCTGGCCCCAGCATCTCCTAGCCTGCCCTATCTCTTCCCTGGCCCCAGCATCTCCTGGCCTCCCCTATCTCTTCCCTGGCCCCAGCATCTCCTGGCCGCTCCTATCTCTTCCCTGGCCCCAGCATCTCCTGGCCTCCCCTATCTCTTCCCTGGCCCTTCCCCATGAGGCCATTCCCCTTTTTGGGTGCATTATGTCCCTTTGAAAAATGAGGGGGGCGCCAATGCTCTTTCTGGCACAGGGCACCAAAAAGTCTCTGGTATGTAATGTATACACGGGTGAGGAGCATGTTCTGTACCCGAGTGTGATGGGAAATGTAAACCCTGAAATGTCTTGTTATACACTAATGTGTGTAAATGGGTTCAGGGTTCTCTTTTATCTGATCCAATGTACACAAAAATCAGGACAACAGACGCCCTATAACGATCTGCACAGATCCTGAGTCTGGGAATTGGGAACAGTTATGACTAGAGTAGAGGGCTGCAGGGGACCTGTGACGTCACACCTACGTGACCCGCAATGACAGGGGGAGGGGCAAGGATGAGAACGGGGGTCCAAAAGGCTGCGCTTGCCACAAATATTTATTCCCCCTCTATGCCCTCGTGGATGGTAACACAGGAGCGGTCCAGCCTCCTGCAGCGGTCACGTGGTGGTTACGTCACAGAGGTCCTTTCTGCACATAGGATCTAGCATCAACCCATTGGGAACGTCCCGCTAGTATCCAGACTATGGAACTTCCTCATCCCCCCTCTGACAATACTGGGTGGTCCTTGGATCACTACATTCCCGGATAGCAGGTCACTAAGCCACTTATTATTCTACCCTATTTATATCTGCTTTTTACATAAAGCCACCCCAATTATACCACCCAGCACCCCAATTATACCACCCAGCACCGCAATTATACCACCCAGCACCTCAATTGCACCACCCAGCACCCCAATTATACCACCCAGCACCCCAATTACACCACCCAACACCCCAATTATACCACCCAGCACCCCAATTATACCACCCAGCACCCAAATTATACCACACAGCACCCCAATTACACCACCCAGCACCCCAATTATACCACCCAGCACCCCAATTACACCACACAGCACCCCAATTATACCACCCAGCACCCCAATTACACCACCCAGCACCCCAATTATACCACCCAGCACCCCAATTACACCACCCAGCACCCCAATTATACCACTTAGCACCCCAATTACACCACACAGCACCTCAATTACACCACCCAGCACCCCAATTATACCACCCAGCACCCCAATTACACCACCCAGCACCGCAATTATACCACCTAGCACCCCAATTACACCACCCAGCACCCCAATTACACCACCCAGCACCGCAATTATACCACCTAGCACCCCAATTACACTACACAGCACCCCAATTACACCACCCAGCACCCCAATTACACCACCGAGCACCCGAATTATACCACCCATCACCCGAATTATACCACCCAGCACCCCAATTACACCACCCAGCACCCCAATTATACCACCTTGCACCCCAATTATACCACCTAGCACCAGTATTATACCCCCTAGCACCCCAATTACACCACACAGCACCCCAAGTATACCACCCAGCACTGCAATTATACCACACAACACCCCAATTATACCACCCAGCACTGCAAATATACCACCCAGCACCCCAATTACACCACATAACACCACTATTATACCACCCAGCACGAGTATTATACCACCCACCACCACTACTATACCACCCAGCACTGCAATTATACCAGTGACATGATGTGAGGAGGAGAATGGAGGCAGCAGGAGGCTACAGACTGATAGTTATATAGTGGGAGGAGCAGTGCCCCAGCAGCACAGAGTATATCAGGAGATGAGTGATGTGTTAGTGAGGACAGGGCTGTACGTGACAGGGGCAGTGACATGATGTGAGGAGGGGGAATGGAGGCAGCAGGAAGCCACAAACTGAGAGTTATATAGTGGGAGGAGCAGGGTCCCCCAGCAGCACAGAGTATATCAGGAGATGAGTGATGTGTTAGTGAGGACAGGGCTGCATGTGACAGGGGCAGTGGCATGATGTGAGGAGGGGAATGGAGGCAGTAGGAAGCCACAGACTGAGAGTTATATAGTGTACATAGAATATCAGCTGTATAATAATTGCTACCCCCTCTGAGTTTGTGACATCTGCCCATTAGATGCCACTAAACATTTGTGCAGATTCTCACTATAGAAGGAAATAAGTGAAATCTAAACACCAACGTCAATTCTAATATTCCGTCCCATAAGAAGAAAATCTCCCTGTGGCCGGAGACCTGTGCCACGCAGACAAGAGGGCGGCCATGGCATTGAAAGTGTTACGTTTCTCTGCTGCAGCATTAAAATTAAAATATGCGCCTAATGTGATTAAAGTAAACGTATTTATGTATTAAAACAGTGCCAGAGGGTTTAAGTGCTGGGGAATACGCTGCTAACATCTGGGCTAATGTAAATATAAATCTGTGCTAATGTAAATATGTGCAGCAGCTTGTGCTGGGAGCAGAGGAAGACATAACTATAATATACTGCTTGTATGTTACTATGAGGGAGAGAAGCAGGATGATCTGTGTGACCCAGGACAGTGCACTGATCGGGATCCTGTCATTTGGAACTTGGAAGCCTATTGTTGTGTCACTGAGGGGTCTATTTACTAAGCAGTGTTAGGAGACAGAGTGAAAAGTGATAAGAAAGTGATAAGGTGCCAGCCAATCAGCTCCCAACTGTCATGTTTCAAACACAGCCTGTGAGATGGCAGTTGGGAGCTGATTGGCTGGCACCTTATCACTTTCTTATCACTTTTCACTCTGTCTCCTAACACTGCTTAGTAACTAGACCCCTTAGACTCAGCTAATAACAGGTTCATTAACCATTTGCTCTGAGGCCCGTGTCGCCTTTCTCCATTTCTATTCTCGTATTTTGCCATTTCCTGGGGGAGATGTCCCAAATAAGGGAGCAGTCAGTCTTGTGTTCAATCAGATTGCTGTTTAAATCCAAATATATAATGTAAATTGCTTCCTGATGCTTTATATGTAGAGGCCATGAAAAAAAAAAAAAAAACATTACGCCCAGGGCCCAAAAAGTAACATTTACTTTGCTTTGGCGATGGCTGAAAGGTAAAGTGATCTCTTATTCTCCGGGTTCAGACCGGACTGAGCTACTCTGCAGCCGGAAGTCAGGTGATCTGATTGCAGAGCTTCCTCCATCATCTGGATGTAGCGTCTTGTACTTTGTGTAACATATTTACCTCAGGAGTGCATCATCTGTGCACCTAATCAATACCTTTCATTGGCGAGAGCCCTTCTCAGGACAGATCATTGAATGTAATAAACATCTACTTCCAAGACGCCTGCATCCGCTTTGTACCCTGTGACCGCTAGAAGATCAGGGTCCTGCATCTTGGTTTAGTATCCTGCAGGTCCCCCATTATGTGTTATCTCTGCCGAGTCTGCCCAGTGTAACCTATGTAGTGCCCCCAAGATGGCTGCCCGGAACTTTCGAGGGGAGGATAAATAATCATTTGAATTTATGACCAAACATGGCGGCTACAACCCTGTATTATGTTCATTGTTTTCTGGCTGCAGCAACTGGGGAATCCTGATATCCTGTACCTGCTGTTAACCCTGTGTTTAACTGTTGCTATCTCTACCTGGTTAATAAACATTTCCTTGGGTACTGTAAGACTAACCTCCATTTGCACACCATTGCCAAATGCCAGCGTAGTGTCTGCCAATGACTGATGATAAGATGGAATCCCCATACCCCAGTGTGCAGGATCCGGGTACCAGAGTAAGCCCATCCGGCCATGCCCTCCTTTCTCAAACCGTCAGGACCGCCACGAGCCGTGTGCGACCAGTGCCACCACCCAATGCGCAAGGCAGAGGGGGCATCACTATTACTGCCCCTAACAAACCTATGACTGTGTAAGCGATCATATAAATACCGATGCACAGTCAGACAAATAGACGCTGCCAGCTTTCCGGGTTTGCGCTGGCATTTTATCGTAAATTATCTGTTCCGTGTCTCTGAATGCGGAAATAACTGGTAACGGTTCAAAAGTAATAAAACCTTGTTCTTCTAAATGCACAAAAAAATAATGAACTGTATTTGTCATACACTGACAGCGATCTGCTCCTACGGTTGCATTACTGACGTTACGTTACAAAGCGGAGCCCAGCGAGCACAGAACTGACACCGTATAACCAGCCAGCGGTACTCTCTGCGCACTGGGTTTAGCTCTCAGCTCACAAAGTTCTTTTGAAAAGTCATTAAGGGTTCAGTCTGTCAATGAGCTGCAGCGAGGTGCTTTCATGTCTGAGTGCCTGTGGTGCTACGTTATCTGCGGAGGCTTTTATAGCATCATCTGTTATCTCCTACTCTTGCCCTCTACGTTTCCTGACGTGGCAGAAGTTGCCCTTTTGGTCACATGTGGCGCAGATGCAGCCTCCGTGCCACATAACTGATCGATGATGTGCGTCACTCTGTGCGAGCGGCGCCAGGTCTGATTTACATACGCTCTGTCTCTGCAGCCCACCGTGATACTAAATGACAGCACCAGCAGACAAACACACAACAAAAATATAATAAGATGTTCACATGGTAAAATACGCTGTTCAGTGCTACCCTGACATTTCACTGCCACGTTTTAAAAAATAAAGTAAAATGCTTCCTCTACGGACAGCTAAAGTTCTCCTACAACTTTAGGACATAGGGTCTGGTTCATAGGTGAACTTAATGCCAATGACTGCACAGCGGAGCAATTTCTTTAGTACCGCGCATGCGTATAAGTCGCACTGCGCATGCGCCAAGTTTGATTGCCAACGGTGGTTGCAGTGAGGATTGGACAGACAGGGAGTGTTCGTGGGAGGTAACGGAGGTGTGGCGACTAAAACGCTTTCAGGGGTGCCTATGCCTGTGTCTGCGAATTCGTACGCAGTGGTTAAGGCTTCGCCAGCTTACCTCCGACTAACACTCTGAGCACCTATGGGCTTGTCAGAAAACGGATGGTGTAAGCGATGACGCTCTGTGGGCCTGATTCAGACCCGCTCGCAAGCGGAAATCAGGCCAGTTAGGAGGTACGCCATTGTCCAATTATTTTAAATTGCTTTGTTTGAACATTACATCTGTTTTTGTTGTTTTAGTCTGGAAGCTCCTGTCACTCCATGCATCAGTCTCCAGTCGCATCATGCCGCTTCTGGTGAACAATAGAGGCCTGTGGTGCAATCACATGTGGTTAGTGGTGTGGCAGATCAGGCAACAGATCCAGGCCTGATGGCGCCCTAGGTGGCAACAACCCTCCCAGGGCCGGCTCCAGGGATCGGAGCACCCCGTGCCGGCCCTTAACACAGCGCCCTTGCAGCTGCGCGCGACCATAGGCCATCCCCCTACATGACGTTATTTGGAGGCGTGCCCGCATGGCACGCCTCCAAATAACGTCAGGCTGGGAGGAGCCTCTCTAGCTGAGCTTCCCCCAGCTCCCTCCCATCACTGAATGGATGCCGCGCGCATGCGTACAGCATCCATTCAGACTCCAGGGGTCTGGCACCGCCGCACAGCTGCGGCGGTGGTGGTCCCCGAACTCCCGATTTGACCACCCGCGGGCTACTTCGGGTGGAACAGCGGGACAATACTGTCCCGCTGAAATCGGGATGCCGGGGAGGGGTGCGCCCTCTATAGGTGGTGCCCCTATGCGACCGCACTGGTTGAACACCCCTAGAGCCGGCCCTGACCCCTCCCCCTTCGGATGTGGCACTCCCACCGCCGCTGCTTCTCACCTTAGCCCTGCGGCAGGTGGGTGCAGCATCCTCTCCTGCTGGGATGGGATGTGTGGCCGTGACCAGCATGGAGGCACAGGAGGTAAGTTATCGTTATCTTGTCCCTGAGGATAAAGATCCTGGGATAATACCGGTACACTATAATACACAAGTAATGCTAATGGATGTATAAACTACTGTGATCATGTCTGTATAAAGAGTGGCTGCTGAGGTCATTGGCTATAATCGGCGAGCTGTATTTGTCATTAACAAAAACCTCATGCTGTAATACGGTCATAGAGATCCTCAGTGACTTTAATGTCCTTATAATCTACAGTAGGGAGCTTGTTATCCCATGTGTAACGCTGCTACTAGGGAGCGACATATTCATATACTGTACAGACCACTACAACAAATACTGTATTAACCCAAAGCGGGCAGGAAGAAAACACAGGTCAGCATGGAGACCAAGGGCAAATTATGGGGTCTATTTACTAAGCCTTGGATGGAGATAAAGTGAATGGAGATAAAGAACCAGCCAATCAGCTCCTAGCTGCCATGTTATAGGCTATGTTTGAAAAAAAATAACACTTCCAGCTGGTTGGCTGGTACTTTATCTTCGTCCACTTTATCTCCATCCAAGGCTTAGTAAATAAACCCCTAAGAGAGGTGTGCAGCCTTTGTGCGGGCTCGCTTCTCTCCAGCCAGAGTCTACTGCGCATGTGCAGGTCTATGGGAACATGGCGTCCGCTCTATGTTCCTAGAGACCTCTCTAGTGCATATGTGCAAATCACCGGGAAGATGGCCGCCTAGCTATTTTTCCAGTGATTTCAGTCTGCAGCACCAGCCAACGCTGGACTCCGGAGAGGTAAGTATAATGATTATATGGGTGCAGCGTGTGCGGTGTGCATTGCAATCACTCCTTATCCTGGTGATGACTGACCGTATAACATAACATACTGCTCCTGGATCACAGTGACATAATACTGAGAAGAGACGTCCTAACGGGGCGCTGGAGTGACATTAATGATCCAGAACACAGCATTACGGATGGAGCTGCCATTTAATATGCAATACGCGGTGTTTGTCAGGAGGCGCTGAGTTATATCCTACACATACATATGGGAGATGTACTAGCAGGGAATAGGATGAAGGATAATATACTGTAAGGCTGAAAGTTATATAAATCCCCCCCTAGGTCAATTACTGGATTGTAGCTAGGAAATGTCCGATGCTTTTTTATGGGCTCTTAAAATTTATAGTATATTATTATTAACCTTTGTCCTCCCTTCCTGATACTGGGATTATGGGTCTGACTCAGAGCCGGCCGCTATTTGCGGTCGTTCGTTCAAAAAAAAGGGGTGGCTATTCAAATGAACCGTTCGCTCTTTGCGGTCTGTTCACGCCTCTAGGTCTGAACGAGCGAACAAAACATGCGGTCGTTTTTTGGGAAACTACGCCCCCTGGCCGCTCGCATCCTATGTCATGTCCGCTATTTATTAGATTAATCGAGTACATCGACCAGGGTATGAACTGCTCGCTATTCTTGTGGTTGGTTTTTGCTACCATAATCTTGCGAGCAGTTCTGGCTATAAAATAACCCAGTGACGTGCTCAATGACGCTGCTGTTTTAATTATGCACACCCATAAAACGCCCGTTTTGACCTTTAGGCACGCCTGCGATCGGATCTCCACTCCCCGTTTTCAAGCACCTTCCCCCGTTACCACCCACATACGCCTCTTTCAGTCACTCAAATTATCAGGCATTCGCTATTTTGCGAGCACATGAATTTCGACCGCACTGACTGGTTCGCGCATGCGTATAACGATCCGTACGCATGCGCAGTTGGGCAAACATCGCTCGGAGCGAACGAGCGGCCGCTTACGAGCGGCTCTGAATCAGGCCCTATATTTCCATCTAGTACATCTATCATATGTATGTGTAAGGTATAACTCAGCGCCTCCTGACAACCACCACATACTGCATATTATATTACAGTAAGTTATTCTTCATGTATTATAACAGAAGAAAAAGATAAGATCAGTTCAGGTGCACTTATTGAGTCGATTAATTCTATTTTTGCAATTGTTCTCTGGAAAAATAATATTTAGATTTAATCTTTATTCATAATTCGTTCAAATATAGTGTTCAAGAGAAAAGGCAAAATATTATGTAAAAACAAGTTATAGTAGTAAATACAGAGTGTAGAAAAATAGGAAAAGTGTTTAAAATGTCCTACTGCCATTGGTCATATTATTATACCTTGATGATATACACTTAGATAAGGTTATTGATAAGCAAATATGATCTTCAATAATTGTCTGTACAGTGTGATCTCTGTCTGTATCGCAATGAGCTTTGGATATTAGTATATTTTCACCAAAAGGGTTACTGGTAATTATATAGGGTAACCTGTAATATTGTTGTGAGAATCCGCAATTTAATATCCTTTCCTTGTTAGATAATCTCACGTATAACTATTGGCTAATATGTTGCTTTGATAATTGCTGTTAGAAGTCGGTATGTTGAATATGGAGGATACACCGTTAGTTTGTTTTACCAGCTATTAATATACCTCTATTCTAATGTATCACTGGGCTGTACTATATTTCAGTATTCAATCATTCCCGGTGATTGCCGCTATACACGTATATAATAATCCACTTTCAGTGTTACACCATCCACATCTCTCACTATTACAGATAACTCTTTATTCTCAATTTAGCCCTTCTCTTCCACTATTATACAGGTTACCATTAGCTTAATTCAATATATCAGTGTATTAACATTGCCACATAGATTGCATATGGTGATGCAGTGACCAGCGGCAGTGTGCGGAACGCCAATGTGCGTTTGCCAGTGGCTGCATCTCATATCTATCTCATATCTATCTATCTATCTATCTATCTATCTATCTATCTATCTATCTATCTCATATCTATCTATCTCACATCTATCTATCTCACGTCTATCTATCTCATGTCTATCTATCTATCTATCCATCTCATATCTATCTATCTCATATCTATCTGATATCTATCTCATATCTATCTATCCATCTATCTCATATCTATCTAATATCTATCTCATATCTATCTATCTATCTATCTATCTATCTATCTATCTCATATGTATCTATCATATCTATCTCATATCTATCCATCTTATCTATCTATCTATCTATCTATCTATCTATCTATCTATCTATCTATCTATCATTTCTATCTACCTATCTCATATCTATCTATCTCATATCTATCTAATTTCTATTTTTCTCATATCTATCTATTATATCTATCTATCTCTTATCTATCTATCTATCTATCTATCTAATATCTATCTATCTATCTATCTATCTATCTCATATCTATCTATCTCATATATATCTCATATCTATCTATCCATCCATCCATCTATCTCATATCTATCTATCTCATAACTATCTATCTTCCAAACCTCACCTCTTCCTGAAGTTTATCAGACTCCGGAACCACCAGCATACAGATATGTCCTCATGCACTGAGGGTCTAGGCGCGGGACGTCCGCTGTGACAGTGAGGGATGAGTAGTATACTGAAATGTTCTTAACATTTTGTATCTTAGTCACATTGCAAATACAGCAAGAATCTGCTCACAATGTACTACAGACGCTGGGCTGCGAAATTACCCGCACAGGAATTGGTTTTACACTCATATAAAGTCGCAGATGGCGTGAGAATAAGCCGCGACTGCTCACATCGGCGCCGTGTTTACATGGCTTCAGACTCCGTCACACACAGCTGTACAAGTACCGCGTGTCCCGGTGGCCGGTGTATGTTAGCAATGTAGTTTGCTCGCTCCTGGATGCTTTAATTATGCGAATAAGACGCACGTATGGCGCCACAGAGTCACACAGGGCCTGGCACCGACGTGTCCTGTTATTTGGCAGGACTTGAGGAACAGTATATCAGGACACATCTGTAACCTCCATTCTACCCAAATATGTCCCCTCTACACACATCACACAAAGCATACACGTGTTCTCTATACACTCACACAAAGCATACACGTGTTCTCTATACACTCACACAAAGCATACACATGTTCTCTATACACTCACACAAAGCATACACGTGTTCTCTATACACTCACACAAAGCATACACGTGTTCTCTATATACACTCACACAAAGCATACACGTGTTCTCTATACACTCACACAAAGCATACACGTGTTCTCTATACACTCACACAAAGCATACACGTGTTCTCTATATACACTCACACAAAGCATACACGTGTTCTCTATATACACTCACACAAAGCATACACGTGTTCTCTATATACACTCACACAAAGCATACACGTGTTCTCTATATACACTCACACAAAGCATACACGTGTTCTCTATATACACTCACACAAAGCATACACGTGTTCTCTATATACACTCACACAAAGCATACACGTGTTCTCTATATACACTCACACAAAGCATACACGTGTTCTCTATATACACTCACACAAAGCATACACGTGTTCTCTATATACACTCACACAAAGCATACACGTGTTCTCTATACACTCACACAAAGCATACAAGTGTTCTCTATACACTCACACAAAGCATACACGTGTTCTCTATACACTCACACAAAGCATACACGTGTTCTCTATACACTCACACAAAGCATACACGTGTTCTCTATACACTCACACAAAGCATACACGTGTTCTCTATATACACTCACACAAAGCATACACGTGCTCTCTATATACACTCACACAAAGCATACACGTGCTCTCTATATACACTCACACAAAGCATACACGTGTTCTCTATATACACTCACACAAAGCATACACGTGTTCTCTATACACTCACACATAGCATACACGTGTTCTCTATATACACTCACACAAAGCATACACGTGTTCTCTATATATACTCACACAAAGCATACACGTGTTCTCTATATACACTCACACAAAGCATACACGTGTTCTCTATACACTCACACAAAGCATACACGTGTTCTCTATATACACTCACACAAAGCATACACGTGTTCTCTATATACACTCACACAAAGCATACACGTGTTCTCTATATACACTCACACAAAGCATACACTTGTTCTCTATACACTCACAGAAAGCATACACGTGTTCTCTATACACTCACACAAAGCATACACGTGTTCTCTATATACACTCACACAAAGCATACACGTGTTCTCTATATACACTCACACAAAGCATACACGTCTTCTCTATATACACTCACACAAAGCATACACGTGTTCTCTATATACACTCACACAAAGCATACACGTGTTCTCTATACACTCACACATAGCATACACGTGTTCTCTATACACTCACACAAAGCATACACGTGTTCTCTATACACTCACACAAAGCATACACGTGTTCTCTATATACACTCTCACAAAGCATACACGTGTTCTCTATATACACTCACACAAAGCATACACGTGTTCTCTATACACTCACACAAAGCATACACGTGTTCTCTATACACTCACACAAAGCATACACGTGTTCTCTATACACTCACACAAAGCATACGCGTGTTCTCTATACACACTCACACAAAGCATACACGTGTTCTCTATATACACTCACACAAAGCATACACGTGTTCTCTATACACTCACACAAAGCATACGCGTGTTCTCTATATACACTCACACAAAGCATACGCGTGTTCTCTATATACACTCACACAAAGCATACACCTGTTCTCTATATACACTCACACAAAGCATACACGTGTTCTCTATATACACTCACACAAAGCATACACGTGTTCTCTATATACACTCACACAAAGCATACACGTGTTCTCTATATACACTCACACAAAGCATACACGTGTTCTCTATATACACTCACACAAAGCATACACGTGTTCTCTATATACACTCACACAAAGCATACACGTGTTCTCTATATACACTCACACAAAGCATACACGTGTTCTCTATATACACTCACACAAAGCATACACGTGTTCTCTATATACACTCAAATAAAGCATACACGTGTTCTCTATATACACTCACACAAAGCATACACGTGTTCTCTATATACACTCACACAAAGCATACACGTGTTTTCTATATACACTCAAATAAAGCATACACGTGTTCTCTATATACACTCACACAAAGCATACACGTGTTCTCTATATACACTCACACAAAGCATACACGTGTTCTCTATATACACTCACACAAAGCATACACGTGTTCTCTATATACACTCACACAAAGCATACACGTGTTCTCTATATACACTCACACAAAGCATACACGTGTTCTCTATACACTCACACAAAGAATACACGTGTTCTCTATATACACTCACACAAAGCATACATGTGTTCTCTATATACACTCACACAAAGCATACACGTGTTCTCTATATACACTCACACAAAGCATACACGTGTTCTCTATATACTCACACAAAGCATACACGTGTTCTCTATATACACTCACACAAAGCATACACGTGTTCTCTATATACACTCACACAAAGCATACACGTGTTCTCTATACACTCACACAAAGCATACACGTGTTCTCTATATATACTCACACAAAGCATACACGTGTTCTCTATATACACTCACACAAAGCATACAGGTGTTCTCTATACACTCACACAAAGCATACACGTGTTCTCTATATACACTCACACAAAGCATACACGTGTTCTCTATATACACTCACACAAAGCATACACGTGTTCTCTATACACTCACACAAAGCATACACGTGTTCTCTATATACACTCACACAAAGCATACACGTGTTCTCTATATACACTCACACAAAGCATACACGTGTTCTCTATATACTCACACAAAGCATACACGTGTTCTCTATATACACTCACACAAAGCAAACACGTGTTCTCTATATACACTCACACAAAGCATACACGTGTTCTCTATATACACTCACACAAAGCATACACGTGTTCTCTCTATACACTCACACAAAGCATACACGTGTTCTCTATATACACTCACACAAAGCATACACGTGTTCTCTATATACACTCACACAAAGCATACACGTGTTCTCTATACACTCACACAAAGCATACACGTGTTCTCTATATACACTCACACAAAGCATACACGTGTTCTCTATACACTCACACAAAGCATACACGTGTTCTCTATATACACTCACACAAAGCATACACGTGTTCTCTATACACTCACACAAAGCATACACGTGTTCTCTATATACACTCACACAAAGCATACACGTGTTCTCTATACACACACACAAAGCATACACGTGTTCTCTATATACACTCACACAAAGCATACACGTGTTCTCTATATACACTCACACAAAGCATACACGTGTTCTCTATATACACTCACACAAAGCATACACGTGTTCTCTATATACACTCACACTACCCCCTGACCACCCCAGGCCAACATTGCTGTCACTGCATCATAATACAACCCACCGAGAGCCCCTGCAATCTGGCTGAACCGATAATGCAATATGCCATACTATATGTCCATCTATTTACAGTATCTCTGTATGTTACTAGCTGTGATTTATTAAACATTAAACCATAGTTGAGCGCTGGAACTTCCCTTCTATACCCATCGTCTAACAAGAGACAATGCTCCTGCTGCCGCTATGGCATACATGTGAGTGAGGGCATACCTAAAAGCATATTATGGTGATTTATACCTCGCTGCGTGTCTCCTAGCCTGCAGAATGAATATGTAAGAACGGAGAGGTAGGGAGTATTAATTACCATAGATCCCTGTGTGTCAGTGAGGAGAGATCAGTGTCTACGCGCAGCTCATTTCATTAATGGTTCAGTGAATCAGACAGAGAGACTCAAAGCTCTATTCCAGCTTTTCACATCAGAACATGAGCTGCTGCGCTCCAAGTCTACCAAGGCTCGTCCACACGAGAGAGATACAGTACCTGCATTGTCAGCAGGCCGCTATGTATTTCATTATTGTCCATGTGATCGTAAAGGTCTTTGTTTCTGTTGAGTGACTGTACACATACAGAGGTCTGATCTAACTATAGAGTGACTGTACACATACAGAGGTCTGATCTAACTATAGAGTGACTGTACACATACAGAGGTCTGATCTAACTATAGTGACTGTACACATACAGAGGTCTGATCTAACTATAGTGACTGTACACATACAGAGGTCTGATCTAACTATAGTGACTGTACACATACAGAGGTCTGATCTAACTATAGTGACTGTACACATACAGAGATCTGATCTAACTATAGAGTGACTGTACACATACAGAGGTCTGATCTAACTATAGTGACTGTACACATACAGAGGTCCGATCTAACTATAGAGTGACTGTACACATACAGAGGTCTGATCTAACTATAGTACACATACAGAGGTCTGATCTAACTATAGTGACTGTACACATACAGAGGTCTGATCTAACTATAGAGTGACTGTACACATACAGAGGTCTGATCTAACTATAGAGTGACTGTACACATACAGAGGTTTCATCTAACTATAGAGTGACTGTACACATACAGAGGTCTGATCTAACTATAGAGTTCTATGGAAGAGAGATCTTATTTGTGATCATCCGGCCTGCACACGCACAGTGGGCCTGATTCAGATGTGACAGGTATTGCACAGCTATAACCCACCACTCCCACAGCCTGACCCTAACCGTCCCCTCTCGCAGCCTAACCCTCATCTCCCCTCTCGCAGCCTGACCCTAACCGTCCCCTCCCGCAGCCTAACCCTCATCTCCCCTCCAGCAGCCTGACCCTAACCCTCCCCCCTTCTGCAGCCTAACCCTAACCTCCCATCCCGCAGCCTGACCCTAACCCTCCCCTCCTGCAGCCTGACCCTAATCTCCCCTCCTGCAGCCTGACCCTAACCTCCCCTCCTCCCCTCCCGCACCCTGACCCTAACCCTCCCCTCCCACAGCCTAACCCTAACCTCCCCTCCGGCAGCCTGACCCTAACCTCCCCTCCCGCAGCCTGACCCTAACCTCCCCTCCCACACCCTGACCCTCCCCTCCCGCACCCTGACCCTAACCTCCCCTCCTGCAGCCTGACCCTAACCTCCCCTCCCGCAGCCTGACCCTAACCTCCCCTCCCACACCCTGACCCTAACCTCCCCTCCCGCACCCTGACCCTAATACTCACCTTTGGAAGGGAGGGTTAGGCTGCGGTACTGTCGGGATCCTGACTACGTGGCCCCTGGATCATCCCATGAGATCTAGACTGTCTCTGTGCTGTATCCGTCATCACGCTGGTCATACTGGGTGGCTGTACCATCCACATGTAACAGATGTATCCTATTCTCTTCATTGCTTCCAGTTTAACCTCATTACAATACTTCGGTTTTTCCCAACTAACTACAACACACGTGAAGATGGAGCATGGAGGATCATTATTATTATTGTGGTTGATTTGTATGGCGCTGCAACGTCAGAGATTGGGGAATACAGGGACATACATAAAACAGGGACATACAAGGCAGTTGAGGGACCGAGGAATCTGTGGTGCTGTTAACAGTGAGGAAGATGGTCCCTACTGACCTATTTACCATCTTTGTCCTGCTTAATAGCCGCACTATCGCCCCTTTCTCTGAGATTTCCACTTTTTAACATTTTCTGACGCCTCCTGATTAAAACGCAGGAAGTGGGAAGGATCGCGAGGCCCCGCGGCGCTTTCACAATCTCTGATCATACTGAAAGTCAACACCAAGCCAGCTTTTACCCTTCTGCTCCATGTGAGGCACTTGTCCTCCTTGATTTTGTCTTAGGACACCTGCGTTAGGGTGTGACAGGTGTACCTCCCCAGTCAGCAACCACTCGGGCCCACAAAGTTGAGCGAGTATGTATGTGTGTATGTATGTGTGTGTGTGTGTGTGTGTTGGGGGCCGGAGCCCTCAATGGGGAACATTGCTTTGCTTTAAAAGTGGGGTTATGCTGGTGTAATCCTTAAATGAAGTGCATTCCCCGGCAGACTGTTTTGTCAACTGCAGGCACTATGCACACTATGGACTAGAAGGTACCTCCACCCTGCCCTAGCCCACCATGTACCCCCTGCACCAAAACCAAGCCCACAAACCACATGATTTTTAACCTCCGATGAATAGAAAGCCGCCAGTGATGTCACATTGAATGTCTGTATTACTGTCTACTACACACTTCAGGGACTGTCTGGTTACAGCCACAAGCACTCGGCTATGAGAAATCCCCACAAGAAGCATTATTTTGGTCAACAAACCTGCACAAGCTATGAGACTAGACCACCCAGGGGTCGTGCAGGTGCCAGATATACAGTAACCGCGGATTAGTGGTCCGCACTGTGACCTCACCTGTGCAGGGGACGAGGAGGTGTCACTGGCCAAGCTGAACCGAAGACGGCGAGGAGGAGGTGACCAGCAGACAGCCCAAATAGTAAACAAGACACTAAGGGGCCGATCTAATAAATGGAGGTTGCAGAAATAGAGAACAATAGAGCTGCTGGTCAATGCAATAATCACAGACACTAACACAGTGAGATCTAACTATAAGTCACCAGTTTTCCACTCCTCCCAAACGATAGAAAATAGCTTGGCTGTAAGACAGCAGATAAAGCCCGGGGTTTGCTCAGTCTGCACAGAAGGATAATACTGTACACTGTCTGGCATATATTATAGGTAAGATTAACCAAAGAAATAGCTAGATGGTCACAGACCCTTTAGTACATTTGTCACATTAGATGGCCCAACTAGTGTTTATCTGCTATTAACAGCGTTTTATTTCCACCCAGAGTGGGTGGGACCACTACATCTGCTGACCTCCTAGCATAATGTGGGGTGGGGGTGGTAATGGAGCATCCATCCTCCCATCGCGCCTGCTCCATTCTTCTGGGTAGTCACAGGGGTCTGCGCATATTGGAAGAGATGTCTCAAACCTTCAAGAGAGATAAAGTGGAGAAGTTGCTCCATAGCAGCCAATCAGCTTCTAGCTCTCATTTATCTAGCACAGTCTGTAAAATGACAGCTAGAAACTGATTGGTGAAGGTGTGATCCATGCCTCCCACTGACTGAAGCCATGTTCCAGCTTTACTGTTCTTCCACCACGGTCATAGAGTCGGCAGACAGTGTCGTAGATACGTAGCTAAGGGCCAGTGGCGTAACTAGGGCAGGGCGAGCGGGGTGCGTGCCCTGGGCGCTGTGGGATCAGCGGCGCGGGGGGGGGCGCCGCCGGCCATGGTCCGGCCCGCTCTAGTTAGCCAGTGTAGCGCCGACCGCAGTGAGTGCGGTTAGCGCTACACATTTACACAGGACCGGCGCTAGGCTTCCAGCACCGGTCCTGTGCTGCACAGTTGAGCCCGTTCCCTCCCCCTGAGCGTGTCCCCAACAGCGCCAGGAGGCGGGCTCAGGCTGTGCATAACACACTTATTGCCGCCAGCGCTGGCAGCGATGCGTGTGTTAAACAGCAGCCAATGAGAGTCAGATAGACTCTCATTGACTGCTGCAGCACCCACTGCAAGAGCCGGACTTCCGTCCGGCTCCTGCAGTGGGTAATGGGACAGACGTCATGACATCATGACGTCTCTCCCATAATGCTGAGCGTGCCAGCCCGAGAGGACTGGCGGGCGGCGGCGGGGATTCAGGTAAGTATATTTGTATATATATTTTTTTAAAACCTGTCTGCACTACTGGGGGCACAACGGGGGAGGGGGGTGGCTACTAGTGGGGTGACCTCTACTGGGGGTGGGGATACAATGGGGAGGGGTGGGTGGCTACTACTGGGGGCATCATTACTTTGAGGACCTCTACTGGGGGGGGCTACTACTGGGGGCACTTAATCGGGAGGGGGAACTTCTGCTGGGAACTGCTACTGGGGACATTATAAAAGGGGCCTACTACTAGGGGCACTGCACTGGGGGGACCCACTACTGGGGGCAGTAATAGGAAGGACCACTACAGGGGGCACTGGATAGGGGGGATCACTACTGGGGGCCTGCATAAGGGGGACCACTACTGGGGGCACTGCATGGGGGGGACTACTGCTGGGGGCACTATATAAAGGGCTTACTGCTAGGGGCACTGTACTGGGGGGACCACTACAGGGGGCACTATATAGGGGGGATCACTACTGGGTGCCTGCATAAGGGGGACTACTACTGGGAAAACTGCATGGGGGGACGACTACTGCTGGGGGCACTATATAAAGGGCACTGCATAATGGGATACCACTACTGGGCGCACTGCATTGTGGGGACTGCTACTGGGGGCACTGCATAAGGGGGAACACTACATGGGGCACTGCATTTGGGGGACCACTACTGGGGGTACTGAGTAAGGGGAACTAATTGGGGGTTGTATAAGCGGGACCACTACTGGGGGTACTGTATAAGGGGTACTACTGGGGTTAAGGTGCATATGGATAGGAATGTTCAGCGTGAAAATAAAGTGTCATGTTGACCACGCCCGTTTTTTTACGCGTGCGCACATATCGAGGGGGGGGGGCTCCCTTTTCAAATTTGCCCTGGGCTCCAAATACCCTAGTTACGCCACTGCTAAGGGCCCCACTCATCTCCAGTCCCAGCAGCTGTTGTTGCCACTGTTTGCACATTATTAACAATTGGAGGATATGAAGCAATTTCCAACCTATGAAAACTAGGGATGGCCATCGACGATTCATAATCATCGATGGCTTATGGCCGATGTCAAATGTTTTTTTTCCAATCGATGGAGGAGAACCGGATGGTTTTCCTCCATCAATGGAACAGCATAACAGAACAGTTTTTTTTTTTTTTTTTTACAAGTGCTGGGATACGGAGCATAGCTCTGCCCCCTGACACCAACGAAACCCCACCCCCAGGTTCTAATTGGCCCACGGGCCATTCAGTCAAAGAATAGGGATAACCATCAGTTGTTGAAACAATCAATGGTCATCCATTGCATGGTTGGTTGCCATCGATGGCCATTTGCTATTTCCCCATCAATGGTAACCACACCGACAACCATCCTTAATCAAAACGTTCCCACTTTGATGCAGTCATCTATTCCGGATGTCAAATATGTTTCTACTTTATCCAAGATGAGACATCCAGCACCAGCCTCAGTGACTCCGTAATCTGCAGCGCTCCCCTGGTCAGTAATTTATAGAGACGCTCAGCGCAGCGATAAAGACATCTGTCTTCGTACTGGAGGAGTCACTATTGATTGATCCACAATTCACTGCTTTCAGAATTGTATCAAAGACAGATAAATCCGGCACTACAGTTCCTGACGGAGTATATATCTCTCTGTTCTGACAGCTAGACGCCGCTAATGTCTCCATTTGTCATCTCTTTATGAGATATTCCGAGTGTGTGTTTTACAGATCATCATCAGGAGGCACAAGTGTGTGACACGGAACCCAAGTTGGTTTTATTACATATGACATGTAAAGATGCTGCTGATTTTACTGCTAAACTGGGCTGAGGATCAAGTACATTGCAGCTTCATTGTGTCATTAATATATATATGTTTGGTATTTCCAGACGTTAATAAAATACCCAGAATTGATCTTTTCCTCCGAGCATTAGAAGCTGCAGGGAAAAAACCACGAGAAAAGGCCCCCACTGTTTGTTCACCCCTGCTTTACTGCACAGGGAATAGACTAATTCACAGGTTCTCAAACTCGGTCCTCACGACCCCAAACAGTGCATGTTTTCCAGGTCTCCTCACAGAATCATAAGTGAAATAATTAGCTCCATCTGTGGATCTTTTAAAATGTGTCAGTGAGTAATGAATACACCTGGGCAGATGCTGAGTGATCTGGAAAACGTGACCTGTGTGGGGTCCAGAGGACCGAGTTTGAGAACCACTGGATTAATGAATTGAATAGTTTTTCTGCGGTGTGA